>JAEQBH010000841.1:0-424047 GCA_016808115.1 Tetrastigma voinierianum | reverse complement strand
TCCGGTGTTTTATTGCATTTTCATTTGATAGTTACTTTCTTTGCTTGTTAGATTTTGTTTGCATTGTTGAATGAAAATTTGATTGTGAATAATTATGTGTTGTTGTGGATAAACATGATGATAGTATGTGTTTGTGTCATGTCTGTTAATGTACCATGAGAACCTTATGAACAATGACGAATGACCAGTGTTTTATCCCCAAGAACATGATAGGCGGACATCAGTAAAATGAATTTAGGAGTTGCAGCATTATTTAAAATCCAGTTTAGATTGCAAAATTGGAAAAAGGGATAATGCTGAAAAAACAAATAAAATGATTGAACGTGTGTATATAAACAGTAAATCAGTACAAGTTTTGAAGAAACAATACACTTAGTCAACAAAACTCATGAAACTTTGAGAAGAATTAGGAACATCTTCTGGGAAATTCATGATTAAGAGTTCATGGTCCTAGAACTTGTTGGGTGTTGATTGGCGAGAGGAATCTTGGTAAAACAACCAACAAGAAGTGATAGAGGCCATCACTGGCAGTTTGAGCTTTTCCAAGCCTACCCTCAATATAAGCTAAGGCATACCCTCTAGTTCCAAGCCTTAGTTCTTCAAATGACGGCAACTGGAAACCTGAATCCCCTTCCTTGCAATAATCCTGCAGCAAAGAGCCCAAATTATCCAATTTCCAGCACAGAAAGGTCTACGTAAAGGAAGAAACAAGTTTGGGGAAAAATGTTTCCATATATTACAAGGTAGGAGAAAAATAACTTGAAAGATTAGGGAAAAGAGCGAAGTGAGAAAAAGGGAATAGTTTGTCTTTGTGACCTATCTCTTTGAACAATTAAGCTCGTGGGTGTTTAACACCTAGTGCCTAATGTGCCAATAACTGGTATGGGGTTGCTACAGCCCAAAGTTCTCTAAAGAGTTGATGAAAGCCTAAGAAGACAAAACATTGCACTATTCCCATTCTTAGAAAAGCAGAAGCAAAAGAGTTAGGAGGAATAAGAGGTAGCGTGGAGTGCAGTGGCAATCAAATCCATAAAAGATTTCAAAAGATCTTACCAGAACCAAGATTAAGAAGAATCTGATCAAAGGAAAAGGATGAAAGCTAAAGGCAATCAGGTAGAAGAAAGAGTGGAAACTGGGTAATTTGCAACTTTAATTTTCCCATTATCTACCCGATTACTCGCTAACATTACAAGCTTTGAAGAAGACCTCTTTGATCTTGAGTTGAATTTACTTACATTAGTAAGATCAATATGAAAAACAAGCTTATGGGACCTTGACGGTTTCTAAGGAGACTCGAGAAGATTAACTAAATTCGACATGAAGATGAAAATGATTGAAGACTGCACACACATAGAAACGAGACTTGTTGAATAAAAATTTGTTTAAATACATGATTTCATCAAGGAATTTGTGATAAATTAAAACCATTCATTTTCTTAAATCGAAAGCTGAGAATTTAAATGATGTTATTATCTCATTTCAAGTTAAGAAGGTGGAAGAGATGAAAAGGCTTGTGACTTGAATCAGAAAAATGTGCTTAAAATTTAAGCTTAATTGTTTGAGGACAAACAATTATTTCTTTTCTTTGCTTGGGGACAAGAAAAATTTTAAGTTTGGGAAAATTTGATGAGTCTAAAAACTCATTTGATTTTTAATCCATTTTAGTATATTTAGATAATTGTTGATTCATATGCGAAACCTAGGTAATTTACTCAAATTTAATTTTGCAAAAAATACGACATAGCGAAAATCGACCAAAATGGAAGAATTCGGCCGCCGACGAGGAAATTACGCCTTAGAAAATGGAAGTCGCAGCAAAGGAGCTCGTTTGTTCAATTATTTCCAGTCACAACATCATCAGATAAGTTAATGAGGTTGCGACCAAGAAAGTGGTTGATAAGAAAGAAATTATTCAAAGCGGCGAGGCATGACGCGATAAGTCGCGACTTTGATCTATTGATGAGCCTAGAAGAGATTCTTTGTGAAATGAGGTTACCGTGGTAACTAATAAAACCACTTATTACAGGTAGTGGCGTATTTCGGAATCCACGACATGGGTAATTAAGTCACAACAAGGATATCTGAGGTTGCAACTACAAGAGAGAGTTGGAGAAATCAGGGAAATGAGGGTGGCAACCTAATATCGGGTCGCTGACGAGAGCACAAGCTAAGCGAGCGAAGTCGATTAGGGAAATTGGAAGTTTGCAACCACTTTGTTATTCCAAGGACCCCGAGGGTGCGACGTGCTATGGTTCTGACCTAAGAAACAGACATTCACAAGCTAGCCTTGCAACCTAATATTGAGGTCATAACATGACATAGCCAACGAAGTCCTTACGAGCAAATGGAAGTTGCGACCATGGCAGTGATCGAGAACCTCGAGGTCGGGCTGAAAACCTGCTTGAGCATTAACATCAGTCACTTAATTATGTTTAAACCCAACTAAGACAACTGCATTTGAAAGAATAGTGGGGTCGCTTAGCATCATATTAAGGTCATGGCCAGGTTTTTAAAGGCAAGGGGCATCAAGCGGTCGCGACCAATTGTGAAATTACTTGAAGCTGGATCTGAACATATCAGACGAAGGAATCAGAAAGGTCATGACACAGAAAGAAAGTCAGGCAGGGGTGAGGTGGTGAAAGCAGAGTGTGGTTGTAACTGCAGCGAGGTCTCGAAGTGCGGTGTAATGAGAAGAAAGTCTGACTGGAATTCAGGCGATGACAACTAAGAGGAGGTCGCAACCTAAAATTGAAGTCGTGACTTCGAATTCTAGAGAGGAGCGACAAGCGAGGTTCTGCGACGTGAGACTAAGGTCGATCAATTTTGAACAAGCCCGAGCCAAAGAGGTGGTGACCAAAATTGAAGATCCACGACCACTAATCATGAAGGCGAAAAATCGAATTGTAAGCTGACCCCAGACGGAGATAAAGGGAATCCAGGTTGCGACATCAGCCTTCCAGGAGTCGCAGCTTTGAACGATGTCTGAGCTTTCTTCTAGGAATTCTGCAGATCTTTGTGCATTGATATATTTCTTTCTGACATATATAAATATCAGTGCCATTTAAAATAGTAAAAGTAACCTCTGGCTTTTCTCTGAACACCTAGGCGGGAGAAAGAGAAGGGTTCATTGTATAGTTTAAGGTAGATTTTCTTTTCTTTTCTTTTCTTTATTTTCTTGCTCTTTTGGATCTAAATCGTTGACTGTGTAGAAGCGATTGAAGCTAGATTTTATTTATATTATTTTCATTCTTAAAATTACGCACGAAAATTGTGAAATCTAGACAAATTTATGGAATTCATTTATTCTGGGTTTAATTGCGATTACATTAGTTAATGTGATCGATGCTCCATTATTTAGTGTGATCTTGATAATTAAACCTTGACTCGGTGGATTCGATTTACCGCTAATTCTGAGTCTTTTCTGCAAAAATGCGGAGAGAATTATTTGGGTTATAAGTTTATTTACTTGGTGTTGTTTTAATCTATAAGTTCACAATGCTGTCTGAATACCGAGTTTAAGGGGTGTATCTTGCTTTGATTTCAGGGATGCCCTCTGCGTGACATAGGTTAAGTTCACGAGAGTAGGAAGCATTCACTTATGGGTATGTTAGTATCAGTGATGGTGGAGTTCGAGGTTCGTTTAGATAAATCCCCATTGGCTCATGATGAGTTGGAGATCATTTATCAATATAAATATCAAGAGATTTCACCTCGAAATCCTAAAAGAAGCTCTGACCACTGTGTTAGTTGAGATCTAATCAAGGAAAGGAGGTGTCGATCTGAGATGACACCAATTAAGTGAGTAGAACTTTTGCAAAATCCTGAGAAGGAAAGCCAAAAGATGCATAATCATCAGAAATGGGTGTGAAGTATTAAGAAAAGAAAAATACCGGATCTTTTAAAGAAGATCGAGAAATCTAGTAATTTGGTTCGATCTGCTTCAAGAGAGACGAAGGCTTCTAACCCGGTGAATATGGAGAAATCCAATGTAGCCATTTAGCGATCTTGGAAAAATCCAAATCCATCATTAAAGCGAACAATGTACTTTCGTGCGAGGAATTATTTGTTTTCATTGTAATTCTTTGATAGTTTCATTTCATACAGGAGTGATTAGTCCGATGTTTGTTCTTTATGTTGGTAAGTTTGTTTTCATATTATTTCAATTTATATTTTTGATTGGTAGTCAAGGATGCTATTTTTCTAGATGGCTTTCACTGCCAGTTTTGAAGTTAGTGCCCAAAAGTGCTATTTTGAGACCACATTTATTATAAGTTTTGAGTGCTTTTTGTATACTAATCATTCCTAACGTGCTCAAAATTTATTAAGATCCCTACTATTCTACGATCGCATTTGTGGCAAATTTTGCGGTTTTGCGAGCTAATCAACACTTAACATTGTTAGGTGATCCAAACATGAAGAATTGAGATCGAGCTCAACATCGCCAGTTGAGACCCGAGAGGGAAGAAGAAGCGAAAATGAAAAATGGGCGAGGGAGAAATGGGGCAGTGTGATGGAGCAGTCTTTGGAAATTTAAACTCTGTTTGAATTTGCTGTCGCGAAAATTGCATGCATATTTCAATTTTGCTATGGCGAATTTTATGTGTGAAAATCACTATGCATAGCGAGGAATTAATACGCTCTGTTTTGATCAAAGCGACTCCGTTTTGTTTTCTCGCTCTACCCTTGTGATAGCTTTTGTTTAGTTTGTTTTTTGTAATTTCCTTGCTTTCTGGCGCGTATATAAGCTAAAGTCAAGGTTTGTAACAATTAATCACTTCATAATAAATTTTTGGAGAAGCTTTCAACTCTCCCGTTTCCCGCTGCTTCATTTTCTTTCCCTTTCTTTTCCATTTTCTCGGCTACCAAACCTCCTCGGGGATGACAACTCGGAGGATGTGTAGACCTCTTCCTCCTTGAGAAGAGGGAAGGGTTTGCAGCTAAAGTTTGAGGTAAAGCGACGGTCCTCTGTTTTTTAACATGCATTTATGAGTGACATGTTCTATTATTTCTCACCTTGGGTTAAAATCTTCTAGGCACACTCTCATAACGTGTATTTGTAAGCTTTTTAGTTCTGATGGATGTATCACTGATCCCATTATCAGGTTAGTTGTTTCCTATTAGTTCTTTGGGGTAGGTTTTTAGATGTGATCCAGCTTTATTGGGAATATTTTTTGCTTGATTAAATGCTATGTTTAAAAGGGAAAATCATAGGGTCTAGGTTTAAAGCTAAATGAAGATCCCGGATTCGGAAATGACCTCTATGTCATGCTCCCCGATAGAGGAAAGGCAGGGACATATTTAGTTGCCTTAAAACCCTAAACCAGTGGTCCGAAACTTCAAGGGTTCACACATTTTTTCTTATTTTATTTTCAGCACAGAACAACCAAATATTTGTTTTTTTACCCAAGCAAAATCCAAATTTAATTCACAGTTTGACTTCACTTAAATCATTTATGAAACTCATCATAATCATTGACCTAGATGCTATCTTTGCGGTAAACGACTACGTGATGGGAAGGCTTAGGATATAAATTTTGTTTGATTCGGATCACCCTCATTAGCTGTAGATCGATTTTGATCAAATAGCATAAAGACCGGTAGTTGGGGTAGTTGATTTCAAATTCTTGTCAACTGCGGCCCAGAATGATACACGGACATTGATTTTACAACTTGTATGACATGTGCATAGTGTCTAGACTAGACCCATTTTCAAATTCTGTGAACTACCAAGAAAGGTTTATTTAATCAAGCAAGTTTATCCAAAGTGACATGGCTACAAGAGAAGTGTAAGACTCTTGTAACTATGTGAATTTGAGGGGTTTTTAGTCTATATGGAAAAAGGCAAACATATAGAACTTGAGTAGTTGGGGTAGTTGAAGTCTAAATTCTTTTCAATCTCTGTGGGAACGATATCTGGACTTATTGATCCATTTTATTACTTATACGACCTGTGCACTTGCAATTTTTAAGACCTAACTAAATCTTTAAATGAATTTAGTGATAAAGAAATTCTTCATATGAGCATACAACATATGAAATTCGTAACAAGTTTTAATTTTGGCGGGGGACCTTATGATCCTTGTGTAATATGCGAAATTTGAGTAACAAGTTTTTGGCGTCGTTGTTAGGGATTAGATAATAATCCTTTGATGATGGTGATTTAAAATTTGTATATAGCATTTGGTCTTAACAGTGTCCTTGAAGAGTCTTTGGACAAGGCTAAGTCCCAGTCCAAACATTTGGAATGGAAGGCCAGGGAGGGCATGAAGAAGATGAGGGTCTTGAGGAGGGAGAGGAACGGGGCTAAGGAGGCTCAGTTGCGGTGGTTGCCATTGCTGTTGGGTGCGAGGCATGGGGTGAAGGCTGAGCTTGAGGATCCCAGTGGCTGGCGCGCTCTAGCGAGGCGGTCAGGGCAGGGAGAACCAAAGAAGCCCGAGCTCCGATCCCTCCTTTTTACCTTTTTTTTTTTGTAAGGGCGTTCGACCGCTAAGACTTATGTACTTTTTGAGCGCCTTTGGTGCTTTAATAAAATACCATTTTGGCTTTATTTCTTCCTTTTATGTTTTCTTAATTATTCTAATGCCATCAGCGTGCTTGCCGTCTCAAAGCAGCTTACTTAGCTATTGAGAGCTCCCTTCCACGAAGTTTAGTTAAGTTAGTCACTTCAGGGTATAAATATTGAGTTAGAGCTCGGTAAGGCGCCACTATTAGGCTAAGCGGGCAAAACCTCGAAGCAGTCTTTTGGTACTAGGCAGGGCTTAGAGCCCTGAGTCTAATTATTTTGAAGAAATTACTAGTAGGCTTAAGATTATAAGTCTAGTATTAGAAGTGTAGTAGGCTTAGGAGCCACAAGTCACAGTCTTATGAAAGTGCCGGCAAGCTTAGGCTACAAGTCTAGTCTTTTGAAGTGCCCGGCAGGGCTTGAGATACAAGTGCGGTGTATGAAAGTTCAGTGGGGCTTAGAGCTACAAGTCTGGTCTTATGAAAGTTCCACCAGGCTTAGAGCCACAAGTCTGGTCTTATGAAAGTGTCAGTAGGCTTAGAGCCATAAATTTGGTCTTATGAAAATGCTAGCATGCTCAGAGCCACAAGTTTGGTCTTATGAAAGTGCCAGCAAGCTCAGAGCCACAAATCTGGTCTTATGAAAGTGTCAATAGGCTTAGAGCCACAAGCCTGGTATTTTGAAAGTGTCGGTAGGCTTAGAGCCACAAGTCTGGTCTTATGAAAGTGCTAACAGGCTTAGAGCCACAAGTTCGGTCTTTTGAAAGTGTCAACACGCTTAGAGCCACAAGTATGGTCTTATGAAAGTGCCAACAGGCTTAGAGCCACAAGTCTGATCTTATGAAAGTGCCAACATGCTAGAGCCATAATCTGGTCTTATGAAAGTGCCAACATACTAGAGCCATAGTCTTGTCTTATGAAAGTGCCAATAGGCTAGAGCCATCATTTGGTCTTTTGAAAGCGTCAATAAGCTAGAGCCACAGTTTGATCTTTTGAAAGTGCCAGCAAGTTCAAGCCACAGTCTGGTCTTATAAAAGTGCCAACAGGCTAGATCCATAGTCTTGTCTTTTGAAAGTGCTAGCAGGCTAGAGCCACAGGCTAGTATTTTGAAAGTGCCAGCAAGCTAGAGCCATAGTCTAGTCTTATGAAAGTGTCAGTAGGCTAGAGCTACAGTCTGGTATTTTGAAAGTGTCAGCAAGCTAGAGCCATAGTCTAGTATTATGAAAGTGGTAGCAAGCTAGAGCCACAGTCTAGTCTTTTGAAAGTGCTAGTAGGCTATAGCCACAGTCTTGTCTTATGAAAGTGTTAGCAAGCTAGAGCCACAATCTGGTCTTTTAAAAGTGTCAGTAGGCTAGAGTCACAGGTCTGGTCTTATGAAATTGGGGTTACTAAAAAAATTGAAGTAAATAATGCCTTTAAAGAACTAAAGAACACCTGATTGGTCACGGAATCACTTCCCGTCTCTGTTCTGACCCTCCTTGAATTTGGAGGGCTATTTCCCATACAGATTATTTCCTTTGGCTGGCTGGCTAGCTCGTAATCATGATAGTCTGGGTCCCTACATGGATATTGTCCTTCAGCATTGAGTACCTATTGGCCCGTTTGTATAATTCTTCCATCGTTGCTAGCGGGTCTAAGGATAGTGAATAGAAGAAAGGAGTAGATGGCGCAAAGCTTCTCCTAAAATTTTGGAGGATTGCATCCATGCTATATGACTCTATTTGTTGGACAGCTTATTAGAACCTCCTAGTGAAGTCATAGATTGATTCTTCTTCCTGTTTGAGAATGGTTTGTAAGGAGCTGATGTTTCTCTTTAATGTGACCCAGGGAATGCTATGATGAATCGGCCCATAGTTCATAGAACTAATTTATTGAGTAGCGCGGGAGCTTGTGAAACCAAGCCAACGCTGGCCCTCGCAAACTAGTTGGGAATGCTTTGCATAACAGCCGATCGTTACCAGCATTCGATCATTAACTAGTTATAATGGAGCATATGGTCATAGGGATCAGCTAAGCCATCGAACGTGGTGAAAGCTAGGATGGCAAACCCGCAAGGCGGCTCGTAATTAAGGATGTGTTGCCCTAAGGGTAAGGAGAGTATGTCATTAGGTCTCCGAATTAAGGCCGCTGGCGGAATGTAAAACTTTGGCGTTATACCAAAGGCAAGCTGCTCGAGTGGCATTGGTGGCAACGTGCCTTGAGGCAACACTGGCGGGTTCTCCATGGCTTGACCTGACATGTAGTCTGTCTGCCTCTCTCCTTGCCTTGCGAGATGCACCACTAACAGTGTCACTGAAGGCAAGGTGAGGCGAAGGCCTTTTGCGTGATCTAGTCATTGTGCTTTCCCAAGCATTCTTTGTCAGTAAGAGACTCAAGGATGGGGAGCTACCTAAGGACAGTTCATTGTCCGTGTCAGGAGGAATGGGCCCCTTTCCTTTATCGCGGAAGATCGGTTGCTCATCGTGGCCGCTCTCTAGTGCGTCTTTTCCTAGATCGTGACTTTTTTTCAATTTAGGTCCGCCACTGGTCATTCTCACACCGTAAGCACTCGACCTGATCCTGCAAATATTTCATCCATGCTTGTTCCTCTTGCCTTCTCTCCATGTCCTGACGCCAATTGAGGAATTGGTCTTCTGGCGATTAGTTCATCGGAATGCTCGTCATACCACTACCTTGGGCGAATCAAACATAGAATGGGGGATCGATAGAACTCCAAGTGATGAAGGGCTATTTGATAGCCGTTGAAGCCAAGCTCTTGTAGCATGTAAACGCGACTTTCTATTCAATTCCCACAGACGACACCAATTGTTGTTACCTTGATCGTCTGACCTCCATGGCATCAGCGGCGTAATGTCAACTTGCAAAAAGGGCAATCCGAGGACGGTGGGTCGGCCGCCTCTCCAATGGTTAAGTCAACAAAAACACGGAGAGGAAGAAGAAGAGGTTCGTACAATTGGAATTGCATACCTTCTCATTGTGGGGATCCTCCTGATTTATAGAGAGTGGTTTGGAGGATCCCTCCCTTTTTTTCTAGAAAGAATCTCCATTTTTTTAGGAACGAAATCTCTTTTTCCTTATCAAAGACTAATTCCTCCTTATCAAAGATTAATCTTCCAAGAAGTAAGGGATTTGGAAGCTAGGAAATTCAGGGATACATACCTTTTGCGTATTCCCCGCCTTTATCCATTCATCCATAGCGAACTTTCCATAAGCAGGGAGGACGATCGGTTAGGAGATATGGAACTCTAGACAGGCTGCCCTGAGGCTAACCTCTGGGAGGATACTTTGACTTTCACAGATGGGCATCCGGATTTCACGTCTAGATGGTGTCTACCAGTTTTGATATGGAAGGTGGGCTTGGGCCGCTTCACATTGTGAGCCCAGTGGACCACGGACCAATTGGGCCGGGTCTTGGGCCCATCAAGTAGTGGGTTTAAGACCCATGGTACTCACAAGAACAAGTACTAAAACAAAAGTAAAATAGCATACATAATGGTAGCTATGGTTGAAGATGTACCATGGTTATGCTGTACTCATGGAAATTAAACAAAAGTTTGAGTGAGGAAGTGTGTTTTCCATTTCTTTAATTTTTTTTCGTAAACTTTTTCCATAAAATTATCTAATCTCCATGTCATGCAAACTAGGAAAGTTTTATTGTAATTGTGATTACCCAATGTTGAGTTTAGGAAAAAAATTCATAACACTATATATGTGTTCCAGTAATGTATATATTTCTTATTATTAAAGTCTTTAGTTTAAATTGATAATATAATCTAATTAAAATTAAATCACTACAAATCATGATATCATATATATTCAATCTTTATCCTTGAAAAACAACATGTCCCATTTGATATGTCGTTGAACTAGTGAGAAAGCTTACTCTAGCACTCTGCCCCATTTCTTCTTGATAGCCACTTTGTACTCAAGGTTATATTTATTATGGACAACAATTGAAGTTTAGTTTCACCATAACGTCTGAATGCGCATTGACTTATTATTGACAATAACTAAGTCAATGATTTCAGTGTCTTTGAGATTTTTCCTCACCGACAACCAGTCAAATTGAATACATATTTTATGGTAATGTGGTTTAGCTCATATGTCAATGATCTTCCATGCATATATATCTTTCATCAATTACGTCTCAAATATTGGTATGATATGCATGACATGACTAATAATAGTGGAGTTAGAATATTTTAGTTAATCGCTTGTGAGCTCTTCTCAATTCTAAGTATGCACGTTTGAAACCAAAACAAATTAATCCTCATTGTAGAGCTAGAATATTTTAATTAATTTCGTGCGAGCGTCAAATGAGTACAGTACTATGGTTTAGCACATATCCTGATAATTAGGTTCTTCAATGATCGGTATGCACATCATGATCCCGGACATGGTTAGAATGGTCCTCGTCGATCTATAAATGTGTTCAATTTTCTAACATATTATAGAAATGTCTTACAAGGAGAGTATTAATTCATCCAAAGACTTCACATTTCATGATCATTGACAATAACTTTGATTCATATCATATAAACATAGGACACACACTACGATTTTTTCCTTTATTAGTCTTTTTATTTTAATTTGTAGTTAGCGTAAGTTTGATTTTAATGATTAAATTGAGAAGCAAATGCTTGTATATATTATCAAAGGTTACTTGTTTAAAAAAGGCAAAGTTATGTTTGCCTTTTGAAGGATTTGACAAATCCCTTCCCTTCGTAACCATCCCATGAAAGTCTTTCTAACCAACTAAAACTTTGATGTTTATCTTTTCAAAGTTTTGATTATGATGATTTTCTTTTCCCTCAAATATTTGGTATGAGGTGATGACCCTTAGTTATGGATTGTTACCATATTTTAATCAATTACTAGTATATATCACATGTGGGGGCGGAGGTAGGATTCCATATCGGAGGGGCAAACTTAAGTGACATAGGAGGCTTTGGTACAATGGTTTAATATTTATACATTTCAGCTGTACAAATTGCAGTAATTGACATCCAATCACCGTAGTTTAAAAAAAAATTCAATAGGGATATGCCCCTTGGGCCTAGAATGGATCTGCCCCTGTGTGGGTACATAGTAATATGTTTTATCACATAGGGTTAGGTTTTTGAATTATTGGTACTGTACGTGCAGCCGCCAGTCCATGCATGAATAGAATGTTTAGTCAATTTCTTATAATGTTATCACATGATAGCTTTCTGTAGCTAGGCATGTATGCAGGACTCCTATGATGTAGTAACGAGCACAAATATATTTTTAGTGCCAAACTAGAGTTAGAGAATATGGATTAGATACGGAGGATTAGAGTGGGTTGACCCGCTTTTTTAAAGGGTTGATTTGAAAAATTATTGATTCGAATATAACCTAAGCCTATTGATCTGGCCGAATAAGCTCATAGCCTATTCGAGTTAGGCCGGGCCAACCAACTTTGACCCGTTCTTTAAAAACATAATAATAATGATTATATAATACAACATTTTGCCCTAACAAAAGAAAATGGGTAGAAGCGTCATTTCATAATAAAAGGCCCTTGATAAGCAAAGACAAAACCCTAGGGTTTCGCCTCTCTTCTCATCGCCTTCTTTGTGAGGTTGACTGTTAAATCGAGTTCAAAAAATCATTCATCTTCAGATTTTCATTTTCCATTCTCTTGGGATTCCTTTTCTATATTTCCCAGAAACAAGAAAATGACTGAATTGTTGGTAAATGTTCAATGCTGAACGATGAATGGGGTGCAATTGCCCTATTTTTACTGAAAAGTAGAAATTTTAAGTGCCTTGTCGGCACTAAAATCAAATTTTATTCTGTACAATGGAAACGAACCAGTTGAAATGAAAGCAAAAAAAATCTACCTTTGAACGCGCAGGGATGTTAATCAAATTTTATTTTGTTCCTTTCCACAATTTCGTGTCGATTTCTTCTGGTTCTTACCATCGAACAATGAAACGAAAGCAAAGAAATCTAGCAAAGAGACGGAAGCAATTTTGAATCGCCGCCTTTGAATGCGCTTCGCAGGACGTTGGTAGGCGTCAGTAGAATTGGGCAAGCGTCGGCGGCTTTCGGGCGATTGTCGATCTTTTGGGAAGTTGTGGTTAAGGATGAAGTTTAGAACGAAATGCAGATTCAATGGAGACCGAGATGCATATCCGATGGATGACGTTTTAGAATGAAATGTAGATTCGAGTTCTTGGAGCTGTTCTTGTGTCATTCAGTCCCATTTTGGCAAGGAGAAAACGGATGGAGATGGAGATGAACGAGAAGGATGATTTCTGGTTTTCATTTGTGACGCTGAGCTAAGGGGAGAAGGATGATGTCTGGTTTTCATTTGTAAGGCCAATTATAGGACGACATTTGCATAAATTGTTTTCATTTATTATTCTAAATTTTGAAGGAAGTTAAAGTAAAGTTTACCGATTAAAGTATTTAGTGTATAAAGGTTACGATATCTCACTTGTCTTTGATTTCCTACATCATTCGATTTGGAGATTCGGTCGTCATAAAATTAGCATCTTTCTTGGGAATTTGCGTGGGGCCCAGTCTTTCCTTGTTGGATAATCTCGAAGCGTCGTGGAATGGCACTATGACAGTCTTTACGTGTGAGGGAGGAGGAGGAATGTCGCCAGTTTCTTGATCGCATTTGCGGAAGTGCTAAAATCTTTATTAGGACTTGCTTTTAATCGATTGTGGGTTAGTTAGGTGTTTCCACGTTTCGGTCATTCAGCCGCTGCTTTGGCAAGTGTCGTATGGAAAAGAAGCGGAAAAAATTTGGATAAGCGACACCCCATGTGTTTGTTTTGGGTACTTTGGTGTGCTAGAAACAATTTGGCGTTCGAAACGAGTCGCTCCAATGAAAGGATTAAAATTAATTTTGTTTCCAATTTGTGGAGTTGGGCCAACCTGTTTGGCAATGACATCACAAACTCTGTTTTAGATTTTCTCACATGGATGGGGTGTAGGTAGTTTTTTTGGGTTTCTTTCTTGTCTTCTGTGTGTTTGGCTTATTTTGAAAACATGTGTCTTTCTTTGGAAGTTTATTTTTATAATACTTGCTTTTACTGATAAAAAAAAAAAAAATTGTGTGCATAAAATTTGCTTTAAAAAGATTTATACAAATGCATAAAATATGCAAACCAAAAATGTTAAACAGAAAAAATATATTTAAATTATTAACAATAAATTTTTAAAAAGTAAAATTTTTAAATTTTTATTTTACAAAACATTAGAAAATATGTTTCTCAAAAAAAACAGTTTTAGTATAATTATCATGATCAACTTAAATCACACATTCTTGTTTTTAAATATTTTGGCCAGTTTTAATCCGTTTAGGCCCGTAGCCCACATAAGATCGAATTGGGCCAATTAAAACTTGGCCTGAATAAAAATAGGTCGAATTGGTTTGACCCATTTTGGCCTGTTGCCTGATCGAATCGGGCCAAAATGGGCCGAGCCAGCCCGTTTCCCACCTATATCAACCAAACCTCTGAATATTAAAATTAAATTATTTTAATATGATAAGTTGAAAGCAACTGCATGTACTAGTCAAGAGGTTACTTGTTTAAAGCAAAATTATAAGGTTTGATAGAACCCGAAAAGTAATAGGAAAATAAATAAATCTTGGAAAAAGGATTTTTCTCAAATTTATTAGGACTTTGAACATCGGATGCACGGCGTCGAGTTATGGGGTCTTGATCGTCAGTTTCCTTGAGCATCAGCAGCGCAATGTGAACCCAGTTCCTGACTGTGGGAGATTAGTGTGCGTGTATACACCAAAAAGTGGCGGTCTGGCGATGGTGGAGAGGGAGAAGAAAATAGGTGCAGTTGGAATTGCTTTTTTCCCCTCGTGGAGGATCTTCATGATTTATAGGCAATGGTTTGTCAAATCTCCCTCCTATCTCGGGAAGGAATCTTTTATTTTTAGGGATAAATATGTTTTTCCTTATCAACGATTAATTCTTTCTTATCAGGGATTATCCTTCCCTTATCGGAGTTATCTCGGGTAAGGGATTCGAAGGAATTTGGAAGAGTCATTGCGATAATATCGATTTTGCGTGAGTTTTCTTTCTTCTAGGTCTTGTGTATGAGCCGTATGGGGTAGAATTCCCATATGGGGTTGGTCTTCATTTGTGGGACTGCCGAAATCACAGACGGACCCTTTCCAATGACCTTGGAAGAGTTTGACCTTGCTTACTGGGCGACTTCTTCACAGACTACTCATACGAAAGTGTCTGCTTTTGGTCTTGGTGAGGTGGAGTGGAATCGAGGCTGAGCTCACGGCCAAGCAGACCCCGAGACCAGTCAGTAGGATCTTAAAATCATGGTACTCACAACACCCATCTTTTTCCCCGGTTGGAGTTTTTGTACTATTTTAGTCTGGGGAAAATATTGTTGTTTCAAATGTTAGATGTTGAGAGTTGAAAGGTTTGGGAGAAATTATTAGCGCATTAAATGCACTCGGAGGTGATGCTCGTGTGCGTTTAAGGTGCTTGGGAGATGCACGCCTCCCAATATGCATCTTGCGTATCTCGTTCTGTTTATGCATTTAGTGCACCTGATGACACCTTACCCTATAAATAAGGATAGTGATTTCAAAGTGGTTTCGTCTTCTCAAAGATTTTTTTTTACTCTATATTTTTCATCCTCCTCTAAGCTTCTGCAAATTTTCCTTTCAAAAGAGCCATTGGAGACCCTTGACACTTCGACGAATTTTGATTTTCCAATGAGTGTTTGTAGCTCAAACCTTTTTCTCGTTGTTGGTTTGCTTGAGTGTCTTTGTTGTTGGAGGTGTCCTACTAGCTTTCGCGAAGGCTTTTGGGTTTTTGGTTTACGTTCTTTAGGTTTTGTCCTCTGTGGGTTGTAAAATTTCCAAGGGAGATTTCTTTTCCCCTTTTTTTTCTATATGAACCTCAAGTTGACCCCTTCTCCTTCTCTCATTTTTTTATATTTTCCTATAGAATGGCAAAAAGTCTGCAAAAGAGGTTTGACCAATCGGGATGGGGCGTAGGAGAGTACTCCCAGCCTCTTTGCAAGCGATCTAGTTCTTTGCGGATACGTAGAGGAACTGAGGTTATATAGCTAAATTCCTGCTGAAATTAGTGCGGAGGCGTCGAAGCGGTCATGGTACCTCGACTTTGGGAGGCCAAATAATGTCGTCTGCACTTTACGGGAGGCAGGTTTGTTGTTGGAAGCCGCCTCCTGTTCCATGTTGGTGAAGTAATTCCTTCATTATACCCAAGCACCTCCTGCACTCATACATTCGAATGTTTTTCAGATTTTGATGGGTTGTAGTGTCTTTGAAATCCTCTCCCACTTAGGATGGATATCTCGGATTTGAGATTTTCTTCATTTACACTTTGAAGCTCGGGACTGGGGGCCGCATGTTCATGTCGGCCCACAGTCCCCAGTTGCAATTTCTAACCAAGCTCCCTGACTCCCCCGTATGCGACCCGTGGCTCTCCAAGGCTTTCTTTCAATCTGAACCAGTCCCTTTTGTTCCCAGATTTATCTTCGTTCTGTTTGGTATGTTTCATATTTCCCTAGGTCGTGGGTGTATTGACATACCTACCTACTTGATGATTTGTAAGACAGGACCCCGAGACGAGCCCGGCTAGTCGGTGGGTGGAGAAGGCGGAGTCGATCACATCGACGGTTGTTTAAGATCTCATAGAGAGGAGCGCCACCACAGGCTCATACAATACGTGAAAGATACATAAGAGTTAGGCTGGAGTCTTTCTCCCTATATAGAGATACATCCTTCTGTCCTTTACTGCGAGGTCATCAAGAAATTGCTTCATTCTTGCGAACCTTCTAAAGTGTTTGCCGGGAGGTTCTTAGCGGCGGAGGCTACGGAACCCGTTTAATCTTCTGAGATCATCTACCTTTGGACGTGCAGGACCCCAAGTATGTCCCCTAAGCGACGAAGAAGAAAAGAAAGTAAAAGAAGACCGAGCGAGCGAAGAATGTCGACATGGGATTGGAGGGGTTTGTGGACTAGAAGAATCCGGGAGTTAGCAAGTCGACTGAGAAGGAGGAGGTTGAGATGTTTGGCCTTGTTTTTTGTTTTTCCGCAAGGATGCGGAAGCGAATGACCACCACTTAGGGTGAGACTACCCTTGGCTCTTAAGTACATGGCGGGAAGTGTCCAAAGTTATCTGACCTAGATGCTAAGAAGAGTCCGACGGTAATTAACGTGGACTCCCGGTAGGCCTTGATTGCCTGGCCCAGAGCTTTGGAATGCCCCCGAGGTGGCCACAGGGAGGCGTGCGCTGCGGGAGGGATGGAGGTACGTGGCGAAGGCTCTGTTAGAGGTAGTCGTAGCTCCGTCGTTCTTGTCCAGGCTCGTAAACCTCGGTGTAGCTACCCACGAGCTGGCCGGAAAGCCCGGTGGCGGTCGAGGCAGAAACCTCGGGAAGCTTAGTAGGAAGCCATTTATCAAATATATTTCATTAACATAATCGTTTTCGTTCTCAAATCTTTGCGGAAGTGATTTCAATTTGAAATGACCATAAACATTTACAAATTCAATGCAATTCCTTTACAAAATATGCATTTAACCAAAAACGGCATTTTATGCCTTTTACAACATAATATCCAAAATCGTATTCAGTTATAGGTACAAAAATAATTTCGGAGTTAAACTCTTTTTGTTTACAAAACAACGTCATGTTAAAAATGGTGAGGATGCATGTGACGGAGCATACTCCATGGATTGTCTTAATGACTCACCCGAGCTCCTCGATATATGTTCTTTTCAATCACTTGCCTATCCACTTTCAGTAGCTTCCACATTTGATAAAAACAATATCAAGGCATTTTCATGTTTAGTGGTTCTATACAGTTCTCTATTCCATTTCAGTTCAATACGAATCATGTATTTATCAAAATAATGCCTTTATACAATGTCTATGTGTAATGTGAAAGATACTTATACAAATACACTTTTTTAATATCATTTTTCGCTTTTCGGTTTGCAATTTCACATATGACTATAGAGTCAACATTCATGACATATTCAGTTGGTGAATCCTGTCCTGTTTATCATTTAGTAGTAATGTGATTTCACATTCAATATTACAATCTCACATATGACTATAGAAGTCAACATTCATGACAGATTTAGTTGGTGAATCCAATCTTGTTTGTCATTCAGTAGCAATGTGATTTCACATTGAACAAATACGGTTACCTTCATGACGAATTCAGTTGGTGAATCCCGTCATATTGGTCATTCAATAATGCATTTCAAATCAATTTTCTCACATGCAGTAAATTCACTTGTAGTTCAAATACTCGCGCACATGCAGATATTTGATAAACAATTCAAATACTAATAATTCAAATCAATATACATATTTCACAAATAGAACTTGAAATGGGAATTGAGTCACAGGAACAAGCAGATATGAGAACAAAAGAACAAACCAATTTATCAATCCTTTATCTTTTTCGATACTAGTCCTAGGTCAAGTTTGTTAGTAATAGTGCTCTAGGCCTATTGTATGGACATGATATTTTGACTATTTATGAGAATTTATTATTATGATGATTTGCATGTTTATTATATATATGTCCTTGAATAATATTATTAATTATTCTAAATGTCCCTAATCGGTTATTGTTGTGGGAATAACAATGAATTAATATTAGTATAAAGTTTGATTGATATTCATGGGATGAGAATATGTGTATGAGAGATACAAATCAAATTTATATCTATTCCATTTGAGAACAAATATTAGACCAGGACGAATCTTGAGATTAATACATGGATCAAAGTCATAAATTAATCTCTAATAGTTGTGTCATTAAATCCTTTGTTTTTGAGATCGCTATAGTTCTCAACATAAGAATATTGTGTTTGACATAATCCAAGCGTTGTCTTGTCGGATGACTATAAAGGTTATACTTGAACATAATAAGAATTATGCTAGTGAGATATGAAGCGATTAAAATGGAATTTGTCCCTCTTATTATAAGAGAGATATCCTGGGCCCCTTGACAATTGAGGCGAAATGTAATTGGGTATAAATGAATTGATGGAGATCAATGTCATTTTGTTTAATTACGGTCAATTGGGTTTGATGTAATCAAGATGAAACGATATAAGGTTGACTTTGTCCATGCCTTATATTCTATCAAAGATATCATGAGACAAAAGGATTATGTCATTAGCTATATTAAGGTTGTCTGGATCATGACTTTGTTAGCAGGTAGTCATAATGTCTTGCTAGAGGCCACTTATGACTTGTAGGATCAAAATGTGATTTGAGCCTCTTTACTTAATGTTTAATGAACCTATAGGAGTCACACATTAAGAACGAATAATAACAGTTATGGTTTTCACTCTCTGTAGTAATTTAAAATGATGAGATTATTTTAAATTACAAACAACAATTAGTTGTTATTTAAATTCAAATTTAATTTTGAGAAAGTTTAAATTCGTGATTTAAATTATAACAAATAATTAATTTTTTATATTTTCTTATTAGATAAGGAAATAATCTGTGAATGGTTTTAAATAATAATATAAATTCATTTCCTTATCTGATAAGGAAATTCGTATTTAAATTGTTATTATTTAAAAGAGTTTTAAATATATAATAATATAAAATAAATTCGTTTCCTTATCGATAAGTTGAATTTAAATTATTTTTTTTATTAAAAGCGTTTTAAATATATAATGATATAAATTTGTTTCCTTATCTGATAAGGAAATTCGTTTTTGATTTAAAACCCTAGCAGACTTATATAGATATATATATGTGAGACATATATTTTTGGGAGTAGTTGTCTTTTAAAAAGAAGGAACAACCAAAAACAGAGAAACCTTAATTTCGTTTTGAGAAGACGAACCTGAACTAGCATTCAAAAATATCGTTCATTATTTGTTCGTGTGTGGATACTTGTAGGGTAATTAGTTTTCGAAAGGCAGCACCTTTGAAGATCTGAATAAACCAAGGCGCAGACTTTGAAGGCTTGACGAATCGATCTACAAGAGTTAAGTTTCGTTTACCCTTCCTTCGGTTCTTATGAAATGCATGTGATCCTTGGTGGGTTAAGGGATAAAAATTATAAATTCCGCTGCATTTATGTTCCAACTAGATTGGATATTACGCATTAACCCGACAAAGTTGTCGTCTTCACCGCACCTGATCAAATATACAAATTCTCCACTCTTAGTGGTTGGAAACAGATGTCGTACTAAACAAATATTCTTAGGCGGCGAGTCGTTCACGTTTTCTCTCTCGTATACTCTTATATGAACCCCATTAAGCCTACATTAGGGTCCTCCTGCCGGTGTCTGAATCACGAGACTTGTAGTGCAAATTATGCCCAGGGTTGTTGGGAGCATCGGTACTGATACCCGGTACAATATTCTTCTATCGATAGATGCCGATACCGCTATATACATAATGGAGTGGGTACCAACTTTTGGTATCGATAACACTTGCGGGTTCTGCCCAGAAAATGGCAGATTTCTCCATTTCTCTCCCATTTTTCTTCAATAAACCTCCCAAAATCCTTCCTACATCAAAACCCACCATGGAATCCAACCAAAACAACTCCAAAAGTGGTTTAGAATCAATAAAAACCTCTTTTTCCCAAGTTGGGCCTTTTCCCTAAAATCAAAATCATAAAAGGTGAAGTTAGGGTTTTGTTTTCTTACCTCAAATCTCTTCAAATCTTTTCTTGTAGGTTGCTTGATCTCTTAGAAGCAAGAAATGGAAAAGAGTCACACCAAATCTTGATCTTCTCCCAAGCCCTAGCTCTCTCTCCCTTTTCTCCTCTCTTTCTCTCCCAAAACAGGATTGCTCCAAATGAGCACCCTTAGACCACTTTTGGTCTTTAAATCCCATTTAAGTGTAAGGCCATGTTTGGCCTACACACTTATTCTCATTTCTCATTTTTCTCCTTTTTGGTCTTAAGCCACTTTATTCCTTATAAGGCCTTGTTTGGCCACAAAAATGCATTCTTTTGACTTAAGTTTCTCCCAAAATGCTTTATAGCCCATATACTTCCTCTATTTGCACTACAACTCTCATTAATCACATTTAAACATTTATTCTTTATAACTTATGACCCTTAGGTCCTCTTTTTAAATTCCAAATTTCCATTTTCTCACTTGGGTTAATTTCCGGGTTCGATCAATTCTCATTTAGCATATAATATTTAATCATATGCTCACATATTCATTCACATTTCTTATTCATTTAATCATTTATTAGTTCTTGGAAAATACCCCGAGTTGACTCAATTTATACCGAGGAATATATAATAATTTTTATTATAAAATCCTAGGGTATTTTGAAGGCGTTCTGATCGGCCACTAGCGGGTTAAGGATGCGACCGAAACCTGTAACAGCTCGTATGTTCCCCCTCAGGAGTGGGTCCATTATTCGGCGGACATAGTGGCTCCTGGCCTAGAGAGCACCCAGGAAATCATTGACCATTGGAGCCCCTTTAACAAGGAGTTTTTCGATTCTGAACATGTGTGCCACCCTCTATCCCTCTCCTCTAGATGGGGTGGCCGACTCGTTATGAAGTACTCCATCTCGTTTCTGGCTACGGATAAAGACCTTCCGACTTGTGGCGAGAAGACGGGATGCTCATGCGATCACAATTTTCCCAGTCCGGTGGTACGGTAAGTTATGATTTTTAATACCTGATTGCTAATTTTGTGTTTTTATTTTCTTCTAACATCTTCTCTTTTCCAAGTCGTGAAGACCATTCGTAACATGGCTTGCCAACATAGGGAATTCCAATCCTAGTTGGACGATGCTAAGTAGCTGAGCTTTATGCCCAGTTGGTCGTCTCCAAGCACCAGGCTTTAGACGTTTCATTGGCTAAGGCAAAGTCCAAGTCGAAGCACTAGAAGCGGGAGGCTAAGGCCAGTGGGGAGAGGATTGCACGGATGGAGAAGGAGAGGGATGAAGCCTAGTAGGAGGCTAAGGTGGCTCGCTTGACACCATGGCAAGGGCGGAGGAGGACCTGGCTAGGGTCCAAGGAGCCTTAGCGGCTGTGGAGGAGGGCATGGGCAAGGCGGATGCTAAGACTGCCCGCCTGGAGGTTGAGCAGACATCTCTCCTGCTAGAGCTCGGGCGACCAAAGATGAGGTGTCCTCCCTCCATTCTTAAGCGGCAGGGACAAGGAGGCCATGGAGGAAGAATGTCAGCGCTGCGGAGGTGATCTTTGCACATGGAGTGCGGTTGTTGTGTGTTCAAACCTGACATGCGTGGAGACCCGTCAGTCCAGGAAAGGTATGCGACTCCAGGCCCATTGCCTCATGAGTTCTTTGTGAACCTTAGCTGCCCCCTGTCGAGTGGCTCTTTAGGAGGCCCGCAGTGTCAAACACCTCACGAAGCGAAACACTGGGAACCCCATGGAGGTTGCTTCCGCTGAGGATCAGAGCGGACTCTAGCCCCTCTTTTTCCGTTCTTATTTTGTAATTTTTTTTGTAAAGGGGCCTTGTCCGACCACCATCATTTGTGTACTCTCTGGACGCTATTGGCGCTTTAATGAAATACATCTTTTTTGTCTACTTCGACTATTGTTTATATTTATTTCTCATCCCGACGCCATTGGTGCTCTTTTAATTTCTAGTTTACTTAAGTTATTTATTTCTTTCATTGTGCAACCCCTTTCCTTAATTCTGGGTCAAGATGGCCGCTTTAGGACACCAACATTAAGTTAGGAGTTGGTAGGGTTTGCCCTTGTGCCAACAAGCAAGGCACCATCTTTGGGCCTTGGTTATAGCCAACAGGCTAAGGACCATCGTAAGGCTTGGTCATGCACTAACAGGCTAGAGGCCTTGTCTGGTTTCCTTTTTTGGGAGTGCCAAATGCCTTAGGGCCATAGTATGGTCTTTTGGGAGGTGCCAACAGGCTTAGAGTTGTGCCCCTAGGTTTTAGTATGGTAGGTGGGCTTGAACCGTTTCGCATCGCGAGTCAGGTGAGACTTGAGGCAAATAGGCCTTGGGCCTATGGAGTAGTGGGTTTATAAACCACGGTGCTGTGATGACACTACCTCTGAGCCACCGAGTAGCTGGAAAGTTGGAAAAATTGGAGGGTGTCGTACATAAAGCGCGCCAAAGGTTGGGGTAATTAGTCTGCGCGTGAGTAGCTCACGTGTCCCAACGTGCATGATTTTCTGATGGCGTATTTAATGCATTTGTTGACGTTTCACCCCTATATATAAGGCTCTAACTTCGAGTGCTGCCTATCCATAAAGTCTTTCACTTGCAGCGATTTCTTTTCCTCACATGTTCTTGGCGAACTATGAGGATAAAGGAGCCATGTGAAAGACTGCAGGAGGGCTCTGGAGCCGTCTTTCACCTATGGCTATGGGTGCTATGTGTTCAAACACAACATCTATGGAGATCAACTAGAGGTTCTAAATTGTATGCTTGATTCTTCGAATTTTCTTTCTCTAAAGTCCTTAATGTGCCTTAGGTGCCCCCACGAAGATACATTCTTGGGTGCATCATAGAGAAAGTGTGGAGGAACTGTGAGTGCCCCTCTCGGGGATTTAAATGGAACACCCACTTCTTCTTCTTTCTCTTATTTCCGTAATGGCCCTAATAAGGCCGCTCTTCTTCTTCCTCCTTTTTCCAAAGTAGCCCTAATATGGCCGCTTGGACATATATCATCGTGTAACTAATGACGCCATTGGTGTATTTATGAGATATAACTTTTTGTAACGAGCTGATATGGCCGGCTTGGACATATATCATCATGTAACTAATGACTCCATTGGCGTATTTATGAGATATAACTTTTTATAACCTTTGTACAGCGGCCAGACTAGGATGATTGCTCTAGGAACAACTAGAAGAGTTAAGTTATATCGGGGCTGAAAATTACCTTCTTGAATACAGCCTTGGTGATGACTAGATGCGAGTGGATGGCAACCCCAGGCATGTACCAGGTAGGCTAAGGACCATGTCTGAATGTGCAGTGCCCCGATGGGGCTACAAAAAAAGAGCCACATCTAGGCTTTTTGGAAGTGCTAGCAAGCTTAGAGCTACATCTGGTATTTTGAGAGTGCTAGCAGGCTAAGAGTCACAGTCTAGTCTTTTGAGAGTGCTAATAGGCTTAAAGCCATAGTCTGGTCTTTTGAAAGTGCCAGTAGGCTAAGAGCCACATCTAGTCTTTTGAAAGTGCCAACAGGCTTAGAGCTAAAGTCTGGCCTTTTGAAAGTGCCAGTAGGCTAAGAGCCACATCTGGTCTTTTGAGAGTGTCAGCAGGCTTAGAACCACAGTCTGGTCTTTTGAGAGTGCTAGCAGGCTAAGAACCACAGTCTGGTCTTATTCAAAGCGTATGATTCGGTGCCCCCCTCCCGGACTCTGTGCTTGTATTTCCTTCCAGTTTGGTTGAGCTTTTATACGTTGGGTTAGCAGTGATTTCAAAGACTCTTCTCAAGATCAAGTCCTCGTCTTGGAATGTACACGATTTTACCCGCCTGTTGTACATGTTGTCAATCTTTGCTGGTATGATGCTATGCACACAGCTGCAGCTTCGTAGAGCTCGTACATCATATCTAGGTCTTTATTAACAACTTCGACATTAGCCTCTTCAGGAATTCCAATTTGAAGTGTGGGCATCCCAATTTCTGTGGGGATTATAGCCTCCATATCGTAAGTAAGGGTGAATGACGACATCCCAGTTGGTTTCGGTTGGTCGTTTTGGAGGCCCATAGAACTCCTAGTAGCTTATCTACTCATTTTCCTTAGGCCAAATGCAAACACTTTATCAAAGCTATTAGGAGAGTGTTCTTGGATGATTTCGCTTGGTCGTTGCTTTTGGGTATCACAGGGTTGAATACAAGTTCTTGACTTTCAGCTTGTTGCAAAAATTCTTGTATACCCTGCTATCAAATTATGGTCCATTGTCAATCACTATCATTTGTGGTATTAGAGCCAAGACGGAGACAATGTTCCTCCATGTCTGAATTGGACAACATCTTTGTTGATGGGCGAGGCTTCCTTCTACCTATTTGCTAAAAATAGTATGTTGCTACCAATAATAGGCTTCTTTTGTGTCGAGGCGGTAGGTAGTGGTCCAACTATATCAATTCTCCACTGGGCGAAGGGCTAAGGGCTTGTTATGGTTGTCAGATTCTAAGTAAACTGACCTTAGAATGAGGCTTCACGATTTGGTAGCCATCACCTACTGAAGATACGTGGGTGCATCCGCCCTCATGGTTTGGCTTGATGGCCAGCCCACAGGTATGGGCCTGTGCACAGTTTTGTCATTGGATGGTTTAAAGCATATTCCTTCATGGGTTACGCAGTACATATTGCCCAGCACTAGGTGGTGAGGCATTTAAGATATGGGCTGTTTAGAGAACGTTTATACAACTGCCCGTTCATAAGGAAAATCAAGTCTCCTAAACCTAAATCTTGTAGGCTTCGACCCTACTATCCAAGCGTTCCCCTGAGCTTAGGTAGCGGACTATTGGAGTCATCCAGAAGGGACATGCTTCTTCCATCTCGTTCATTTGGTTAAGCGACAATTGTGAGCTCATTGCAGTAATACCTGAAGGGAGGAGCATTGTTTCTTTGGTTGGTAGGGATCGACCTTTATTGCTAAGGCATCGCCTTTTCCGTTTGAACCTTGGGATAGCCCAAGCTTCTAAGCCACGAAGCTTTCCAATCGAAGCTCAACCAAGCATACATACTTGGTCATCTGTTAGTCCCATTGTTCGTATTCTCATTTTACTGTCCTACCACGGTGAGAGTCACTTTGTATGATGATCTTTTGGGGATACGAGGGGGTGCGAGATCTATCTGAGCTAAGGATTGCTTCATGATACGCACCGTTGTTGGTGTGAGAAGTCGGCAGTATAGCCTACTCTATCCTCTCCTTAGTTGGGGCTTTAAGTTGCAAGCCAATATCGGTTCCCATTTGCCGGGAAGCGCCATCCACAGGATCCACCGATCGGCATTACGGGGTCCGCATCACATTTGAAGTTTACGCTAAAAGAGTACGATATCTATCCTTTATTGCTAAGCGAGGTTTGTACTAGATCACTGACTAAGCAACCCAACCAGCCCGATCCATCCTTCTAGACAAGTCGAGTTTGTGTATGGTGCTTCGTAAGGGAAGATTGGTCAGCACGATGATAGGGTGTGCTTGGAAGTAAGGGCAGAGTTTTTTAGCCGCCACACGGAGCTGACGCCACTTACTTTCGAGATGGAGTAGCAATTTCTGCCTTAAATGAGTTGCTTACAAGAACACTAGTCTCTATTTCCGGTTTTCATCTTTTTTAAACAAAGCTACACTCATTGAGACATCTGAAACTACTAGGTAAAGATAGAGCGTATCACCTGCTTCGGGGCTAGCCAGAATTGGTGGTTCGGTGAGATACTTCTTGATTGCTATGAAAGCCTGGTCGCATTCCTTATTCCAGACGGTCAGTTTGGCTCCCTTTAGAGTGGTGAAAAACAGCTTTAATCGGTCTGTAAAATGAGATATGAACCATTCAAGAGCCGCTAGCCGACTAGTCAGTTGTTGTACTCCTTTTCTAGAGGTAGGAGTCTGAGATTCTATAATAGCTCTAAGTTGAATATGATTGACCTCTATCCCTCTCTGCGTTACCATAAAGCCCAAAAACTTGCCCGAACTGATTTCGGATGTACATTTTACAGGATTGAGTTTCATGTCGTACGTGCACAGTAGCTCAAAGGTTTTTTTGCAGGTGTTTCGTGTGATCGAGGGTGTTCTTTGGATTTGAAAAGCATATTATCGATGTAGACTTCCATGGTCTTTCCCATCAGTGGTCGAAATATCTTGGTCACTAGCCTCTGATAGGTCACTCCGGCATTCTTCAAGCCAAAAGGCATTACATTGTAGCAGTATAGCTCGGTGGTGTAATGAAGGCCGTTTTCCCTGCATCAGGCGAGTGCATGGGAATCTGGTGGTACTTAGAGAAGGAGTCCAAAGATGATAGTATCCCATGCCCGGCTGAGGCATCAACGATCTTATTTAAATGCGGCAGAGGGAAGCTATCTTTTAGGCGTGCTTCGTTGAGGTCCGTGTAGTCTACACATACTCTCCACTTACCGCCCTTATTTGGAACCACCACATTGTGACCATTCGAGTGCTTTACCTCTCTAATAAAACTGCTCTCGGTGTCCACCTGGAGTCGAATAATCTTATGAGCGTCCAGGGTGGAAATGCCTCACTACATCTTCTTGGCTTGAGGCCAGCATTAGGTCTATTACGGTCATATTCGAGTGATTCCAGGTGAACATGTTTATGTTTCTTAGCAATAAGCGTTATAGTTGCTCTTTTTCTTCGCTAGATAGCGGCCCGACATATGTGAACCTCTTGGCTAGATCGACACCGCGACTCTAGAGGATCCGCAGTTGGCTAGAGGATTTGCTATGCGGGGCCGTGATCTTCTAGGGAAGGACTCCCATAGCTCTTCTCCCCTTTCTGTTCCCGTATGGATAGCTGATAGCACTGCCATGCGGCCCCGGTAGCTTGCTTATAAAGGTCGGGTTGCCCCCATTGGTCGAGTGCGCGATCGTCTGGTGATATGTTGAAGGGCGACCTTCATCGAGTCGCGGCCAGTGCGGCTATTATGGCATTATAAGATTTGAGTCTTCGACGATTGAGAACAAAGGCACACATTAGGTGGCCCAGTCCTGCTTGTCTAGGGAGCATGATGTCTTCTAGTATCGTGGTTGTTGAGCCGTTGAAACCAGAGAGGATTCGCCCGGTCGAGTTCAACATTCCTTTGGAAAGCTTCATCTGATTGAAAGCTAGTAGCTGCAACAAGTCTACCACGCTGTCATGATTTACCAGCACCCTGTGCATATCAAAACCGCTAATATATAGGGTAAGTACCAGTGCATCATAATGGGGCACAATGACCTTGTTCGGTTTTACCAAATGAAATGATATGGGGCCATCTATTGGTTTGGTTTCTTCATGATTGCCTCTTGTGTGGATGACATTTACCCGGGCCTTGACTGTGGCCGCTCTTAAGAGCTTCTTATGTTGGCATTTCGATTGATACTGGTCATTAAAGGACCTCCCAGTATATAGTTTATGGTCGGTCTGGATTTTGACGGGATGGTCGCGTCGGCTGTAATTATGTTTGCTAGTGGCGGGTGCGCCCCGCGGTCGACCACGACACCTTTTTGAGGTGCCACACTTTGATTAGTCTTTCTACCATGACTTTAGGCTTTGACACCTGTTAGTCTCGTGCCCATGGTCTCTATGATAATCGCATCGTACAGATGGGTTTCTCTAAGAGGGATTAGTTTGGATCGGTGCAAGCCACTTGAAATCTAGCAAGTCACGAATGAGGCAGCAGCCTCTCATTTGTGATGTTTAGGGGGGCGAATTACAGGGGCTCTTTCTGTGACTGATCGCAGGATCGCTTTCGGTTTCTATTTTGACCTTCCTTAGACTCAAACGGATTCTTCCCCCTTCGACTTGTTGCTCTCAACCAGCTTGCTTGTGATAATGACAGTTTGTGTTGTTGCGTGGATATTATCTTCCAGCGTTGAGTACCTATCTGCCCGACTGTATAGTTATTCAATTGTCGCTTAAGGGTCTAAAGATAGTGAGTAAAAGAAAATAGTAGATGGCCCGAAGCTTCTCCTTAAGTTCTGAAGGACTGTGTCCATGCTATAAGCCTCTACCTGCTGGACGGCTTGCCTAAACCTCCTTGTGAAGTCTTGTATGGATTCCTCTACCTGCTTTAGAATAGTTTGCAAAGATCTAATGTTCCTCTTCTGCCGTATCGAACAAAGATATTGAGATGAATACGGAGTCAAGCTCATTGAGCAGGGTTAATTGGGTATGCGGGAGCTTGTGGAACCAGGCTAGCATTGGCCCTTGTAGACTGCAGGGAGATACTTTGCACAGCAGGCCGGTCGTTCTTAGGCATTCGGTTCATTGCTTGGTGTAGTAGAGCATGTGATCATAAGGGTCATTAGAGCCATCGAACTTGGTAAGGCGGTATAGCCAGATCACGGGGTGCCTCATAAGCCCCAGAATGTGTTGCCCTAGGGGCGAAGAGAGCATGTTGTCGGGCCCCCCGAATCAAGGCTGCAGGTTGTGTATAGAATGTCGGCCCTGCACCGAAAGCGGGATGCATAGGCGACATTGTCTTCCTTCGGTACCAGCGGCGTGTTTCGAGGGCTTGAGCTATTGGTTACGCCTCCTGCCGGCACGCTCCCTAGCCCTAGTGGGAGAGTGCCGTGCTGAGCATCGAGGTAGGGCGATGTGAGTGCTTCCTCCGTGATTTGGCCCTTGTGCTACCCCGAGCATTCCTTCCTAGCAGGGGACTCATGGATGGGGACCTCTCGGAGGACAATTCATCATCTATTGGGGCGTCACCGTCATTGGAAATAATGAGCTCTTTTCCTTTATTGAGGGCTATTAGATGTTAAACCTGATACGCCATCTACGTACATCCTTTCTGGGTTGCAACTTTCCATACTTAGGCTCAGCGATCGTCTCACGTTGTAAGCGTTTATGCAAACTTGTAACTCTACATCTTGTCTGCTTTGCTCACTCGTAGCCCACTCTCGGAAGTCTCGAGACCCGATACTGGAGAGCCGTCTTGAGTGTTTGATCCATTGAATTGTTTGACATTGTGGTACTCGGGTAGACCGGATGCCGGAAGGAGTCGAGAAGAGTTACAGGTAATAGGAGGCACATTAAGGAATCGTTGAAGCTAAGCCCTTGGAACACATCAACGAGGCTCTTTATTCACTTCACTCTGACAGCCCCAGCCGGTGTGGGACTTTGAGCGTTGGATTTTGGCGTGAGAGTTGTAGGGACCTTGATCGTCAGATTCATTAAGCATCAACATCGTAATGTGAACCTTGATTATATGACTTCCTGGGAATCAACGGCGCGATGTAAACCTGCAAAAAAAGGGGTAGTCCGGCTACGGTGGGTCGATCACCTCTCTGATGATTAAGTTAGCAAAAATATGGAAAGGAAGAGGCGCGGTTAGGTGCTTGCTTTCCCCTCGTAGGATCTTCACGATTTATAGACAATGGTTTGCTTTGAATCTCCCTCTTATTTTGGGAAGGAATCTTCTATTTTTAGGGATAAATATGTTTTACCTTATCAACAACTAATTCTTTCTTATCAGGGATTATTCTTCCCTTATCCCGGATTATATCTCGGAGAAGTAAGGGATTTGGAGGCTGGAAAATTCGTTGATAATATCGCTTTTGCGGATTTTAAACCTGAGTGCTTATTCATGCATGAAGCTTACATGCGAGGTAGAATTAAAATATGTGGTAGAATGGTCATTGACGGACTTGAAATCCCGATGGGCCAGCTCAAAGCGAGCTTTGAAGAGTTTGACATTGCTTGCCCCAAGCGGCTCTTTTAGACTCTAAAGTGCGGGAAGTGTTTACTGGTCTTGGTGAGGCGAGTGGAATCGAAATTTACGGGTCCACGACGAAGCGGGCCTTGGGCCCATCGAATGCGAATCTTAAGATCGTAGGTATTCAAACTCATGTTTTGTTTCACCATGAAAATATTAAAGAAAACCAAATCTAACAAAAATCCTCAAAATTTTACATAATTTTAAATCTTTAAGTCTTTATATAATGAGAAACAAATAAAATGAGTTTTGAATAAAGACATATAATTAGTTATTAATTTTAAACCTATTTTATTTTTTTTCCAAATTTCTTTCCTTTCCTTTTTCTAAATTTTTCTTTCTTTAATACTTTTCATGTTCAAAAGAGCCTTAGAAATAAACTCATTGCAAAAATCAAGGAGGAATTAGGCCTTTTATTCCATAGAAATATATTTTCGGGTATGGAAGTGACCAGCATGCCTAGGTTCATTAATCTTCGGTTTTGGTTGCGAAATACATTCTTTTGTGCAGGCTTAAAGCAATGATCATGGACTCAACAGGTACACAAGACAAAATGATCTGTCTTTTTCTTTTCATGTTTTATGATAACGATACAGTGGTTTTTGGTCTAATTACTTTAGTCCAAATTTCACATTAAAACATGCATGTTACATCAATTATTATCTCTACCATATAATGAAATGAAGCTGCACTCCTTAAGCTATGTATATTGTAACTTTAGATGGAGACGCTGTAAGGGCTCTTCTCCTGTCACCCCCAGTTTTAGAAAATATGGCTTCAGAGCTCATATGGAACCACCCCAGCTCCCCCTCTGTTCTTCAAACTAGCATCTTTGTTCCTATCATCAATAATTTTTTCGAGTTCCTTTATCCTCGTCGAAAACCTTTCAAATGCTTCCTTAATTGCTGGTTCTTCACCCCATGTTGGCTCCATATGCTCTCCTATATACTCTTCATCCGGAGAATGACTTGATAACAAAGCTAAAACAGCCATAACTAGCATTGCTTGAATCTGTGATGGAAAGCAGACCAAAAGTTCAGAATCAGGATTGTCCAAAAATCTTTTCCATCCTTCTCTGTTGGATCTTCTGGGGGCATGTTGATTCTAGCAATGGTAGGCCTATTGGGGAAGTATCCAGCATAATATACTTAGGTGACTGCTGAGTGGTGAGCAGAGGCCACCCAAGCTATAGTTGTGATGATTCCAATTAGGACTTCTGGTGTTTGGAGGACTGGCCACCATGGTTCATCTTTCTTATCCCCATGACCTCGGGTTCTGATTTCGGTCCACCATGCTTGGAGCTCTGTATCAGACTGTACCATGCTAGCATCCTTGTAGTAGTAATTGACATAATCTGCAACCCATTGTTTTAAGGCATCCCATAGTATTAGACCATCGTTGGCAAAAGGATAGTCTTCAATCAGTAGCTTTAGGCCATGGGGAGCAGTTGGATCCTCAACAGCAATTCCCCTAGCAATTACAGAACCGAAAAAAGTTAGCAAAGGGACAATTTCAGGCTACTGTATACTAATTAGCCCTCATACTTCACAAAACCAGTTCACCAGAGAGGAATGCTTTGAAACACATGAATGCATAAGCTACTGAACACATCTATTGTAGTGGCTGGTACCAAAATAATTAGGCATGCTATGAAATGGTTAGAAATGTATATTGTTAGGGTGCGACCAAAGTCTCGAGTGGGTTAGAGAGGGAGTATGAACAAATATCCAATCAATTAGAATTGGCCTTTGTTTTTGGTTTTTTTACTTAATGTTAAATAGAACTTTTGTTATAAATAATGTTTAATAGGATCAAGTATTTTAGTTGTTTGTTTTCTCAAAAAAAAAAAAAAATCAATCTTTTAATTTTTATCTAAATTTTGAGAAAGTAAAATTTCAAATAAAGATTTAAAAATATATATGATTTTATATAATTAGCATGAAATGAATCATGAGAGTTTCAATTTGATCGTAAAGTATATGATTTTCCCATATTTGAATATCTAGTTTTTCTTAATAAAAAAAATTCGAAAAATGCGATAGAAAAGCAAAAGTTTGGTTTTCTATTCATTAAAATTTCAAATTTTCAATAACTCTTCAAAAGTTAAAAACAAACAAGTAATTTGCTTTCAACAAAAAGCCAAAAAACAAAAGCCACCTTAATATAAGGTTTTTTGTGTAAACACCAAAAACAAAACCACGGCTTACCCCCAAAGTAGATAATATCAAACTAGAGGGTAGGTCATATATCAAAGTACCTAACATTAATATTGGACGGGGAATAATGAAGCAGGACTATGAATGAATTAGGGGTTTTGATTTACATCATTCATCATGTTCATCGGATTACCTGTTTATTAGGTCTGCTGGCAGAGCTTCCCTATCAAACCGCCACAGCTGATCATAAGCGACAGAGCTAAGCTCCATGGAATATTTGCTGGGTGAGAATGAAATCTCAATGATCCCACCTGCATTGATTAGAATTTGTCGAGCAAGAGCATTGATCTTCATTGTATAGCGGAAATGAGGATGTAATAATCTATAGATTGGGTGCATTACACTGAGTTGCCTATTTGTTGCGAGGTATAGCAAAGGTTCCGTCACTTTGTTAGGTTCTCAACCTGCAAAATAAGCAAAAGAAGTTTACCCTCTTGAATGAGAAATAAAAGAGGAAAAAAGGAAATAACAAAGCTTGTCAAACTTCTTATTGCTTTCTTCAAGAGAAAAGAAAGGAAATAGCATGTACCAGTGACTAACAAGCTCATGATAACCAGAGTGTGGGCCGAGGAACTGGGCTTTGGCAAACCTCCAAAGCCACAAACCGGTAGCTTCTAAACTGGGGTTGAAAGCTTGCTTCCACTGTGGTTTTCCATCCATTGGAGGGCGAGTGAGGTCGATGGCTATTGGATTCAAGGTACCATCAGGGGTTAGGAAGAAAAGTGCCCTTGAGCCATGGTATTGTACTTTGATCTGCCTCACTTTGCTCACATATGGTAGTAATAAGTCATGGTAATCAATGATGAATAGCTTCTTTCCTTGTAATGCCTGCATTCATGCATCCTCCTAAATTTAGATTACTTCATTATTGTTATCAGATTGGAAGAGGAGAGAGATGTTGGGTGGACGCTCAAAGTCCCACATGTGTTTGTTTGAGGGAAGGAGATGATTGTTGGGTATGCGTACAAAGTCTCACATCGATTATGAATGAGAAGGCTTATGAATTTATAAACATGAACAACATCCAATTGGTACGAGGACTTTTGAGACAAAAGACAAAAAACAAAACCATGAGACCCTCATGTCCAAAGTGGACAATATCTTGGGAATGCGGAGAGAAAGGTCCATAATGTTTCTGACAAGTAGGATCATGAGGACTTTGGGGAAAAGCCCAAAAACAAAACCATGGGAAAGGCCTAAAACAGACAATGTCATACTAATTTGGAGAGGGATAACTTCATAAGTTCCAAACAAGAGAGAGAGAAGCACTTAAGTACCTCTTCTACTGTCATGAAGTCCTTGATCTCTCGCTCCACCAACTCTGTGGTGATTGCAGATTCGGGTGGACCATAAACATCAGGATCCAGTGAGCTCCTCAATGGCCATTCCTAAATAATTTCATGCAATTTTTATTAGCACGAGAAGTATCATTTTTGCAAAATAGGGAAAGGGTATAAGTATTGCATAATCAGATATATGCTAGTAAGAATATATAATCATAAAAAAAATTTCATCATACCGTTACCAACTTTATACTATATGGGTTAGTACCAGCAAGAGTTTGGCGTGCGAATTCCTCGTCCCGGAGCCAAGAAAACTGGTCCTCTGCAAATTCAAAAAGACTTCAGCTTCTGATAAAGAAAATAGGAGGTGGGAATGTGAAGTTTATTTTTTTTCTTACTCCGTAACATTTCAGGGGTTTCGAATTGAATGATTTCATCTATAGCATCAGAAACGGCAGACACACATCTTGCCACTGAACTTCGTAAAGACCCTGAATTTTTAAGCTTAGTAATGGGGGCTTCTTGATCGTATAATTGGTCTATAGTTGTGAAAGATGGAAATACACGATCAGTTGCAGTTAGGACAGACTCTAGGAGTGGTAATATCGCGTTGAACACTGCCTCTGCTATCGTAATTACGAATGATCTGTTTTTCACCTCCGAAAATTCTTCATCCTTGGCACATAGAAGGTGCCACTCCAGTAATCTCCTGACTTAGGATCTGCATGCAGTGGCGAGCCAGGATTTAACGTGGGCACAAGTCAAAGTAATGTATGTTTGGAAATATAATGAAAGATATTTGATTAAAAGACATCAATAACCTTAAATTAAATTTGTGAATCTAATATTTCACCTTTTTTTCTTGAAAAATAACTCATTTTGAACAAAAATACTCTTCTTCGTTTCATATACTTACTTTATCACTTAAAAGAAGAGGTTTTTTTTGGAAGAAAATAAGAAAGGCATGTTTATCAAAATTAAACCAAAAATTAATGCAGGATCAAATTTTTGAAATTGGGCTTTCAGATCTGTTGATCAAATCACCCTATAATGAACATGAATTGTGGTTTACCGGTTCTAGTGACGCCAGACCCAATGAAGGCCCAGAGGGGTTAGCGCATTTTGCAAATTTTTTTCACTGGAGTGGAACCCAACACCCCCTGAAATGTTGGGACACTACACCACTAAGCTACAAAGCAATGTCTTGATTTAGTGGGGACATTTGCCCCTACTCGGCCCTTATTGGGCTCCGCCCTTGCATGCATCCATGAAAATACTATTTGATAAAAAACTCATTATTATAAGTAAGAAAAAGTTACTCAAATATATGATAATTATTTTGGATCTTCTTTTAAAAAAATATATAATGAGTTAACTTTCATACCATTCTTTGATGGAGGACGTCCCGTTCTACATCGCCTAGGGTATGGATACTGTTTACTACCACCAAGCACTGGTCGCGCCAATTCAGGGTTACTATCAGGGTTTCCCAGATCATTATACACATCATAATCATAAATTCTATCAGAATATTTACGTTCGCCTGTGCCGTTGCCTCGTAAACTTACAAGATCTTTTTCTCTTAAGCTCTTGAGGCCTTTTGGTGTTTGTGATGGTAAGTATGACTGTTCCACAGCAAGAGAAGATGAGTAACATGCACACTTAGAAGCTAAGATAATTGAAGAATGATAAATGGGGTCGTCATATTAATGAAATCAATTATGATGCATGAAATGAAATGAAATCAGTTTCCAAAAAAACTGTATACAAAGAGGCCCTTAGCAACTTTCTTCATCTAAAAACATGTATTTGAACATATTTCATGATTCTGGAAACTAGTGGAAATGGGTGTGATGTGAAGGTGTATGTATATTCAGTACGAGGTAAAATTCGTACCTACCACATTATCAGAATTAGTTGCGATAGAATAAGTACGTGATATTTACATTGAAATTTTCAAATTTGATGTTGAATACGGATGAATGGTTTTGTATCATATCAAGATATACTAATAAAACGTATATAGTAAGTGTTGATGTATTAGAGAAGCGTCTCACAGCCAGTCAAATACAAAATTGAAGGCGTTAATTTATATTTTTGTTAAAAGTCGAGCTTTTTGAGATTTAAGTAAGTTTTAAGCCAAATGTATCGTAGTGAAACGATCTAAAATTTTATATCACAAATCTATTTAGATTTTACCATTCTGTACTAATAATTCACATCGTATAAAGCCGTTCATTTATATCGTTTAATGCCAGTATAAATTTGTTGTTGAAGAAATGAAAATAAATTTTAAGTAAATTCAATATTATTCTTTAATTAATAGTTTGCTTGATATTTGGGCAAATATTCTTTAGAAGCTGATAGTAGTAAACCCTTTCTTCAAAAATTATTAACAAAATTTCTTTGTTTAGTTTTCGTTTAGCAATACATATTTAGGCTTTTTGTTTGATACTTGGAAATCTTTCTTATATTAAGCTGATTGTATATCAAAATAATAATAATTACTATGTCGAATCCAATATATATGATCTTATAGGTTAAAGATGGGTACAAGCTATGAATGGAAATGGGGCGGGTTTGGGATGGGGCATCCTATCCCAAACCCGTCCAAAATTTTTATAAGGGTTCCCAAACCTGGGCGGGGGGCAGGTATTTCCATTCCTGTCTGCAAAACCTAGCTAGAAACACGTTCCCGACCTATCCCAGCCCGATAATAGATGTTCATCTAATCCCCGGCCCTCTTTTCCAAGAACTCAGTTGTTCATCTAATCCCTTCTTCAAGAACCAGCTGGCTGACTAATCCATGATAAAAAATCGCAATAATGATGGGAAAGTAAGAAAAGGCTACAAAGTGAAACAAAACCCATGTCAACACAGGCTTATTTTACAGAGATGAAGATGGTAGAGATCTAAAGACCCAAGATCTACAATGAAATAGCCTCTAAACATTATCTGAGATAACAAACATACTTGTATATATAGGTGGATGAACAGATGAAAATATAAGAGTCAAAAGACTCTCATGGACGAGCTCATAATGCAGCAGGAGAGGTGATGAGGATGATGACGCCTAGGACACGGCCTGATCTGTCAATCATGGACTTGATGTAGAATTCAAACCACCCCACCCCTCTCCCAGGTAGAGAGAAGAAAAAGATAGGGAGTAACTTAATAATTTGGTAATCAGGGCAGGGGCAGGGCAGTTCTATAGAAACCTTGCCCGCCCTTCGGGTAATTCAGATACCTCCGAATCCGCTTTGCCAAATTTTCAAACACCTGTCCCATTAGGGGCGGGTGCCAAAAAAAATATAATACAAATTTGCCACTACAAGGTCACATCATTGAAAGTCATATTAAGTGGTATTAAATGTTGGTGTATATAAAAAGAATGAAAGAAAAATTGAAAATAGTTATATACGCAGATAATTAAATCTTCATACGACACTGACATGTAGGGGTCTCCAATGGGAAGGGTTGGGACATTCGACTTGGAGAAATGAGGTTCACGCCTCGGTACGGGCTGAGCTGTATTTTTAAGGCGCGGCCCGGTCTATGGGCCTTATCTTGGCGGGTATGGGACAGTCAGTGACAAGTCAAGGGATGGGTGGGCGCAGCGAATAAGTGAAGGCTTGACAAGCGCAATAATTAAAATCGTTTTTAAATTTGAATCACTTTCATCTTGCTTAAATTTAGTGCATCAGTAAGTATCTTATATTCTTGCACATATAATAAGCTTTTAATAAATCGTATTATAAATAAGGTGTGTATATTTAAAAAAAAAAAACATAAAAATAGGGTAAACTGGGACAAGCTTATCGGCGTAATGAAGGGACCGGACTTATGAGACGGACTGAGAAGGCGTGAGTTGGGCTGGAATGAAGCGCGTGGGCAGCCTTTTAAAAATAGGCTCAGGGTTAGAGCAGATATTTGACATGCGGGACTGAATCATTTAATGGCCTCAGTGCCGAGCTTTTTAGAAAGCATACTAACGTGTCATCTTAATAAATATTGAGAATATTTAGTAGGGTTTGGGTGTTCGTCGCCAAGTAAAGGGGTGGAATTATTTTTGTGTATTTTAAACTTTGTTTTTGCATAAATATTGTTTGTTGACAAGGTTCAGCTGGAATTAAGATCAGTTGAGTAAATTTATGTAAAGAATAACATGAATGTTTGTTTGGCATCATCTAGTTTTCAGGAAGTTTAAAGAAACATTTTGAGTCGCATAGAGTAGGCAAGGTGCATGATTTGCAAGTGTAGTTTCGTATTAGGTGTTGTATTATGAGATATAAAAGAATAGTATAGATATTTAGTGATATAAGATGCTTGAGAGTAAGATTCATACAGGTATATATATATATATATATATATATATATATATATATTCACAAAAAATTCATAATAGGGGACTATACTTTTCCTTTACACTATCAAATAAAACCATTTTTTATTATTGGTCATTTTTGGATCTTCTCTTGGAGTAACATCTTCTCGAAACGCAAACAGAGATTTTCAATGCCGGTTGCCATCCTCCACCCAATTGCAAAATCTAAGTTGTATCACGCCCTAATTCCCCCTATTTCAACATCCTGAGATTTTGGATGATAGTGCATCCATATATTCAATGTCTTATTTCAACCTAACCATTTGTTTAGATATTGGATGACTTTATCCATTGGATTGTAATTAAATTGTTTTTTAATTGTTGGGTGTAATAAATGGACAATTTTTAATGGTTATGAATTAATAAGGATAGACAATTAATTAATATAGAAAAGTCTGACATGGACCACGCACCATTTCGAACTTTACTAGCACGATAGACATTTCTGCAGCCCCAGCCCATTCAAGTGGCTATTCGGGACAAACATATGACACCAATTTATTTACACCACACATGGCTGTGAGTGTTGGATAAGAAAACCAGATAACTTTAATTTAGTCCACAAACATATTTTATGCATTCAAGTTTTAAGAATATATTCAGATTATGTATATTAATTTTAAAGTGGACTGTTAACTAGCTCAAAATCTTGTTTGAATATCAAGGGCAACACTATTAACGTATAAGACATCTCATATGTAGTAGAGAACAATGATATATAGTTGATCATATTTAAATAGTAATAATTAAGATTTAGAGATGATGAGAAGTAGTGTAGAAGATGGTGGCTAAAATTATTCAGAAAAAAAAAAAAGAAAAGATGGTGGCTAACCTTGTCGGCGAAAAATGCCCTCGTATCAGGGTTAACAAACTTTGGCTCAACCGCAGACCACAGATTAGACTCAATGGGACCATTTGGAAAGCGAATCTATATGCTTGAGTGTCTCAGTCCGGTGTTCATTCTGGACTATAACTGCACCTATCTCCCCAAAGTCACCGGGAATCTCAAATTCCGACTCGTAAATCACCTCCCCGTCCTTTTGGCCGGTTAGGTGAGCATAGCCGTTGATCGGTTTCTTCTCGGATCCCGTCTCTTTTCGCAATCATTAATGAAATTATCAGTATTCAGTTACTCAATTTGAAGAATTCAAGAAATATTTAGTTAAAAGCATCAAAATATCCACATATTTTTAATCTAACTTGTTTCATATTTTTTTTCTTGAAAAATAACCTATATTGGACAAAAATGTATTTCTTTATTTCATATATTTACATTTTCTTTAAAGAATTAGTTAATTTTGCAAGAAAACAACAATGACATTTTGTTAAATTAGACTAAAAGTTGATGATGGTCAAATTTCTAAAATTTGATTTTCAAAGATATTTTTAATCCAAATTACCTAAGACAAATAAATAAATAAATAAAGGACATAAAAAAAGTAAATAGGGACATAGGGGTTGTTTGGTTCCTATTTTTTAAAACCGTTTTGAGAATCTTTTGAAAACATAAAGAACATCATTTTGGTGTACTTCGAATTTAAATGGTGTTATCTCAATTTAGAGTTTTCTGTATTTTTCGTATATTCGTAACAAAAAGAGGGAACCAAGCAACTTCTCTTTGTTTTTCAGAAAGCCAGTTTTTTGTTTAAAAAGCAAGAAAACGAAAATAAGTATAGAGCGTTTTGTTTCAAATTTTTTTGTTAAGAAAAACATGGAGAACATATGAAACATGTGTTTATTTGGTTTCTATTTTTTAAAATTGTTTTTTTTTTCTCAAAAACAAAGAAAACAAGAAGAAAATGTTTGGTTTAGGATTCTTTTTTGTTTTGGAAAACTCATAGAACATATAAAACACTAAATTAAGATAAGCAGGTTTTGAAAAACGTGATATGAGACATGTGTTCTGAATAATGCCCAAAAGCAGTTTTGAAAATAGGAGCCGAAAGAGACCATATTCAAAGAACAAAAACAGTTTTTAAAAAACATTAAAATGATGTTATGTGTATTTTAAAAACCTACTTTAAAAAACAGTTTAAAAAAACAGGAACGAAATTAACAAGCTCTATAATGTTGATTCTCATCACTTTGGCTTCTTGGAGCCACTTGCGTGTCTTCTTTAACTTACTATATATTAATATTCACAGTCCCGTTCATTAGGAAGAACTTTTGGCACCATGTTAGGATTTTTCTGGCTGTTCTACTGTGCTTTCTCAGAAGACAAACAAAAAAGTCAAAGAGAAAACAAAGTACATCAAGCCACTCAAAAAATGCACCCTTCTTTTATGCTGCTGAAACACGTACGCGTTTGATATATGGAAAGAAAAGGGCATGAGTGCAGCTATGAAACTCAATTAAGCCACAATATTTATTCAAAACCAAAATCTGAGTAATGGTAGAAAACTTACTAGGATCAAGATCTTCACTAACAAGCTCTAAAAGGAGTGATTTACCAAGCAAGTCGATTATATCGTCAAACCCCCGATTGAAGATCCCTACCAAGCTCGACAAGTAGTCTTCGATATTGGTTGATTTCACAGTAACGGTTGCCTTAACAGGAATGGACAGGCGGGTTCCACCTGTCTCTACAGCTTTAGCCTTGTCAAGAACATAACCAGCTCTCACAATATTCTTATACTTTCTCTGGAGTTGTGGTTTTGGCCGATTAATGGAAAATGAATTGGCACGACTGTGGCTGGGAATGCATGGTTTGTTCAGTAAGAAGAGCGTCCCGGCATGGTCGGCCCGGTGGAATAATATCGGAGTCTTGAAAATATCTATTTTTTGAGTTGCCATAGCTAGTTTAATTTGAGTGGTGTTGGACAAGATGTTTGTAGAAATCAAGTTTGTTGTCGCTTCATATATATAGCTGTGGATAGATGGAGAGAGAGAGAGATGTACGGCATGCAATTGTCACTATATGATAGTTTTGAGGGAAGAGTCGGGAGAAGAAGGAAGCAGCCATGGGAATAAAAATCGAACACAACAACTGACTATTAAAATATGATGCCATAGTGTTACCTAATCCGAATTCTGTCCGACTCGAAAAAAAGGGTTTTGCAATGCAATATTATTGATTTTTTGTGGATCTGTGTGGTGGTGGCGAAAGAAGCAACCTAGTGGTCCTGATTAAATTTGTATCTTTATAAATATATCATGTATTATAGGGTTTTGTGGTTTTTTTTTATAAATTAACAGTCTTCTACTTAGATTTTGTCATATTTTGAAATAATGGATTCCTTCTCCACTACCGGTGACTTCTTCCCTGTTTAGAGTTTTCAATAAACATCTGTGTTTCTTCTTTTCCTCTTTTCCTTTGTTACATATTCTACAAGACAACTTATTACAACTACACATATATGCTTCCCATCTTGTCTTTTTTCCTTTTACCCTGGTGATTTAAAATTGTATGTTTTTAAGGTTTCGTTTGGAACCCAAAAAATAGTAGGAAAAGAAAAAAGAATACTTAGAAAAATAATTTTCTTATGTTTGGTTTTACCGTAAAAAATATAAAAGAAAATCAAATATAATTAATCAAAAACCTCAAAAGTTTATATGTTTTTTAATTTTTTAGTCTTTATATAATAGAGAGAAACAAATTAAATATTATTGAATAAACATATAGAATTAATTTATTACGTTGAAACCTATTTTTTATTTTGCTTACAATTTTCTTTCCTCCCAAGTTGAATAAACAAATGCAATGCAACATTATTGATTTTTTATGGACCTATGGTGGTAGCGAAGGGCGCACCCCGATGGACCTGTTCAAATTTATTATCTCTAAAAATATATTATGTATTATGTATTATGTGGTTTTGTGATTTCTCTATAAATTAACGGTCGCGTCTGCTGGTACGTTTAGTTAACGAAATTTTTGATTCTATCGAAATTCGAATATAGAAAATTTTGATGTATTAATCTTTAGTTTCGTTTCGAGAAAATACGTTTACCGTCTTGAATTTGGTTGAAAATGTTTTCGATTTCAGCCTGTTGGTTGAATTTGGTTGAATTTAATTCGAAAACGAAGCGAACTTTTCGTTTTGGTCGCTGCGAAATGTTGAAAATAATTGGGTCATTTGCTATTTTTGAAAATTTCATTTTAAATCTTGTCTAAATAGCTAGCGTTTCATGTTTCGAAAAAATTTGAATAGAGAAAATGAAAATTTTCTCACCTCTTAACCGGGACACTTAGCTTTACCATATACTTAGATTTTGTTAACTTTCGAAATAATGGATTTCTTCTTTCTCTACTCGTTAATTTTTTTTCCTATATAATCATGTGTATTTGTTTCTTTTGGACTTTGTTACCTATTAAGCAAGGCAACTGATAATCAATTACGTACACAGATCTGCTGGATTTTTTTTTATAAATGTACAGATTTATAAAAAAATAATTTTCAAAAACCTATAGATCACACAATTATTCCAATTTTATGGTGGTGTTTGACATGTCAGCTATGAGATGAAAAGAAAATAATATTTTAATATTTAAAAAAGATTTTTTAACAAGCACAACCTATTCCCTTTTCTTTCATTTTTCAGCCTAATCCAATTCAAGCCCTAAATTGGATTCGATTTCAGCTTTCTCCATTTTCAACCCTAATTCTCTCTCATCTGTTTTTATCTGAATAGCATTTTCTGCTTTATGTTTGGGTTTGCAGGTGTTAAGTGAGGAGAGGACATCTCCTTAGGGCTACTGATGCATGGAGATGAATGGGAACGATAAGGGTTCTGGACATCTTTACTAGTAAAGGAAATCGCTGATAAGGCACTTAAAAACGAAGGCTTTGAGGTAGTCCAAAACTTTATCTTTTTCTATTTCTCTCTGGTCTTCTACTACTTTCCGGTTGGGGATTTATGAGGGTGCGACGGGACTGAAGGGGATGTGCTATTATCTTGAGAGTAGATGGGGTTTTAGAGGGTGAGGAGTTTGAAAATTCAAACACATCAAAGGGGAAAGATGCAAGTGACAACTGAGAGACAACAAGGGGTGCAATGGTCCACCAGCCATTTAGCCCAACATATTGAGTTCTTGGGCATGCCAACTACCAGTTTTGAATAAGAAATTTTATGGCTCTTGTTGAATATGACAGAGAGAAAGAACCATAGGAAGAAAGGCCTGATATGTGATTTATAAAAATTATAAGAAATCATGTATTGTCATGGCTATAAGGGCTTGGATTTTGCCTTGTTAAATCTTAAAATAATCAATGAGAGAAAAATCAGATAAATGGGTAAATATTGAAGAAATATGTGGATTACAAAATGAAGAAGCATATGAAGATTTCAATTTTGTATGGATGTTCTTCTTTTACTAAATGCATCGAACTAGCCATTTTATACAACTTTTATGAAACATTAGAGCTATTCCCTAAAGATACAAGGTTCCTACTCGCTGAAACGAGCTTTGGGGATAGTTGTTATTTCATGAAAGAGAGGTAAAGATCAATATCCCAAAGCTAAGTCTCTACTCATGGATATACCCTTTTGGATGAATTTATGGAATGCTCTTTCTAAAGTTCCAAGACATTCTATGAGTGTTCCTGCTGTTGTAGTTGACACGGATTATCTAAAGAGCCCCATCAAAATTCAGTTTAAACGAATATATTGGAGGAATAAAATGTATTAATTTTTTTATTTCTCACTGTTAACTCTAATGTCTTGACTTTCAGTATGACATTGGATTTCGAGACAAAGTTTGCACGGAGAAAGGAGCTGGCGAAAACAAGAAAAGCTTTAAAGAAAAGAAACTAGTGGGTGATGGCACCAAATTCTTATATCAGGAGGGTAGATCATATAAATACATATATATAACTAAAGACCATTTTGAGGGAGAGTAAGTTGTAGATTAGTTTGGGGCCTTGCCTATGACAAAAGATGAAGGATGAAATTAAATTAAAAACTTTAAAATCTCTTTGTTCATTGATCTATGGAGATTTGGTAATGGAACCATTAAAAATCGCGAATTAAGCCAGTTTTTGGTCAATAAGCCGATATATTTTTGGTCGGTAAACCCGTTCAGGCCAGTTACCCGACAAATTATTTGGTCGCAATTTTCCTCCCGATCATTAGTATTTGCGAGCAAAAATCAATTGGTGCATTAGAATTACGAAATGAATTTAACCATTCACCAAATGGCCGTTTAGCCTATTTTAAGACCATTTACCGACCGAGAAAAATTTTGGTGGGTAAATGAATCTCCAAATAATTGATAATTCCGGCAAAAATTTTTAATGCCGTTGGTGGTAAATGAATATCCAAATGAGTCGATGATACCGACCATTGGAGACCATTTACCGACCAAATTTTTTTAATGCCATTTAATTAGGTAAATGGTCTCCAAATGGTCGAAATCCCATTCAGAAGATCGACCAAATTCTTTGACAATTGGTCGTAAATGGTCTCCAAATGGTCGAGTAAATTAATTTAAAATTTTTTGAGTCGGTTTTAGTCATAATTCGGTCGGTAAATGGTCGCAATTTTTTTTTTTGGTTGCTTACCATATATATATATATAAATATTTTTGCCATTTTGAGTTTGATATCTTGCTTTATATATATATATATATATATATATATATATATATATATATATATATATATATATATATATATATATATATATATATATATATATATATATATATATATATATATATATACATATTAGGATTACGAAACAAAAGAAAAGCACAATAGTGCATGCATATTATATAAAAGAGTAAAAAATATTTTAAAACAATATTAATATATCTTGCATATATATAGTAAATAAGTCGAGAGAAAATAAAAGCATTGAATTCCCGAATCAGTATAAGAAAAGAAGTGTAATAATACACTCAATCATCCAACCTAGTGTAAGTAAACCATTGATCTTTGAGGATATATCTAAGATAAGGTATGGTGAGATCTTAAGATGCTGAGGGTAGAGCATGCTTCTTTGCTAATCACGATGCGGTTCTTTGCAGTCTTCTTTATGGAGTCTTGGGTAGATCTTTGTAGCTAGAGCATTACGTAGAACAATCAGAAGTAGATCATCGGGGTTGAGCTGCAGTCCACCTTCTGACCATTTTCTTTGTAAGCCCGATCAAACGCGGACGCAACTCTTCCTATCATCCTCATAGTCGATCATGCGTCGCTCGGTGTCGACCAAGCGTCTTTTATTATCGCATTTAAGCGCCGCGATCTGAGAGTCCTCATCGTCGAGAACAAATTCGAAAGTAGTGCGGAAGATGGAACTATCTTTCTGATGCGTCTATGCGAGTAGAATGATGATGTCGATGAGCCAGAAGCGCCATGAAGCGGGCATCTTCTCCTTGCCATCCAACGACCTCATACCAAATTTGATTCGTATCAGCGGTGGGCGATGAATGAGAACTACATTCTTGTCGCATGGTAGTAGGCGGGAATACGCTTGAGTCGCAGCAGCTAACATTTCCTCATATCTCGCCTAATAAACATGTAAAATAAGTATTTTAATTTATCTTAAAAAAAAAATAAAGAGAAGTATAAACCAAATCTTCGGATTATATTTTTCACATGTTTAGAGGGTCGTTGACCTTCCGTCGACTACTTCGAATATTCATGGATGTCGGGTAACTTGAACACCACTTCATTAGTCCCTTTCTCGAGACTCGAGATTGCGAAAATCGGCCAGTACCGCTGTACGGGAGGCTCTCTGAAATCTGTGGCGTGTCTCAATACTTGTGGCAACTGTCCGGCGTTTCGCACCAGCGCGTATGGGTCGCGTATGGATAAAAATGAGTAAAAATGGCCACTTGGGCCCATACATGCATACTCACAAAAAATATATCAGTGTATATAAATTACATGGTTCAAGTGTTAATAATCTGGAAATAATTCAAAACATATATTAAACTTTGTGATGCAACAAATGGGAATACGCTTGAGTCGCCGGCGGCTAACATTTCCTCATTATCTTGTCTAATAAGCATTAGCAAAAATAAGTATTTTAATTGATCTTCAAAAAAATAAAGAGAAAAGTATGAACGAATCTTTTGATTATATTTTTACATGCAGTAGGAATCCAACATTTCACACCAACCACAGGGTCAAATACGGATAAAAATGAGTAAAAATAAGTATTTTAATTTATCTTAAAAAAACATAAAATTTTGTTTTAAAGAAACTTACATTCTTTGCCACGAGATCTCTGATCAGCAAAAGTCGATCATCATGACCCTTCGTGTGCGTGTATCCCCCTGAATAAGCGAGGAACCTTGGGCTTAACTGCACTCCTTTGCGTGTCTTTAATTACAAGCAATCTGTCTGATTAATTCAATTGAAAAAAAAAAATCCTTACGAGAAATGAAAAATAGGCATAATTGAACACAATTCGCAGTAATAAGCGTAGAAGTGTAAATTAAATCATACCAATGCTCGTTCGTGCTCACGCGCCAGGCGAGATCCTGGTCGTGTGTGGAGCGTCTGTTCACCTCTCGACCCACATTTACGGCGGCGATTGCGCTCTTGTTTCTCACCACCTCTTCTATGTCGGGATCTTCCATCTTCTCGCCCATCACGGAAAACATGATCGGGGACACTCGAATCTTGCTCTTTCTTAACTCAGCCATTTATCTTTTATTTATACGTCTGTGGTGTCTTTATCTGCATTGGCCGTGTTGTAGAACACCCTTTTAGTAGCCTCCTTGAATTGTGTCCACCTATAAACTTCTGCAATTGTAATTTAAACATATTTCATCGATGAACAAAATAATAAATAAAAAGATGCTCCAAAAATGTTAAGAAGTAGTAATATCACAATAAATTCTCTCCAAATCATCAATCGATGCTGCATATATCGATGACTTCCAATTGTATGCATGAGGTTGAGAACTACGAAAAATTGTCCCTCCATAACCTAGAAATTGAACGGGCAATCTAACTTAGATCACGTAACCCAAAATTTCATAGCAAGTAAAGAAATAAATTAAGAAATGGATAAATCATTAGTTAAGTTTCATATCTGCAGTTATCAATTGTCGGATCAAGAAACGCGACTGATAGAGAGAGTCGTCTGTGGGAATTAACTGCGAGGAAGACTCTCAACATCTCCATCATCTCCCTCCCATGTCTCTTGATCATTCATCCACGATCTCGGGACCATGATGTGGATCGATCTGCGATCACGTCTTTATGAGTACATTCACAACCTCCTCTGTCTGCTGTGGGGTCTCATCGACCCCTGACCCTCTAACAGGATCGGGCATACCTGAGGCCTTGTTGCCTCTACCGAGAACCCCAGTACGACACGGCAGCGTGTTGCCTCCTACCTCATCCACGTGCCATATCTGGTAAAAAATAATAAACAACACATTATTGATTAGTAAGCATCAAGTAAAATACATAAGGCAATGAAAATAAACAAACATGATTAACGATTGAAGTAAAACTAAAACTCACTAACTTCTCATTCTCATCAGAATCATCTAAATACAGTTCGTCTTCTTCTTCGGTCTTAGTAACATCATTTTCGAACTCCTCTTCATCACTTTCGTTTCTTCCTCAAATTATCAATTAAATGTTCATGAACATCTACATCCCCACTTATCCATCTCGAGAGAAGATGCAAATAAAAGGGCGTCTTGTTTCGTCCCATGCAACGTTTATACTTGTCGTTGTAAATCGTTTTGAAAATTTGGTTCTATGACATCAGTACTTAGTGATGCGGGGATGTCAATTTGAGCCCTAGCTTTGATCTTGCACCACGACTTTCCGATCCATTCTAGGAATAGTCCGACCCGGATATTCACAATAATAAACACGATGCTTGTCTTCTTTAAGACAAAAGAGTTCGCTATTTGTTGAATCGTTTTTATCGTGCACATCGACAAGTTTATATCGAGGATGGGCAACCATGCAGACATGTGGTGTTGGGTCGAACCATTCACATTGAATAACACGAGTTCTTTTGGCAAGGGCTTAATTCTAACTTTCGATCGCCGACCCGTCGTAATAGTCGGTCGGTTTCATTGTGTCACGGATCGCTAATGCATACCCGTAGTATGCATTTGCGGTAACTCCATACGATTCGAGTGTGAAATTTAAAACCATTCACATAATGCTTGGGTTATGGTTCTAGCCTCTCTTAGGGGGACCTCGTGCTATAGTTCGAAGATATTGATTGGAAATTTTATTTGCACGATTATGAACACTGTAATCGGAAATCAATACTATTGTTGAGATTACAATTATAAATTTGTATCGAGAACATTTGTTGTTTTGTGATTTTCATGTTTAGTAAACATACGTATTTTCAAACCACGATGGAATTCTTGCTCGAAAATTGAGGCATGGCGGCCGTCATTCAAGTTGGAAACTGTTTACGTTTTTACATACTTGAATACACTTACTAAAAATAGAAATGAAGTCACTTAGAAAATGGATAAATTGAGAGGAAATAGTAAATTAACATGCTAAATAGATCTCATTTGACTTTTAGCAACTACTTACTTTATGAATGGTTGAACCTGGACAATTCATTAGGACATATAGATGAAATTTGCGATTATATTCATTGTGCGCTGAATGCAGATTTCCCTTAAACACTTGGGTGCTTTACCGGGAGGCTTAGAAATTTCAAACATATCATCATCCACAATGTCATCAAGATAAACCTCATTCCGTAGCTTTTCCTTGCCGTGGAAGAGTTGGATCTCTCTTCTTTGAAATAGAATGATCTTGAAATTTGTGACCCTAAATCCGTAATATACCGATTGATATAGAACCCTCTACACGAGCTTTATTCATGATTTTATGCTTTATTTTCCTCAAGTATCTACAAGAAGATTATTGAATATTATAAGTCGTAGCCTTACATGTGTGTGTATATATATAGGAAAAGAATTGGTTGAGTAAATTAATATTACCTTTACGGAGGATACATCCAACGATAATGGATGGATAACGTGCAGCTTCGCTAAACAGTGCGGCTGGAAGATGTTAGTTGAGTCAAAAACTTGGAGGAAGATCTTACCAGGTGCATAAGATAAACGGGGAATTTGTTCGTCGAGATTCCTCCAACTCCTCATGGTGAATGAAGAAGTCAGTTGCTTGAAGAATAAAGAAATCTCGATTATCGGCTCCATATTCTATTTGCGGGAATTCTCGAAAGCGGTGGTAACAACCTTTGAATGAATACATGACAATCATGACTCTTCATGCCAAACATCTTAAGTTTTTCGCATCCACATCTCCCGGATTAGAAGCATAACCATGCGGAAATCTGGTTTTTACCCCTCCAGGCACATCCTTCTTCTGTGATTTATTCGGAACAAATGGCACATCGAAAATTATTTATTGGTGACAAGATTTTGTACCAAATTGAGGGCGGCAGCAATATTTATTCAACTCATCTCCTTGACTTATGCGTGTCCTTAGTTTTCCTGGAATGTTAAAATATGCATGTATTGAAAATATTGTCAAACACATTCTTCTCGATATCACCATAACAGAATTGTGCACGAGCAAGTGTTCGAGCCATTAGAGCGAATCGAGAAAATGCTTCTCTTATTCACACGGAAGTCTTAGATATATTTGCATTCACAACCACCATCAACATCTATCACCTTCCTGACCCTCTGTTATTCAAATCCTTGAATTTCATCCCCGGATCCTAACCCGGGAATTGTTTAGTAACCTTTCTATTCTTAATGAAGTCTTTGGTGTTACGTCGTCACGGATGATTCATGGGCAAAAACTTAGATGGTTGTGAACCCACATTTGTTCCAGCTCTTAATTAATCTAAAAGCATCAGTCTTCCATACAATCTGCGGACATGCTTGACACTTTTGTGATACTCGCTGAGACATCATAGAATACATTTGGAAAGTCATTTATGGTCCACATGAGGGGCGCGCATCTAGAAAATTTTGCTTGGATTTGGAAATATCATAAGTTTGAACCCCTGACACCCCCTGGACACTCATCTCATGCTATCAATAGCTGCAAGAAAACATCTATCTTCCCCTTTGGATTCGTAGGCCCCGGCACTAACACAATCAAAAACATAAATTCCTCCATACATAAGTCTGGAGGCAAGTTATACGGCGTCACCACCACAGGCCACAAAGATATTGCTGTCGGATTGACCAAAAGCGGCTCAGAAACCATCGGCAAATAAACCCGACCTAACATTTGAACATCGGATGAAAATCGAGCTTCCCGTCAAAATGTTTCCAAGCGGGGGAATAGGAAGGTGACACATCTTACGAGTCCTCCATATGATGCTCTGAATGCCCACCTCATTTCATTAAATTTGTTGCGGTTGATGCATACGATCTACGCAACCTAAGTGTTATTGGAAAATAGTGCATCTTCTTATACGGCACCTTGACTTAAAGTATATACAATCTATTTCTAGAACCCTGACCTTTTGCTTGTAGAGCATGCCCACATTTTTACAAGCTGACCAAGGTCTTGTCATCTTGATTATATCATACGATTGTTCACACATGATGAATGACACATGCGGGTAATCGACTCCCTCTAACTAACTTCTTCGTCTTTGTGAAATCAATGGCATCGAGTTATCTTGTGCGTGATTCTTGAATGAAATTAGACATATCATCAAACATGCCTGAACACACGTATGCGCACTTTATTTCTAACATCCTCACGGCTGCCAGAGATAGTTAGTATGCTTAAATTTCCACTCATATACAGGTTTGTCTCCAGCTCGAATCATGTCATAGAAATTCCTTGCTTGACATTGGGTTCCTCATCCGGGTTGAATTCAGGACCCGCGGCATCACAAACCATTCTATGGTATGTAGTGTGATTCATATTAATACGAGACCATCGATCGAGTTTCACTTCTTGACACGTCTTGAACTTGTTACCTGCGGTGGACTTGCTTCTCACCATGGTATATCAAACATAATGTCAAACACAAAACCATTTCTATACAAATGCACCTTCCACGGTCGACATTGAAAACTTCTTGTGCGGCATTTAACTAAAGTGCAGACCTTTTCATTATGCAGCAATTTCACCTCAGGATGTCTGGAAGCCGAAACGCAACAAATTCATCAACTTTATCACCCCATTCATTAGAGAACATTCCATTCACTATTAAGGCCTCGTACATCCATTCACGTCGTCTTCCATAACTAGTCACAAAAAAAAATCAATTTAGTAAACAAAGCGCGATTGTCCTCAATTATTTTGTGTTCATTAACCATTCATTGTGGTTCCAATAAGATTATATTTCTTGCGTGTGATATGCAACCTACTACACATCCACCTCCCACCTCCCACCTCCACTTCCATCCAACGGTTCTTCTCTTCAATTGGTTTGGTCTAATCCATTTACAAAGATTCTGCGTTAAAAAAGATCCACGATTGCATGTTCATTATGTATGCATTTTACGAGCCTCAGTAGTGATTCCAAGTACACTAATGAATATATAAATAATAGTATTTATAATACAGCCGATTTATGAAATTGCATTACTATATATCTAGTATTGCCCACCGGAGAACAAGCGAGACGAGAGCACCAAAATGACACATGTATATGCAATTTAAATTCATCATGATCATTTAATTGCGTCCTTTCGTAAAGCATCCTTTGGGACAATCCGGTGTATTCAAACCGTTGTAATACCTTTGGACGGATATGATCTACGACTAGCCCATATATCATCCAAAAGCGACAACTTTAATCATTTCGATGATGCATTTTTCAAATCGTTGCTAAGAGAATCACGGCGATTTCGTCATATAATTAAAAAATTTTTAGTTTATATATGTTAAAGCGATTTCTTCGAATTTAATCCTATGCATGTTCTTATATCCATATCATTCATAAATTCATACTATATCATATAATCAACTCTTATATTCCTATAAATTTCATTCAAGTGATTAGTACACTTGGTACTCTAATCTAAATTTCAGAAATATATGGGTACCCAATGCTATTAAATAGCATATGGTAAGATTCTAAACTCAATGGGCTTTGGATTCTAGACTCAAAGGGCTTTCCGTAGAGTCTAAGAACACCCAAATCCAAGTTCTAATGAAGGAGTTATGCATGTTTCAAATCATGAAGAAAATCAATTTATGTTTTTTTTTTTTTTTTTTTTTTTTTTTTTTGCTACGTGTTGGCAGCAGGGCCACTGATTTTCTTCATTTTCCCAGATAGGATATGACCTCCAATTTTTATCAAGCTATATTTGGGTGGATTCACAGACTCAAAGGGCTTTCCATAGAGTCTAAGAACACCCAAATCAAGATTCTAATGAAGGAGTTATGCATGTTTCAAATCATGAAAGAAAATCAGCACACTGCAGTAATTGCAGCAACAGGACCACTGATTTTTCTTCATTTTCAGATAGGATATGACCTCAATTTTTATCAAGCTCTATATGGGTGGATTCTGAGCTCAGGGGCTTTTCGCAGAGTCTAAGAACACCCAAATCAAGATTCTAATGAAGAGGAGTTATGCATGTTTCAAATCATGAAGAAAATCAGCACAATGCAGTAATTGCAGCATGGGACCACTGATTTTCTTCATTTTAGGATAGGATACTTGACCTCAATTTTATCAAGCTATATTTGGGTGGATTCTAGACTCAAAGGGCTTTTCCATAGAGTCTAGAACTTGCCCAAATCAGGATTCTAATGAAGGAGTTATGCATGTTTCAAATCATGAAGAAAATCAGCACACTGCAGTAATTGCAGCAGCAGAGCCACTGATTTTCTTCATTTTCGGATAGGATATGACCTCAATTTTTATCAAGCTATATTTGGGTGGATTCTAGACTCAAAGGGCTTTCCATATAGTCTAAGAACACCCAAATCCAAGTTCTAATGAAGGAGTTATGCATGTTTCAAATCATGAAGAAAATCAACACACTGCAGTAATTGCAGTAGCAGGGCCACTAATTTTCTTCATTTTCGGATAGGATATGACCTCAATTTTTATCAAGCTATATATGGGTGGATTCTAGACTCAAGGGCTTTCCGTAGGAGTCTAAGAACACCCAAATCCAAGTTCCTAATGAAGGAGTTATGCATGTTTCAAATCATGAGAAAATCAGCACACTGCAGTAATTGCAGCAGCAGGACCGCGATATTCTTCATTTCCGGATAGAGATATGACCTCAATTTTTATAAGCTATATTTGGGTGGATTCTAGACTCAAAGAGACTTTCCATAGAGTCTAAGAACACCCCCAAATCAAGATTCCTAATGAAGGAGTTATGCATGTTTCAAATCATGAAGAAAAATCAGCACACTGCAGTAATTGCAGCAGCGGGGCCACTGATTTTCTTCATTTGAATGAGATATGACCTCAATTTTTATCAAGCTATATTTGGGTGGATTATCGAATGCCTGTAGATCTTTTCTATACATTTCTATACCCCTTTGAAAATTTGGAGCACATAACTAGGAATGTAAATGTTTCTTTACGTACCTGCCACATTTCTAGATCTGCAATCTCACACACACGAGACATACATATATATAAACTTACATTTGTTAGACCTAACTATTCCTATTCCCAATTTGTTTTGATTTTCGACCGGGAAAGACTTAGAAAAGCGGAAGGAATCAACTAGCTAGAATCTAATTTACAAGAGTGACATGTTACAACAATTTCTGAGAGGATGAAAACAAAACCGGTACATTAAGAGGAACTCACCTTGGGGATGACGTCGATGGATTCGTCACGAAATTCCTAGAAAAATAAACTCCTCCACGGCTTTATATTGTCTACTACTCCTGTGACCAATAAAAGCCTTCTCGGGTCTCAAAACCATGTCACGGTGAAAAGGCCCGAGGCAGAGGTGTTTAAGGCCTTGGAGTTGGAAAAATAAATCTAAGATATTTCCGAGGGTAAGAAATTTATGAAAATGTGATGACAAATTTCGGGAATTGTAATGGATGAAAAGGAGATGATTTTCAGTCAAATATCACCGGAATTTCGTCGAATGAAAAAAAAGAAGAGATGGGCAGTGAGAAACACAGAATTACAGCCCCAAAAGAAAAAAAACACTTCAAACTAGCGATTGAAACAAAAACAAGAAATGAGATCATTTACGAAACTAAATGAGCAGAGCAAAACAATGCATACATGGTATAATAAGTAGAAAATTAACAATGCATTACCTTGAAAGTATGGAATGAGAAGAGATATTAAAACTTAAAAATCCCAATTATAATTCTTCAATATGCAAAACCCATTTAAAACATTGAGAATCAATGATAATTTGCAAAGTTGATTATTTTTAAAAACAATCAAATTAGCCAAATTACAACTCTAAATACATTATTTTTCACTTTTAAATTCTCCAAGTCATTCCAATTCCCTTTTAAATTTCTGATAACAATCAAATATTAATGAGATCACAAATTTTTATTGGCAGCTTTGTCCTGGGCAAGGTAAGGTGATACTGCTCGAGATTGTCATGTTCCATGTTTAAAATGAGAAAGAAAGCCTTGAAATTTTGCCCAAATGAAGCAATACATAAGCATCCAAGTTGAACAAGATGCAGCAGCACTAAATAAATAAAACAAGAAATTTCAAAACTCAGAAAATGAAATAAAATCCCACTAAAATAAAAATTCTTGGAAATCATTGGATTCATAATAAGAAAGTTAATTGCCATTTTCTCAATAGTTTCCATTAAATTCCTCTTTCCCTCTCCCCAGTCAACTTTCTCATGGCTTCATCAAATGGTCCATATCACCACCGTATTTATCTTGGAGGAGCCTCTAATAGAATCATCATCATGTCTGAATTGATTTAGCACCTTCCCTTGATGGTATTCTACATACATCAGTTTCTTGTTTTCAGTGATCAATTGCAATGATCTTTCCTTTAAGCATGTAGTAAGATTATATATGCCACTATAACATTAACAACTCCTCTATCTCTTCTTCTTGATCATTTTTTTTTTATTTTTTTCCTTTCTACTTTCTTTTTCTTTTTTTAAATTCTTTGCTAAAGGGTTGAACACAATGTGGATGAGCACTCATAGTAAACAATTGGCCAAATGATTTTCAAATTGTATAGAAAAGCCTATCGAAATTACCAAACCCATTATAACCCATTGAATATTTACGCTTTAGCCTCTTGCCAAATATGTGAGGCTAAGCGAGATTAGGCCTATCAAATATTACAAGGCTTAAGCCTTAAAAATGAAACCAAAGCCTCAATTACCCTTACCAGCTCACTTGACCTCGAGGCTAATTCCCTGACACCTTGCCTTGAAACCGGCCTTTTTAAAACTTTGGTGATATTCATTTCAATAAATGCATCAAAATGATACCAAAAAAAAAAGAAATAACTTGATTCTTGTTTAGCTATTTTAACAATGAATATAGCTGAACCTATAAACACACACACACACACAATGAAAATAAATGACAATGCGGTATATGTCTTCCCCCTGATGACCACATAAAGAAAAGAAAAAGAATCTAACTTCAATTTTCACTAAACTTCCTACTTTTCGAGTTTCTTAATTGAACTTAATGCTAAAATTAACAACATTTTCAATATTGGAGCGATGAAATCTTATTCTATAACCTACAGAGATATCTAAAATTTTGCCAATTTCATTTCAATTCAATAAAAAGGCTAAAAAGAAAAGTTGAAATCAACAAATGGGAATAACGATGAATGCATCAAAACAACTTTGTTTGTGTTAATAAAGTTCACCAATAATTCACATCTTGGAGAACATGGGATATTAGTGTGTATGGACAAGTACAAGAATGACACATCAAATCCTTCACACTTGATCAAGAAATAGAAATGAAATTTCACTTAAATATTCAAATTCGAGCTTTGTTCTTGACTCAATCTCAGAATACTACAAATTCGAAATCATTTCTAATGAAAGAACAAAAAGAAAAATTCATGAATATTACACTTTTTTAAACTTAATGTTGCAAGTAAAACATCTACCAAGCTGCCCAGAATCATCGTCTACGTTAAATTATGATATGTTAAGCTACTCCACTTTGTCCCCAATTTCACCATTTTAGAACAGGGGTAATAATTTTTTTCCTTAACAGAACAAGTTATTCTTCTTAATTAGAGTGGAGATCAATTATAATGTAAAGGGTGCAAAACCAAGGTTGCAAACACAATATATTGAAAGTATACAAGTGACAAACAAAAAAAGCCAACTATAGTAGCTAAAACTCTATATTAAGAAGAAGAGACCAACCAATCTATAAAGATAACAAAGAAGTTGGGCCTTTCTGTCCATATCTGAAGTCTGAACTCTTGAGACCACATATGCATATAAGTTATGAGGAATCCTAAAGATCTTAGATAACACACGTCAGCTCACCTTCACAAGTTCTTTGATTTTCTCCTCCCAAGCTTGTTCATAAATTTAGAAACCATGAGCCATTCGTGAGAATGCCTTTTTGTTTAAGAAAAGAAAAGAAAGCACCTACAACTTAATTGTATTCTTAAACCTTTTGCATCTCAATTGGTGCTTATCGGCCACTTAGGGTGTCATCTTCATGCAATATAAATAAAACATAAATAAAATTAAATATAGAAGAAATTAATAGTCCATGAGTAAAGCATTTTGAAGAAATTTTGGACCATCGGTAAAACCCAGACCCAATTTAATTGGAACCAGCAAGCTGGTTATTATGAACTATATGATATGGGTTCTTTTAGGGTTTCCAGTTCCCTATGCTTTATCATATCTCACATGAACCCTCTCATCTTTCTCTCTTTTTCTGGTTCTCCTCATTGAAATTTGCATCTTTTTTTATAGCGTGGATGTGCGGGCGGTACTCGTGCGCCTCGACTAATCCCGAGACAATAAAGTTAATGGCGAGTAAACTCTGATGACCACGAGAGGACTCGAATTGGTGACCGTTGAGTTAAACCCGATGCAATGCGCCCAGACCAAGCCCAGGCTACCCCTCGGGGTTATTGAAATTGCATCTTAAGTGAGATTAACTTAGCTTTTGAGTTACACACTTGGATTTTTCGAGTTAATTGATCTAATATTACATTTTCACTAGTTGTTATAAATAATAATTCTTTGTATTGATGGTGTGATGAAAAATCAACGAGTTGAAAATAATGACCTTAAGTCCCTTTCATGGGTTAATCGCGGTCGAGTTCAAAAATATTGTGAATAAAATGCATCACATGAGAACATACTACAAACGGAGACAAAGGACGAGATAGGTCAGTCAAATATGTTAAATTCCTCATCTATCTGAAGGAACTTGAAGGCGCTTCAAGCACGCCAACCTTCTTCTTTTGCTTTCCTGTAGTAGATATCCTGCAAACTAAACAACCTTAACTAAAAACTGAAAAATGAAAATGCACCAGAAATGAAACAGAAGAAATTAAAATGAGAAATTATCGAAGGTATAAGCCTCTTCATCACTAACCTTTTCAAGCAATCCTCTTAGTCAAACCTGCTGAAAATGCTGTGTGCACAACATATTTCAGTTTTGGGCAGGTGCACCAGGCAAACAGCCTGTTTGCAATGGTTCAGTTCAGCTTGTAAGGAAGGTATAAGCCTCTTCATCACTAACCTTTTCAGTTTTATTCATATCATAGGTCAAAGCAGAATTATCGAACATTTATACTGTATTTCTCAAATTATCAAATGCAAATGACTTCCTATATTTCCTAATAAATCATGTCATAACAAGCACACACAACACTGAAACAGTTTCACATGGGTCCACCATTTGTCATACAGTACATATAGTTTAGTTATTGTTTCTGTACAATCCTGCTTTGAATTCAAGGTCAGTTTATCCATGTAAAGCAAATACAAGTAAATAAATGAATATGAAAGATTTATGGAACATTGCTAATGAAAAGATAATACTGGAAGCTAAAGATTATCAAAACCAAAGTGCTTGCCAAGAAATATAGAGGACAAAAGTATTTGCCTAAATACTAATCCAAAATTGATTAGACAAAAAAAAAAAACATTAAAAATTCCAATAATAGAGAATTGATCTGCCTGCACAGTTTGAAGGTGATAGCATTCTGATTTCAATGCAGAGATCAGAAGAGAACATGAATATTACAAACAAGAAGCAAAAAGTTATCTGAAAATGAAATCAACATGAACAGCAATAAAATAGACAAGGTTAATGATATAACACTTACTAAATAAAAGTTTTATTAGTCACTTAATATATGAAATTTTAATTAGGCGTGAGTCCACTTACATTATCAAACTCAGTAGAAACATGAGTGTTCACCACCAAACCATACCGCAGTACAACACAAACAGAAACATGAATTGATGATCCAACTGGCAGTAACCATCTGTCTTAAGATAACAACATGCAGAAAAAGCACAACTTGCAAAATAAGAGGAAAAGAAGTTAACATATAGGAACGCTGTAGCATGAGATACAAATCTTTTGCTTTCCTGTAGTAGATATCCTGCAAACTAAACAACCTTAACTAAAAACTGAAAAATGAAAATGCACCAGAAATGAAACAGAAGAAATTAAAATGAGAAATTGCTAACGCACCCTCTTATCCCTTGAAGCTTTGCCCGTGCTTTAAATACCTGGCAGTTTTGTAGGTAGTGAAACAGGAAATACTTCCTCCTGCTAATCCTTGCATTCATGGAAAGATGTAGTTTAGTCATAATGTTTTTTCTTTTCTTTTTGATAGGTAAAACAGAATGTGGTTTAGTCATAAAATATGCTTTGAAAAACAAAGGAAATACTAATAAAATGCTATCACCACAGTTTTTTAACAAGAATTCTATCCTTGATATGCCATGCTTAATTCTTAGTGATAGAAGATAGATACTATAGGAAACGAGGTTCTATGATTGGCTAAAGTCAAAGCAAAGCGAGTTCTAAGTAAATGACAAAGCGTTCGACCATTTAGCATGAGCGGATTGATTCCAATTGATTCAAGCAGTGTACATGACATTGGAGGATAAATAAAGAAATCAGTATAGATTAAAAGAACCTAACTTTCTATAGCCAATTTCCCCAAACACCCAGCAGACCATCTCCAAATTCTCTTATAGTTCTCATTGATGCGATTGTTCCTCGAGCATTACGCACAACCTACGAAGATTTTCCCCCGCCGAATTTGGTAGTGTATTATTGGCGTGAATAATAGGAGTGGGGCGACAGATTCCAACCAACCACCATACTATATGAATGCGGATTATAACATAGATCTTTACATTTATCTTACTATTGAAACCAAATGAAATTTCATAACAAAGCGGGGTCTTCAAATAAAATAAAATAAAATAATCCGTAATAGTAAAAATCGAGAACCAAAGAGATAAAAATATTCATGTTGTGCGAGGGTCGTCTCAGTCTACGCACCATCGGGATGTTTTCCGGGCTCGTGCGAGATGCGAGATTCATGTTTGGAGTGTAGCACAAACAGTATAATATGAAAGAATAAGTTCTGGAGTCAATGAGTAAATAAAGGGAAAACATATGAAGGTTCCTAGAGACATTCTAAGAGGACCTTGAAGAGGAGACTGAAGGCAATCCAAACTTATATATGGCCCGGATGCATTGGAACAAACAATGTGAACCAATCTGGGTTGCATTCTTGCAAAAAAATAAAAATAAAAAAATAAAAAATCTGAGATTTTCAAAAAATGAGGCGGGGAGCCCCGAACACTTTAATCATAAAATAGCACAAGGATGTCCCAAAAGCGAGTCCACACCTACAATGACTCAGAACAATATATAGACAGGGACCCAAAGGCGGTTTTATTTTTTTGCAAGAACAATATTTGAAATGGGAAACCATCGGTGGCGAATAGGCAAACCCGATAGGCCAATACCGGCAATTTTCAAAGGGCAATCCCAAGACAACATAACGTGTACATAGGGTATATACCCCAGGAATACACCTCTCCCTATTGTATATACCAAATCAATACCTAAAACGACTACAAAGCGAAGGCGAAACTAGGCCTAACAAGAAAGCATATTTGACCAACTAGAAAAAATAGTTTTCGACAATAAAACCAAGCAAACAACAATCAAACCAAAAACTAGAAGACACGGGTATAATAAACCCGGTGTCTATTAGTAAACAAAACTAGTTGATACATCCAAAAGCCCAGATAAACAAAACACATTAACTACAGTTAAGCAAGCGGGTTACCAACATCTAATCAAAGGGGAAAAACCTTAAATAAAACCGAGAAAACAAAGGGAGGAACCGAGCAAAGGTTTGGCTAAATAACTAACCAAACATAAAATCCAAAAAGCACGACATACTTGATAAAGAACCGAGTGAGTGGAACAAAACGAGGGTAGAAGACTTACCAATATGAAGAAATGAGTTCGGTTAGCAAAAACAGTGCGAACTCAAGCAGCAAAAACAGTGCGAACTCAAGCCCTAGCGCGGATTAGAGTAGTGGATGAATGAGGACCAGCTTCTGATTTAAGGGGAGAAACTACCGACCATTCTGAGCCATATGTTGGTCGGTAATTAAATTACCTGATTCTGACCAATTTTAATGTTAATTTATTTTTGGTCTTTAATTGGTCGGGAATTAGTCGGGGTGATGGTAATTCACAGACCATTTACCGACGAATATTGGTCGGTAGTGCCAGGCTAGGGTTTTTGGGTCGCTGTTTGCGAACCATTTTTCATGTTAATTTATTTTGGTCGTTAATTGGTCGGTAATTGATGCAGCCAATTTTGGCGCCATTTCCCGCCTAATTTACAGACCAATTTCTGACCAAAATTATTTGGTCGGTAAATTTGGTCGGTATTTGGTCGGAAATTTGGTCGGGAAATTTATTTTTTGACCAAACCCTTTTTGGTCTCTAAATGGTCGTGATTTGGTCAGTAATTACCGACCAATTTTTTAGGTCGGTAATTTGGTCGATGTCTGGTTGTTTTTAGTAGTGAACACAAAGTTGATCATACCAACCAAGTTTTGAGCTCCATAAAATTGAAATGCCCCAAAATTAGATTTTTTGAAACCAAGGAGAACCTTCCATCATTTATTCCCATCTCTTCATGCATGTTTGTTGGACTGTAATGTTTGTTGGACTATAGTGATGATAATAAATTTTGTTTTACAATCGCTTCTTGGAGCAGAATTGAAGAAGAAGAGCACCAAAATCAAAATACCCTCCATCCATTCCCTCTTTATGTTGACACTGGAAAGTCCCAAGGCCTAAGAGAATTGAGTCGGTTTTTGGAGGATGGCCAGGTGGCTTTTGTATCTGATTGGGTGTTCGTCTTTGTAAAGTATTATGTGAAAATATATATGGTGTAACTCGTTCAATTTTCACAAGTAATCCTTTTTTGTTTTTCTCACAACACCTGTAATCATGGGTTCCCACGTAATTAACTATTTGAGTTTTGGATATTATCATACATAATATGTATTATTGTTGCTATTTTAGACATTATTATATATTAGTTATAAGTTATTTTAATATCGGACTTTTCATCGTTGGGTAGTATTGATGTTGTATTAATGGTATATAGATTAATTTTTGAAAGATACTTTTTATTTTGATATCTATGGAATGTTGGATCAAGAAAGGTTGTTGATGTATTTTTAAGGTTATTTTAACGGCTAAAGCTATGATTCATGTATTTTGCATTGAAATTGTAACGCGCCAAAAATACCCTAAAATTTTTATAATAATTTTATTATATATTCCGAGTATAAGTTGAGCCGCCTTGGGTATTTTCCGGGAATTGTTAAATGAATACCGATTTAAATGATTGTATGACAAAAGGTCAAATGCAAATGATTTGTGATTAAGTGATATATGCTAAATGAGAATTGATTGCACCCAGAAATTAACCCAAGTGAAAAATGGCAACATTGGAATTTGTAAAATAAAGACCTAAGGGTCTAATGAAAATGGGCTTAAAGGCCAAAGTGAATTAAATGATAAGTGGGCTAAATAGAATTTGAGCAAACTTAAGTCAAAAATGGGATTTATTGGGTTAGAGCCCAACAAGACCTTAAGAGGATTTTGACCTAAAGACCAAAAATGGTCTAAGATAACCATTTGCCAAAAACGTTTTTGAGAGAGGGTTTGAGAGGAGAATGGGAGAAAAGCTAAGGCAAGGAGAGAAGATCAAACTTTTGGGTGATTTCCCATTTTTGTTCAAGATTTTTCAAGAAGGAAGATGGAAGAAGCTAGAGAAAGTGATTTCAAGTGAAAAGAAGTAAGAACACAAACCCTAGTTTTCCCTCTTTTGTGATTTTGATGTTTGAGTTGGAAAAACCCTAAAACATCTATGGTTTTTGCTTGTGGTTGGTTTAGGATGATATTAGGATGTTATTGGGAGAGTTTCTTTTGAGTTTTGGTTTGATTTTGAGGTGTTTTGGAATAAAATCACGAAGAGGAAATGATGAAGTTTCAAAGGAGATGTTGTCAAAAGTTTTTTCAAACTAGTATTTTGTTTTTTGACCTGCTTGAGTGTTTACTCATCCAAGTGAGTGATCAATTGCTACTGGTATACTGACGTCTAGGAGAACAATCTCCGTGAAATAGGTATACCTAGATTTGAGATATTTCATTGGACAGAAAGTGGATTAAATGAGTATACGTTTCGGATAAAATTTCTGGTTCGATTATGGAACGATTATGTGTTTGGAATAGTTTTGGTATTTATCTTACTAAGTTGAGTTTCACTCATCCAAATTGAGTGATTCAAAATTCTATGTAAGCCTGAGCCTGGGAGAATAATTTACTCGAAGAAGTGTATGCAAATTGTAACCCCAAAGTTCGAAATTTGTCAAAGTGGAGCTATGTGCAGAACAATATGATTATGTTTTGCAAATTAGAGTAGTCTGGATGTAACATGCAATAACTTGAGTTTTGGTGATCCAAATTGGATGATTCCAATTGGAGAGGAAACCTTAAACACATAGCTTCAAATACGTATAAGGAACCATTACCAATTTATGGAGTTAAGACCCCTGAAATCGAGAATAATAGTAAGTAACCGAGTGAGATAGGCATACCGACTAGTTTGACATTAAAATGTCGTAACTTGAGTTTTGGTGATCCAAATGAGATGATTCCAATTCCTAATAAAAATAGACTCATAGAGCTATAATTTTCTTGAAGGAAGCATGAGCAAAATATGACTCATATGTCCCCAAAAAATTTTGCAAGTGAAGGGGTATCGGGTAGACATAAACCCTGACAAAAAACTCCTATAATAACCTACTAATATGTGGTTCTCATTGTATTTGAATAGGGGCTGACGAGGAGGAAAACCCGCATAGAAGTCGAGATTCCAAAGATCGGAATCAAAGCGACGATTTTGGTTTGTTCTATCTTCTCCTATTCTCGTTTCAAGATTTGAACTATTTGTTCTAAATGCATAAAAAAAGCATATTAAATTTTTTTAATTGATTGTGAAATGTTTGCAAATGAAAATTGCATGATTATTGAAAATGAACCGTTTATACAAATGTATATATTGTACTGTATTTTGATATAATGGATTTGAACGCCCTTAATAGAATGTTAATTGTTTATTTCGCATTAAGGATATATTGGTATACCAATAGGGGTTAAATTAGCAATATTGTGAACAAATGTATTGATGTGTCACTCCGATCCGTAGCCCATTAGGACAGTATCGGTAGTGTTCACGAAATTGATTTTTAATAACCAGACAATAGCCCAGTGGGACCGTACTGTGTTATAAAATGTTTTATCTTTAGTGTATGACCAAGCGGGACCGTGCCGTGATTATTGTAACACCCAGAAATATACCTAGTAGTTTTAGGCATATTTAGGAGTATTTTGTAACTCATTTAGCATTTCAGAGTTAAATGCAGCAGAACTAGAGACCGAAATTTACAAGATTTAGGACAAAATTGTAATTTGTCCAAAAGGGAGCCAAAAGTCATAGTTGACAGATTTGAGGCCAAAATGAAATAAGAAAGTTTATTTATAAATAGAAAGAGTTATGGGCTAAAAAAGCAAATAAAGAAAATTTAAAAACCAAAAATGGGTTTTTTGTCTAGGGCCAAACAAGGCCTTAACAAAATTTGAATTTAAAGACCAAATTGGTCTCATTTGTGGGGAGGAGAAAAAAAAGCGTGGAGAGGGAGAGGAGAAGGAAAGAAGAAGAGGAAGAAGAAGAAGAGAGAGAAGAAGAAGAGAAAGAAGGGAGAGCGAGCCAAAAGGTATGGAAACTACCTTGAGTATGGATTTGTATGGATCACATGGAGATTTAAGGCTTGATATAGTTTAATATCTTGTCTCTAAATCTGGGGTTTGATAAGTGCATCATAACCTTAGATTTCTTGAAATTAAGTTTGGTATAGCCCTGAGGAGACAAGATAATTAGGAATCACTTAAGCTTGTTGTTGGATTAAATGGTTAAATGAAAATTGAGTTGGGGTTTAAAGACAAGCCCTAACAAATCTTAATAGTGGTTTGTATATGGGTCATAACCCATATTGGAATGATTTTTAGGAGAAATTCATGGAAGATTTTGAAAGAAGATAAGAAATGAAAGATGAATTGTATAGAAAAGAGATTGAAGTGAATTAGAAATGGTTTTGATGTGTGTTTGAAGTGTAGAGTTGCTTGGATATCAAAACATGGAAAAAGGAGAAAAACACACAATCTGGGCACTTTTCGGGGACTCCTACCGGTAGAAGTTGAACTTGTACCGGTAGAACTTCAGTTCTGGTCTCATTTTTGTGAAGTTACGCCAGTAGAACTTAGAGTTCTACCGGTACAAGCTCTGTTCCCAGTTTCGACCAGTTTTTGTAATTTGGCAAAGTAAGCTTCTTTCGTTTAACATCCGATTTGAGTGATTCAAGTGGCTACGTAAAATAGACTTCAGGAGAACAAAACTATATTTATAAGTATCTCAAATTCTGACTCTGAATGGCCAAAATTCCTCAAAAGTGGTCGCGTAATGCAAGCCCATTTCTGCACATCCAGTTGATCATAGAGAAGTCCGGGTTGTTTCGGACATAACTTGAGTTCCGGTGCTCCGAATTGGGTGATTCCAGTTGGAATAAAACCCTTGGCACCTTAGATTTAAAGGAATACAAAGATCCAGTGTCAAATATGGAGACAAGGCACTGGAAAATTAATATTGCAAACTGTTCCTCGGTAAAAATAGGTAATCGACTAGTTGGCATGAAAATGCCATAACTTGAGTATAGATGATCGATTGGATTGATTCAATTCCCTAAGAAAGCATTAGATGTCGAGGACAAGAATACATGAATGATGTGTGGATAGGCATCATATCGTACAAGTATCGAAATGCCATAAGGAATAGGCATGAAACACAGAAAGCAGGCGAAACACGAACATGAACATGAATATGAAAAGCGGTCATAAAGTCATAGAATATGTGATTAAGAAAGGTTATAAGTTACGAAAGACATATGATCATATGACTACGCAGGACCAAAGAATGAATGAGTGGGCGTCTGATTAGTACCCGGTGCCGATTAGTGCTCGGCACTCCTGATTGAAGCCTTGATGCCGATTAGTGCTCGGCACTCTGATTAGTACCTCGGTACTCCCGATTAGTGCTCGGCACTCTGTCTGATTAGTGCTCACGACACTCTGTTGATGCCCGGTACTCCTGTTGCTTGAAATTGCTAGCAAGATGTATATCGTACCTTCGGGTACTTGATATCTTGCGTCTACTCATTTCTTATAATTGGTCTAGGTAGTCGAACTGAGACATATGATAAGACAGAATAAAGAATAAAGTAAAGATGCGAGCATCGATCGGTTGCAGCGGAGTACCCTACGGGTACTCCTGTCTCGATTAAGTTTCGTAGTACCTCACGGGCCTCTGTATCTGAAAATGTTACGTAGTACCTACGGAGTGCTTTCACCATGTTAATTAAGTTACGTGCAATCTGGTTTTGGATTACCGTAGTACCTATGGGTACTCCTGTCTCTGATTAACTCCTGTCTCTGATTAACTCCTGTCTCTGATTAAGTCCTGATCTGATAAGTTCTGTAGTACCTAAGGGTACTCCTGTATTTGAATAAGTCCTGTAGTACCTACGGGTACTTATGTATACGATAAGTCTGTAGTACCTACAGGGTACTCACATTATCTGGTAAGCCCTGTGCTCCCGAATATGTCACGTCTCACGATCTAATTCCCGGTATCTGCGGGTACTCTTGTATCACGAGTAAGTTCATCACGTATGCGATTAAACTCAGTAGTACCTCTGGGTACTCTTGTATTTGATTAAGTTACGTAGTACCTCACAAGGGTACTCTTGTATCGATCAAATAAGTCTGAGTTACGTAGTACCTCTGAGTACTCTCGTATCAAGTAAGATAAGTATAAGTCGATGAGTACTAAGAGGTACTCTCGTATCAAATAAAATAAGTATATGTATACGATTACGATGTGCACCTGCTCTACGGACTAATGTCCATACTGATATGTATCTGCATCGTCTGATCTAACCACATGTGATCGATTATGATTAGTTAAACTTATTGTACCCTCTCTGGTACCTTGTATGATATAAGATACGTAAGTGATTATAAATTACATGTCTGTGTAAGGATCGAAATACATGTGTAGGATTACATGTCTACGTATAAGATCCGAAATGCCGGTATGTGCTCAGAAATACCAGTATAACTTCCGTAAGACCAGGATATACTTAGTAGTACAAGTAAGATCTGAAGTACGTATAAGTTTTAATAGTACTTACAAGTACTTAGTATAGAATAAGTTCACCGATACGATTACACACGTTAGTAATCCACTGTGATACTACGTTGCACCAGAACGAGTGTAAAACTCAGTAGTATAAGTAGAAGTCTACTTGCAGATAAGTTACGTAACTCTACGGGAGTCCCAGAATGAAAAGTAAGTCACATTTATAAGTAGACATAAGATAAGTTACGTAACTCCTACTTGGGAGTCCGTGAAAAATAAGTCTATTTATAATTATAAGTCACATAAGGAATAATACCCTTAACTCCCTACGAGGAGTCCGAATAAACATAAACTACATTTATGACTTAAGTACTTATATAAGTCCATGTTATGAATGCATGAAATTTCTGATATATTTTATGGTTATACACTTATTATAATTGTGTATATGCATGTGCATCTGTATAAGTTATAAGATATGTTTTCACACTAAGCGTATTAAAACATACGGGTTTTAATCGTGTGGAGTGTCACGGAGAAGGCGTCGACAAACATCCATACATTTGGGCGACCACACGTAGGAGTTCACTAAATGTAGGTTAGATCTTACGATTTGTAAATGTAAAAGTAAAGTTTTGTATTTGTAAATGGGGCTCGATTAACATGTATATAATATTTTGATTACGGTATGGGATGTGGGCCATCTGCATGGTACCGAGTTAGACTTAAAAAAAAAAAAAAATTAGGGTAAAGAGTCAGTGTTGGTGCGTCGAAAATCGGGTGGCGTGACGTCACCCAGTATCTAGCTTAGGTTAAGTCGTTAGGGGCGACGGGTGTTGATTTGAGATTATTGACATATTGGTATTGAAAATTGTGATTGCAAATTGAAAATTGTGATTGCAAATTGAAATGAAAAGTGCATTGTGAAATGCATGATTTGGTTATAAATGATTTATAACATATGAAAGTGTATATTTAGGATGATCAATGAACTATAAATGATTGTATATAAAACAAGTATATGTATTGTATTGTTGTTCGTCAAAAAGATTAAAGTATTGTTCAACAAGTGCATGATTTGACTTAATGGCCCATGAAGAAATGAAATTGTATAGAGCAGCTAGTGAGAAATGTAACATGTTTATCAATCGCATGATGTCAGTGAATAGGAAAGAGAGGCAAGATCGAGAAGCGTAGAGTCATTGAAAAGAGAATTGAGAAGTATGCTCCTACATATGCATGCCACATATTTTTTAACATGAAAATATTTTGCAACCTACCAAGTTGAACTCTGAAATTATTTTGTATGCCATTTTTGGTTAAATGCATATTTTATAAATGAATTGTATTGAATTTGTTAAAGTTTATGGGCTTGTCCCAAACTGAAAACGCTTCCGCAAAACTAAATTGTTTATATGAATGAAATGATTTCGATAAAGTGGAATTGAACATCCCAGACTCAGTTCAGATCCATCAATCGGGTTGGACCAAGGATGGGGTGCGGCAATCGTATTTTGAACCAGATTTTATCACCCAAGTGTCTTTAAAAACGCGATTTTTAGCAATTTACATTGATAATTTTCAAATCTGATTGGCAATTTCTGTGAAATGTCGTATCTTAAACAAGACTTTCTTTTTCATTAAAATGTTATCTTAATAGCATTTCCAAATTTTACCTTGAAATTATATTTTAATCTGATTTCCTGATTTCTGATAAAGTTGTGTCTTTCATGTATTTCTGATTTATATTAATTGTATCTTAATAAACATGATTTCTGGATTTTCACGTTGAAATTGTATCTTGAAAATATGATTCTTTATATATACTGTAATGGAATCGTGTATGTACAGCATGATTTCATATTTTTACATTAAAATCACAATTTTAAGATACGATATATGGCGCAGAGTTGACAATCGTAGATTTGAAATATTTATTTATTTTATATTTTGAAACCAATTTTCTAATTATGATATTATTTAAAAAAAGCCCCACTTGCTCCCCATCTTTCTTTCTTTCTTTCTTTTTTTTTTTTTTTTTTTTCTTGGTGTTTTGAAATTTCATGTTTTTAAAATTCTTTGAGCTTGACTTGAGACATTAGGATTTTTCTTTTTCTCATAAATATCAAATACACTGAAAACCGACATGTATTAAATTGCTATCGTCATTATTCTCCCACGCGCTCCACACAGCTAGTATGAGGCTTTATTCTTCCATGTTTCATTTTTGTTTTGTTTTGTTTTTCATTTCCTTTGGATAGAAAACTGAATTTACTATATTGTTGGCTTCAATTATACTCCACCGATGGAGGTGGGGAATCTTTAATATCATCATCATTGTCAATACCCAATGGATAAGATATCGCCAATGCTAACTAGCAGCCATGAGTTTCCAGCCTCCTTAGCCTCAACAGTGATTTAAATCTTTGTTAGATCACATGCATTATAGTACGTAAGTTCGCGATGATAAATATCAAATATAGACACATATTTTAACGATGTGTGCAATAATAATGATAAAAAATCAAAGGAAGGAAACACATGGATTTACGTGTCTCGATATATATCCACGAAAACAACGTGTCAAACTTTTGCTATCAACTTAGTACGAATTAAGTCACTGTTAGATCACATGCATTATGGTGCATCCAATTTGCAGTGAGAAATATCAAATATGGACCACCTGTTTGTGATGTGTCCCAATAATAATGAAAAAAAAAAAATAAAAGAAAGGAAACAAGAAAGAGTACACATGGATTCCGTGACTCGGTATATATCCACAAAAACAACGTGTCAAACTTTTGCTATCATTTATTATAATACTAAGTATGATAAAATTACAAAAATATCCCTATACCTCGTACCGTACTAACCTTCACCCCACACTCAAACCTATTATTTCATCCCAAATAAAAGAAGATTAGTATGCCTTTTACTCTCGTATATCTGCTCCGGAATTTGCCCGGCCTTTTACTCTCAAATATTATAAGCTACATGCCACGACACCATATGTGAATGGGATTCCATTAATTGTTTCATCATTTAATTTTATTTTAGTTCATTTGTCATGACTATAAATAATAAAATACAATATGTTATTTGACCATATAATTTTATCCACCATTTAATGTTGGGACCTGAAGCTATACATCCATGTATGTTGTTAACTTCAGATGGATATGCTGTAAGGAACTCCCTTATTTACCCAAGGGCGGATCTAAGACATTCTTGATTAGGCGACTTGTCCTCTTCAATTTTTTGAAAGCAATTTTAAAATGATATTTAGAGATTTGTTTCCAGATGCATACTTTGCTCTTACTGAAATTTCTAAATTTTAAGCTATTAAGTTGAAGTCCAAGTTTAAAAAATATGTACAACTTATATTACTTAGTCTTGCCTCATTTGAACTCAGATCTTGAACCATCACTTTACATACCTGTAACTAGCTTCAGAAAATGGCTTCAAGAGCTCATTTGGAACCACCCCAGCTCCTCTGTTCTTCAAATTATTATCTGCATTCCTAGCATCAATAATTCCTTCCAGTTCCTTTAACCTTGTAGAAAACCTTTCAAATGCTTCTTTTATCACTGGTTCTTCACCCCATGCTGGCTCTGTATGCTCTCCTATATACTCTTCATCCGGAGAATGATTTGATAACACATGTAGAATAGCAATAACTTTTGTTGCTTGAATATGTGAAGGGAAGCAAGCCAAAAGTTCCGAACGGGAATCTTAAAAAATTCGTTCCCATCGTTCTCCTGTTGGATCTTCACACGGCATGTTTGTTCTAGCAATGGTAGGCCTGTTGGGGAAGTAGACATCAAAAGCATATTGTCCAAAGTTGACAGGTGAGTGAAGAGCTGAGGTCACCCATACTATAGTTGTGATAATTCCAATTAGGTCTTCTGGTGTTAGCTAGGACTGGCCACCATGGTTCATCTTTCTTATCCTCATGACCTCGGTTTTGGATTTCGGTCCACCATGCTTGGAGCTCTGCATCAGACTGTCCATGCTTGCATCCTTGTAGTAGTGATTGACATAATCTGCAACCCATTGTTTTAAGGCATCCCATAGCAGCAGACCGTCTTTGGCGAAAGGATCGTCTTCGATCAGTAGCTTTAGGCCATGGGGAGCAGTTGGATCCTCATCAGTAATTCCCCTAGCATTTACAGAACCGAAATAGTTAGCAAGGGGACTTTCAGGTTATAAACACTAATTAGCCTTTACACTTCACAAAATCTTAATTCACCAAAAGAGGAATATAGAAACACATGAATGCACCAGCAACTGACCAGATCTCTTTAGGAATAAATTTTGAACCAAAATATTGAATGTGTTACAGGAAACTGTCAGAAATTTACATCGAAGTACCTAACATTAGTGTGGGGCACTTACCAAATGAGAGAATTATGAAAATATTGTCGGGGAATTATAACAATTAGAGTTTCTAAAATGTATATTAAAAAGGATTATATTTATTAAAATTAGAGCCAAAATTAGGTGTAGTAGTTTGAATTGAATTAAGATTAATAGTTAGAATTAAACTAGGATCAGAATAGTTGGAATCAAATTAGGATTAGAGTCAAAATATGTAGGTTCTTAGATTTTTAGTACATTTTGGATCTATTAGGAAATCCTATAAATAGGATTAGTTGATGTAAATCAAAAAGAGAGATTTAGATTGAGTAATAATATTTCATGTTATTTACAATCTTTGCAATCCTCAACTGTGAGACTTCATTGACTTTCTTCAAGATGAGACTCTTAGAAGACCTTAAAGAGATTCTAAGTATTAATTTGTTCCTCCCCTTAAACCCCCTAAATAATAAAAACCCTAGCCCACCTACTTTTGGTGTAAGCAATCTTTCCAGGATTTGTCCTATATCAGAAAAGTATACCCAATATGGGAGTTTTGAATTACATCGATCATTCGTCATGTTCATCAGATTACCTGTCTATTAGGTCTGGTGGCAGAGCTTCTCTATCAAACCGCCACTGCTGGTCATAAGCCATGGAGCAAAGCTCCATAGAATATTTTCCCCGCGAGAATGATTTCTCAATGATCCCATCTGCATTGATTAGTGCTTGTCTAGCAAAAGCATTGATCTTCATGGTATAGCGACAATGAGGATATAATAGCCTATAGATTGGGTGCATTACACCAAAGGTTGCTATTTGTTGCAATTATGTAAGGTTCTGTCACACAGTGAGTTCTCAACCTGCCAAAAGAGCAAATAAGCTCATCCTCTAAACAAACTTCTAACTGCTTCAAGGGAAACAAACTGTTATGGAAAATTTAACAAAGAAATAGTCATCATTCATGTAAGAAAAGAAAGACAGTAGCATGTACCAGTGACTAACAAGCTCACGATAACCAGAGTCGTGAGCGAGGAAATGGGCTTTGGCAAACCTCCAAAGCCACAAACATGTAGCTTCCAAACTAGGGGTGAAAGCTTGCTTCCACTGGTTTTCCATCCATAGGAGAGCGAGTGAGCTCGATGGCTATCGGCTTCAATGTGCCATCAGGGGTTAGGAAGAAAAGTGCCCTTGAGCCATACAGTGTTGTCCCTTTGATCTGCCTTACTTTGCTCACATATGATAATAATAAGTCATGGTAATCTATGATGAATAGCTTCTTCTGTTTTAATGCCTGCATTCATGTTTCTTAAATTAGACAACTTTATTTTTGAGAGAGTATCTAAGAAAAAACGAGAATAAGTAATAACTAAATAAAAGATGAAAACAAAGAAACACAGATTTAAGTAGAAACCCCAAATAAGGATGAAACCGCGGAAGAGGAAGAGGAAGAGAAGAAATTATCCACTAAATATTCCAAAAAACAAAATATAAAAAGTATACCAAATCTGAAAAGGGTTCCAAGGATAGACAAAATTCGGGTCACCCAAGTCTAATAGAGATAGGGTGAGAGGCATTTACCTCGTCTACTGTCATGAAATCCTTTATCTTTTGCTCGACCGGCTCTCTGGTGATTGTTGATTCGGGTGGACCATAGACATCAGGATCCAGTGCGCTATTCAATGGCCATTCCCGCAATAATTTTAAGAACAATTAGACAAAGCTAATCATTAATCATTAGTAAAAATATATAATCATGCATAGAAGCTATTTATCATACCGTAACCAGTTTTATGCTATACAGGTTAACACCAGCTAGAGTTAGGCGTGAGAATTCCTCGTCTCCAAGCCAAGAGAACTTGTCCTCTGCAAATGCATAAAGAATCCAGCTTGTGAAAAGGAAGAGATATAGGAGGTGAGGGTTGGTGAAGCTTTTTCTTACTCTGGGCTGTTGGGGACAAAATGCACATGATCTATAGCATCAGAAATGGCCTTCACTAGTCTAAGTGCTAAACTTTGCAAAGACGCTTGATTTTTGAGATTGGGAATGGGGATTCCTTTGTATAATTGGGTTTTATCCGAGAAGCTTGGAAATCCAAGATCAGGGTCCTCTAGTGATGCCTCTAGTGATGAGTGATGCCTCTAGTGATGGTGTTATGATCAATGACACGATAAAAAAATACAAAATAAAGAAAAACACTAGATTTTGATAAATCCTTGCCAAAACTATAGAGCGGAGGAAAGCTTATTGCTATGAATTTTGAGAGAGATTACAAAAGTTTGAAATAGAAAATCAACCTAATATATGTTAATTTTACGAAAATACACATTATAAAGATGCATACCTAACGACCTAACTCACTCTTCTACAACAGATCCTTTTTTCTGTTTTTTAACTTCACAAAAAATCGCATCGTGGAGCCTTCGGTGGGACATAAGCTTAAAAAACAAAATTAGTCATGAATCAGCCAATCTCGCCTTGACACAATTCCATTATAAATGAAAGCATGCTTGAACTCTCCATATCTCATCTGAGATAAAAAACCACACTCCTCTTCCGTAATGGCCAGTAGGGCAAAACTCAACGACGAGTACCAAGTTTGAACAATGCACAAAGTTGGCTATAGGAAGTGACTAAGTCATCATATCTGTAGGATTGTCTTAGGTTCCAACTTTATTCACAACAATGTCACCACGAGCAATAATCTCAAGCACAAAATGATACCTCACATCTATATCCTTTGTCTTCTCTTGAAACATTTGATCTTTGGTGAGAAATATAGCACTGGCTATCTGAAACAATTCTTGATACGCAGCTAATTACTTAACTCCCCAAACAACCCCTTCAACCAAAAGGCCTCTTTACAATCTTCTATAAATGCTATGTACTCTGCCTCTATAGTTGACAAAGCTACTGTAGAATAAAGAGTAGCTTTCCAACTAATGACACAACCTCTAATGGTGAACACACATCCTGTAAGGGATCTCCTCTTATCGAGATCTCTAGCATAATCAGAATTGACATACCCTACAACTCCATCTCTAGTCCTACCAAACTGCAATCAAACACTACTGGATCCATGCAAGTATCGAATGATTCACTAAACTACTTTCCAATGTTCCTTACCAGGTTTTTCTATGTACTTGTTGATTGCATTGACTGCATTAGCCAAATCTAGACATGAACACACCATGGCATACATCAAAGAACCCACAACACTAGAGTATGGTACTCTAGACATGTAGTTAACCTCATCATTTAACTGTGGACATAGGGCAGATGACAGTCTGAAATGAATTGCAAGTGGAGTAGTAACAAGCTTTGTATTCTTCATGTTGAACTTGTGAAACACCTTTTCAATATATCCTTTCTAACTCAAGGATAATCTTCCTGCCACTTTATCCTTTAGAATCTCCATCCCAAGTATCTTCTTAGCTGCTCCCAGATCTCTCATCTCAAACTCATTATTAAGTTGCGCTTTTACAGTTCTTATCTCTTCTTTACTCTTGGTTGCTATTAACATGTCATCAACATATAAGAGTAGATACATAAATGACTCATCATTGCATCGTTTTAAGTAGATACAACTATCAAAGCTACTCCTCTTAAAATCATGAGAGATCATGAATGAGTCAAATCTCTTATACCATTGTCTAGGAGACTGTTTCAAACCATAAAGGCCCATGCTTAGTAAGCCAAACAGCGATGTCTTTTAGCTATAAAATCCTATATTCTTTGCATGTCGATGTCACTCCTTAAGCTCCCAGCTAAAAATGCAATCTTCATCCAATTGTGCTCAAGCTCATAATCATGAAAAGCCACAATCCCCGAGCAGCTAAGTATTGAGCTATACTTTACCTTGGAGAGAATACATATGTGAAGTCGACACTGGAATCATTGTAACCTTTGTAGTAGTCTTGTGGCATCGTAGTTCTTAACTCTGGTGTGCCTTCTTTCTTCTTGAACACCCCATTTACTATGACTTTCTTCCTTTTAGGTGGCCTCACATATCCATTATCCCCGATTTTATGGAAGGGACTGATCTCTTCTTACATAGAAGTCGTCCACTTACATGATAAGCTGCCAGAAGCTTCTTGTCTCTTCCATAGAGTGGATAGTTCTTCACTAGACTCAATATTATCTGCTACACTCACGACATATGCAACAAGATCGGCTTCACCATACTTCTATGGTGGCTTAATAGTCCTCCTCTCCATTTTGGCAATAGAATACTGTTGCACTAAAACTTAAGCTGTAGGAACACTCTGCTCATCTGAATTAGGAACCAAACTAGTATGAAAACTCCACATTTATCGAACTCATTTGGTCTCAACACTAGAGTGCTAGAAGCTGAACTGAATCATGGAAGTCATAAAAATTACATCTGCTATTACCAATTTCTTTGTTTAGGACACGACAATTTATAGCCTTTCACACCATATTTATAACCGAGAAATATACACTTCATTAATCTAGGTTCTAACTTCCCATTATCAACATGGGCATATGTAGGGCATCCAAAAATTTTCAAATCTGAATAAGTAGCAGAACTACCAGACCATACCTCTTGAGGAGTCTTCTTCTCTATAATAACTGAGGGAGAACGGTTGATCAAAGAACATGCAATGGGCGACTTTTGTCCAAAAATACTTAGTGACATTAGAGATTATGCATTTGACTTCTCCATCAAAGTCACTTTTCATACGCACATACACCATTTGTTGTGGAGTATATTGAAGCTGTCACGATGTCTAACAATTCCCTGTTTTCTTGTAAAGAGTGTTAAACTCATCGAGAACAAAGCAGCTAACCATTATCGCCAGACTTGAAAATTCAATTTTTTAAAAAAAGGTAAAATGGTAATTTCAGTTGAAAACCGAAAATTTTTTAGATCTCAGATGATGAAAATGGAACGCGTTAGATTGTCTTTGCCAGAATCACAGGTCTGGCGTCGAATTTCGTCGAATTAGGAACGGTCGAGATTTCCGTTTCGAGGCCTTGGGTGTCGGTCTTAGTAAAGCGGGTTTGAGAGACATGTGATGTAATGAAAATTAAGCATTACATGTATTCTTGTAACGTATGTTGCAAGATTAGAGAGATGATGGAAACGGACGGCTTAGATAGTGCCAAGTGTCAAAAATCTAGAAGAAGAGATATGAAGGAAATTAATTGAATTGTTAATGATAATAAGACGAAAGATGAACAGTATCATCATCCCCATTTGAAGGCCAAAACGTGAATTAGATCACGATTAGGTTCTTTGGATTTCATTCTAGAGAGAGAGTGCTCCTTCTCTCTAGATTTGCGGCCATTCGGGCCCGAGTCGGTTACCGACTGAAAGCGAACAAAGTCGTCCCAGGCGCGCGAGATTCTGTGATGGGCCTTAATTTGGTGGAGTTCGACCCAACTCTAAGAGGTAAGGGATCTTTTCCTACTTGCGTTAATCTTTGGCTAGAGCCATGTAAATGAATTAGGATTGTTAAAGGGCTTGTTTTAGTATGTCGAGTCTCAGCTTTGAGCATCAGTGGAGAATATTCTTTATTTGTGTGGTCGTGAATAGTAGCTTGAGGGGTTTCAGCATTCCATGTGAATAGTGACATGAAATTTTTGGTGTGAAAATATGTTTGGTTGAGTGATTCAAAATGAATTGCTCCTGTTTGTTAATTAGCCCATGTGAGCTAATTTTGGTGTATTGATGGTGAATTTGCATAACATGATTTATGTGATTTAATTATGTTAATATATACGCATGTGAATATATTAGCATGAAGGTTTTGGAATTGGCATCATGTATTCCATATGCCTTTGGGGCACCTAGAATATTAGGGTGAGTCGTGGCGTAGAGAAATGAAACAGCGAAAATGTTTGTAGAAAGGAATTTCGACCCGGAAGATTTTAAATTACGGAGGATGTCCATGAGATCGCCGGATAGGGACCATATTTGTTTCGGAGGATTATCCATCAATTCGCAGGTAGTCGATGTATTTAGAAATTCGGTAGTGAGTTTTCAAGAACAAAAACTTGTTTGGCTGGATATTTTACTCGCATTAGACTTAGGAATATGTGAGGGAGTTGATGAGGACTTGGGACATGGGTTTGGGCATGTAGACATTCAAGTAGGTTCATGTAATTGCTTGAATGTGATTGTTTGCCATGGCGTGTGCACTTAGGTGGGGAGTAACCCATGTAGGAAATTATCTCTACTGGGCTTTGCTCACCCTTTGTGGGGATCACCATTTCGGTGCAGGACGTCGGAAATCGACACTCATTAGAAGTAGTTTGAGAAGAAAGCGGGCTGTGGCCTTGATGTTGTTGTATAACATGTATTAGAATTTTGTAATTTTTGTATAGATTGATTAAGTGATTTATTAACTCTTGAATATGGTATATAGTTGAATTGTTTTTTATGATCTTGTCTTGTAGGACCTAAGTGGCGTTTTACTCATATACATGTCTCATGATATTGATGTTTGGGACAGGTTGTAGTAGGGTAGAGCTCCTCGTACAAAGGAGACTTTGCTCGATTTTGATGAGTGGTGTCGGGTTACGAGCATCTCTAAGTATTCCATGAGTTGACAAGTTGTATCCAGTGAGGACACCCCGAGTTTTAGAGGCGTCACATTATCGGTCACGTGAACCACTTCATGCCTCCTACTGGCTATAGTGTTGTCTTCAATCCTTGAATGTTGAAAACACATCACTTTTACATTTGAAGAATACCCACACCTTACATGAGAAATCATGATGATTGTCAACATATAAGTAGTACCTCATGAAGATGCTTTTGCGGACCCCCGAAAGTGCGAGATGTAGATATAGCGACCCATGACTTTTGAGATGGCAGAAATCTAACTTTATATGTTTCCCAAAAAGGAATTGCTCACAAGCGTAACTTGTTTTACGTCATTTAGAAGTCATATTCTACTCATATGTAGAACCAGTCTGATTAAAGTCATGGCCAAACGTCTGACCCGAGAATCTAAAATCCAATTCTCACCATCTCTCGAATCAACATCTGAAGCAACCAGAAGTTCTCCATTAGTCTGATCCGATTCCATAACACTAGCCTTACTAGATTTCCCAGATTTCTCTCCTTGTTTGTTCCCAAATTTCATCTCCTTATTAATAAACGAAATACTCCCCTTCTTGATGTGACATTTTTCTTAAGTGATTTACCAAATTTATTAAATTTCGGTTTGACCTTTTCCCTTTGTTCTTCACTGAAATTCTTCTCTTACGACCTATCGCGTTCAAGCGAGCTATCTCCTTGCGCCCCGGGCCCTCTGATTAATTGCTTCATTTTCTCCATAGAAAACGAGTCTCATATACTTCATTTAGGTTAGGGTATCACGATATAAATAGTATATCTGAAAATTAGCATACAATTAGGAATCAAACACATGACATTAACCCTAGATCTTCTTCTTCATAATTTAACCTCCAAGTTTCCCGGATCATAACAATTTCTTTAAAGGTTGTAAGATGCTCTTCTAAAGACGTACTTTTTTCCATACTATGAGAATACAATTGTTGCTTCAAATGCAACTTACTCGTAAGACTTTTCATCATGCATGGTTCTTCCAACTTTCGCCATAACGCATCGACAATCTTCTCCTTTAGAACGTCTTGCATAATTAGATTGATAAATGAAGGTGAATCTGAGATAGTGCTTTACGATCCTTATGTTCTTTCTCCTCTTTGATCAACGATGACGACATCTTGTCAATCCTTAGCAATGCATCATCCAGACCCATCTGCGTGAGCATAGGGCACATCTTAACATGCCACAACAAAAATCTGGTACTGCTATCCAACAAGGGAATTTCTTATTTCATGGTTGCCATTGACAAGATCGAAAAAACCTAATGGCTCTGATACCACTTGTTATGATCAATGACACAATAAAGAAATACAAAATAAAGAAAAACATTAGATTTGTGAAACATACAGGGAAAAACCACGGAGTAGAAGAAAGGCTTATGTGATTTTAGAGATAATGCAAAAGTTCAACGGAATGAAAATAACCATAATATGTTAATTTTGGCAAATAAACATAAGGTTCATACCCTAACGGCTGACCCCTTTGCTACACGAATCCTATTTTTCTCAACTTTTTCTTTTCACAAAAGTCTGCTGTGAGATTTCTGGTCCAGGCATAATCCAAAACCAAATTGGTCCACAAATCAACAAATGGTAGAGCGCTTGCTCAAGTATGCAGTCTTAGATTATGAATGACATCTCATCTCAAATTCTTCATCCTTGGCACATAAGTTGTCACTCTCTTTTCTAAATGAGATCTACGTATATGATATATAGATAAAAATTTATTTCATTTTCCTTTTTAAATTTGGCTAGGACTAAAAATGTTATGGTATACTTTACTAAAAAATAATGAGTTTAAATTTTAATTTTCATACCAGTCTTGCAGTGTGGAAGTCCGGTTCGACATCGCCTAGGGTAAGGGTACTTCTGGTTCTTGCTGCCACCAAGCACTGGTAGCGCTAATTCAGGCTTAATATCTGGGTCAGCCAGATCTTTATATGCATCATGATCATATATCCTATCACAAGACCTACGCTTGCCTTTACCGTCACCTCATAAACTTACAAGATCTTCTTCTCTTTAGCTCTTGAGGCCTCTTGATTTTTGAGACGGTAAGTATGACTATTTCCACACATGAATAGGAGATAAGTAACATGCATGCTTATATAGAAGCTAAGAGATCTCAAGTATGGTGTATGTATGAGATTTTCGTATTAATAAAATCTATTCTAATGCTGTAGCATTCGAAATAGTTGTGGATAAAGAAGAAAAAATCAGATGAAGTGAAAACATTAATACATAGTGTTGCATATATTTTTCTTTCTGACAATTCTAATAATTTAAAATTGAAGTTACCGTGGTTAATTTCTAAGTTTTAGAATGCCACTGCTGAATGATACGGAATGTATTCATGATGAGAAATTTAAGGTCTGTTTGGTTTCTTTTTTTGAAAAATGTTATCAAGAATAGTTTTCAAAAGCATAGAGAAAAACATTTTCATGTTCTTTGAAAACTATTATTGTTTTCAGAAATTAGGGTTTTCTATGTTGTTCTGAAAAAAGAAAAAGAAAAAAAGAGAACCAAATATATTCTATGTGTTTTCTTTATGCTCCTTGTTTTCCAAAATAAAAATAGTTTTCAAAACGGTAAACAAACATGCCATTAGCAACTTCCTACACCTGGAGAATATTAGTCGAAGGGTGTCTTGACCTAGCATGCTATATGTTAGAATATGTCTCAAATTCCTTATTAGTATTTATTCATTTTGTAAATAATATTTTATATGGACAACATTTAGTTTACATTATTGTAAACATTAAGTTTACCTATAGAATAAGGAAAGCTTTTTTACAAACTCCTATAAATATTTCTGTCATGTGAGGAAAAGTCATGGGGGTGGGCTTATGAGGCTATTCGGTGTGTACAAAGATGTAGAGTTTGAGAGATTGAGAGTTTTGGCGGATCTTTTTCTCGGTGTGTGGGCATCCTAAGGTTTGTGATTTTTATCTTTTATTAAAATACTTTCATATTCTAATCTTGTATTTTGTTTTTAGAATAGTGGAAATATTTTTTTTCATCCGTGGATGTAGGCAATTTTGTCGAACCAAACCCTCGTGCACTTTTATGTTGATTTCTTTATTTTTATGTTCTTGAATTGATATTTTCGTGCATCAAAGCTTCCGCGTTTCATAATACCATATGTGTTAAAAGATAGGGTCACAAACCATAAATATAAGTAACAATTGAAATTGTTAATTAGTTGATCGTATGCAAATAATTAAAGTACTGATGGTGGCTAGCAGCGGTGAGTGAAAAAGGACCTCTTCTCTCAGGCCTGCTAAAACTTAGGCCCCACCCATGAATACAGTTGAACTCATTAATAGGGCCATTGGGAGGCCATTGAGGACTATATGCTTGAGGTAAATCTCATTCCGGTGTTCATTCCTCATTCAGAACTGCCTATCTCCCCATAGTCACCAGGAATCTGAATTCTGACTCGTAAATCACCTCTCTATCTAGCTGGTAATTTGGTGACATACCACTGATCGGTTTCTTCGCTCATCCCTTCTCTTTGCAGAATCATTAATGAAATTATCAGAACCCCATTGATCAAAACTTTAGAATTCAAGCAAACAAGGGAAAGAAAAAAGAAAAATGGAAATAGAGAGACTTTGCTAATATTTTTTCACTTTGGGCTTCTGGGCATACATGTTAACATGTATCACTTCTTTTAATTTACTATCCATACTCCTTATTTATATTCAAGACTCCATAGGAAAACTTTTTAACTCTCTTAGGATTTTTTTCTTTGTTCTACCTTACTCTCCGGAAGACAAATAAAAAGTTGAGAATTAGTCTCAAAAAATGCACCTTTCTATTATATATATGCTTAATATATATATATATATATATATATATATATATATATATATATATATATATATATATATATATATATATATATATATATATATATTACTAGAAGACTTATGATGATATATAGGGGGAAAATGGGGAAATTGAAAAGAAAAGTTAGCAATATGCTTGCTATTTTATGATCCCTGCAGAAAAAGTTATTTGAGCCTGTCCAACTTTGAAACTTGTTGGATTATGGGTTGGGTCGCCCATGGGGCTTGACCTGACCCATGACCCATCTCAAACAGAGACTACCCTGGGAAGGGTTATGACTCTTCTCTGAAATGGAACCAAACAGAAACCTATAAATAAGGTTTTACGTATTGAATTAGGTTGGATTCTTGATGAAAACATTAACAATACTTGTCGTCTTTGAGTTATCATCATCTTCATCCTTTAGACAAATTGTTTCTAAGAGTTTAGAGGGGTGTTCGTATTGTGGATTTTTGGTTCAAGTTCTGGTAATTGGATCATCCTTGAAGCATTGAAGACACCAGGTTATCAATCAAAAAGTAAGTCTCCTTCCGTTGCTCTGTTCTGACATTGGTATCAGAGCTATTTATGGTTGTCTTTGTGCTTCATGTTCTTTGGAAAAGAAAATGTGTTTTTTTTTCTAGAGGAAAACTGAACATAGATTGATTTTTCTGGGGCTCTTAAAGCCCTTTTTGGTTGAACTTTTGATATGGATGGAAAGATCTCATCGAGAGCTTTCTGACAAGTTTATTTTTTTTTTATTTTTTTGGAGTTTTGGTTGATTTAATGATTTTTTGAGTTTTGGAAAAATTTTACGAATTTTCTAGCGGCCAGAGGCGCGGATGATGTGGGGCGTATGGTAGCCACCTTGAATCCCCATGATGACATGGCGTTTCACCGTTGATGTGCGTCCAGTCGCGATGGGCGCCTGACCACATGATGATGTGTCGGTGATATAATCAATGAAACTTGGCCAGTAAGCTTTGATTATGCGTTGGTCGAACTTTGATTGGCCCCATTTGACCTCGTAGGACTCTTATTTTTCGCGGAATTTCTTTAAAATATATATATATATATATATATATATATATATATATATATATATATATATATATTTTTTTTTTAATTTCTATTCAATGGAGCACCTTTCAGGCATGAAGAGGTCGTTTGATATTTTTTAGAAATTAGAAATGTATATTGAAGTATTATTAAGCATGTGATTAGGACATGTTGAAATAGAATACTCTAATTTCCTTAGTTATTGGAGCATGTATTTAATAGCAATTGAAGATAGAGACATAAATATCTTACAATACTGAAAAATTTCTCCACTTTTTAAATATAGTGGGAAAACAAATGATGATCGCTTTGGAGCGATTGGGTGTCTAAAGCCGAATCATTCATTGGAAGAACACATTGGTGTTATGCATGATATGTTATGGAACTTTCATGTAACCTTCCATGAGCATTATGAGTTGTTGGTAGAACAACAAATGTGGATAGTGCTCGACTCCTTGCTTGATTCATGGGAAAATGAAGCAAAGGCGCTTGTAGAACAGTTAAGCAAGTTAAAAGTACAAGAAGATTGTCCCTAAATTAAAAGGAGAATTGAAGCATCGAATACAAGGTGGTATTAGGCGATCTAGCAAATCAATGAATACATTTCCATGGATGAAGAAAATATACAGGACATTGATGGAAGGAATTTGCTAGAAAGAGCAGGCAAATCACGAAAAATCGAATGATTTAAGAGAGAGAGAGGTAGAAAAGTTTAGCAAACCATAGATACATGTATAGATATATTTTATCTTGCTGCATTAATGAAATATGGCAACCAAAATGTTTATATGAAACAGATTGTTGGTACACATGAAATAATATACATTTAGTTTTATCTTTAGATATGTGTATGTATTTTCTATTATTACTTTGTGCGATGTTAGGATTGAAAATGAGTGTCTCTTCCCAAATAAGATCATTGGCTTAAGTTTAAATTTAACCATACCAACTAGTTTTTGTTTGGAGAGATTGATTAGTATCAATATGATGACTTTTTGTTTCTCTTACAAGAATTAGTTTCTTATAGTTTTATTTGGAACTTTGCGACATGTAATGGGACACTAGGTTACGAGTTGTGCTAAGTTAGTGTTTTTTTTCTTCATTTTAGTTGAAATGGCTGCTACTAGGAGCATAGTTGCGACTAAACCGGAGACAAGGCGAGATAGACAAAATTACAATGTTTGGCATCGTAGGTCGATTACCTCTTGGAAGAACAAGACATGCTGGAAACAATCACAAAGGCAATGGCTGAGCCTGAGCATGGGATAAGTGCCCAACATAGGCGAGATATGGAAGCATATCAGGCCTATAAGCACAAGGATAGGGTTGCTCGCATTTTGATGCTGAGAAGCATGAGAAAGGATCTAATGTTTCGCTTTGAGAGTAATTACCTGACCATGGTCGTCTGGAATTGTCAAAGTGACAATTTGGTGGCACTTGACCACTAGGTTGCGTCGAGTAACTAAAATTTGATGCTTACAAACAATGAATCTATCTTATGAGACAACACTTGACTTTCATGTCAAACATGATAAGTGAAGGGTGAGAGTGTTGGCCACGGTACATTGACGACAACAAGTCTAAAGTACAGTGATTAATTTCTTTTCCAAATACTTGGGAGGATAAACATTACACATAATGACAACATCAAAACTTTTGATGATGTTGCATGACATGTTGAGCTAGAAGAAGTCGTCTTCTCACTAATAACAGCACAGTGAGCGAGAGGCTTATATGGTAGATCAAAGGAAATTTGGAGCTTAAGGACAGAACGGAAGAAATGGAAAGGGAAAGGTTTCAAGCCAAGGAAGGGAGGGAACAAGACCATTCTAAGCGGAAACAAGCGCAAGCGCGGGAAACGCATAGGAAAGCAGAATAAGAACATGAATTGAATCAATTGTGGGAAGCCTGGTCACTTTGCTCATGATTGCATTGAGCCAAAGGTAAAATATGACCAAATTCATTTCTATGATGTTTTTGTTAGTAGTTACTTAATGCTAAGCGGGGCCCCATTCCTTTACGGATTTGTAGACTTAGCGATGTGACAACATATGAGGATCGTAATGCATATGTGGATTTCCATCAAATTTTGAAGGGAAGTAGCAGCATTTACATGGGAAATAATACATTAGTAGACGTGCTTGAATGCTTCTAGGTAGCCAATGCGAAGGGCCGCACACTTTATCTCCATGATGTGCTCTAAGCATCGGAAGTTCGTCAGAATCTTGTTTCTGTAGTAGTATTGGTTAAACTTGGTTTTAAAATTGTATTTGAACAATATTGTGTTAAGGTATTATTAGATAATGTAGTTTACATATATGGATTTATATTAGATGGATTCATTATATTAGATACAATTCTTATCAATAAAAGCACATTTGACATCATTGAAATTCAAGTGGCAATTAAAACTGTGAATGATAATGGACATTGGAATAAGTTAACAGGTTTTAAAAGTTGTGAGAAGTTTGGTGCTTTTGGATATTGTGAAGAAAAGATAGATTTGCTTGTATGTGAGCAATGTTTGGAAGGAAGGGCAAAAAGATTGCCTTTTGGAAGAGCCAAGAGAGCAACTCTTCCTTTAGAGATTATTCACTCTAACATTTGTGGCCCAATGAATATAATGGCAAGACATGGAGCTCAATACTTCATCACTTTTATAGATGATTTCACTAGATTTGGTCATGTTTGTTTTATCTCCCATAGATATGAAGCATTGGATCGCTTCAAAAGTTATAGTGCATTGGTTGAGAATCAATTAAACACAAAAATAAAGTCTTTACGGACCGATAGAGGTGAATATCTATTTGATTTGTTTAAAACATATTGCGATGAGAAGGATATAGCTAGACAGCTGACCATTCCTTACACTCCGCAACAAAATGGTGTAGCAAAGAGAAGGAATAGAACCCTTTTGGATATGATAAGGTCAATGATGAAGTGAAATAAGTTGCTATCTCCTTTTGGGAGATGCGCTAATGGCTAACTAAGTTCTAAATAGAGTTCCATTCAAGTTTGTTCCTTCCACTCCATATGAATTATGAAAAGGTGAGAAGCCTGATTTGAACATTATACAACCTTGGGAGTGTGCAACTTATGTTCATAACATTTCTCATGAATATGGGAAGCTTGGTCATAGGGGGGAGAAGTGTATCTTCATAAGATACTCAAAGTACTCCAAAGCATATGTCTTCTTAAGGGAAGATATAAATGGAAGTGTAATAGAAATTGAGTCATGAGATGTATTCTTAGAAGAGGACTTTCCTAGATGAGGTGAGATAGATGGGGATCTTCATTTCTATGAAATGGAAGATCCGAGGAGGTGGAGAAGATGTAGAATAGTTGGATGTGCTTACGGCCAGGACTGATATAGAATGTCGAAACTCTTCTTAGGCAGTGAGGTAATGATTTAATAGATTTTGTTCCTATGGAGTAAGATCGCCGAACAATCTACAAACCTCGCAGCGATGTCGTGAGAGGAATTCCCATTGTCACTTTAGATTGAGGGAAGCCATGATTGCTTTCGTGATGAAGAAGAGCCCCGAAACAATCCTCTCTAGTCTAATGCTAAAAAGTGGTTTGAAGCTATGGAAAAGGAAATGAATTCAATAAAATCCAATAGAGTCTAGGATTTGGATTGGTTATCGCTAGGTCGTAAGGCTGACTTAGGAACAGTGGGTTCTCAATATTCGCGTAAGGTAGATGACAATTGACAAATGAACTGGATTAGTAGCTAAGGAGCTTTTAATGAGAGGAATTGGCCATCAGGCATTGCCATGTTGTCGAGGTTGCATCAATTCACCTCATTCTAGCTAAATAACAAGGATGGACTCGAATTATATCAAATGGATGTTAAAATTTGCTTTCCCTAAATGGAGACCTCGATGAAGAAATATATGGATCAACTTTCAGGCTTTGAACTCAAGACAGGCGTAAACTTTGCAATGGCGATCATTTATGGTCTTAAATAAAGCTTATAAATCAATGGAACCTCAAATTTCATCAAGCCATATTGGAAGATGGTTTTATAATGATGGAAGAGGATCATTGTGTGTATATTAAACGTTCAAATAACTATTTCATAATTTTATCCTTATATGTCAATAACATATTGATAGCTGGAAATGATAAGAAATTAATAGATGTAACCAAAAAGTGGTTATCATCAAATTTCGAAATGAAAGACATGAGAGAGGCTAACTATGTACTTGGTGTTAAGATCCTCAGCGATCGATCAAAATGACTCTTGGGTTTATCTTAAGAGACGTATATTAAGAAAATATTGCAGTATTACCATATGCATGATTGCAAGCCCATGGATACACCCATTGAAAGAAATTTGAGCCTTAGTCTTGATATGTGTCCCAAGACACCTAAAGAAAAAGGATAAATGTCCAAAATACCTCACTCCAGTGTTGTCGTATGTCTGATGTATACAATGATGTGCACACTTCTGGACATATGCTATTTCATTGGGTTAGCAAGAAGATTTCAATCTAATCCAAGTATAAAACATTGAATGGTAGTGAAGAGAATTATGAGATATCTAAAGGAATGACAAATTATATGTATTATGCTTTCTGAGGAAAGGATTTGTGATTGATTGGTTACACGGATGCTGACTGAGGAGGCGATCTTGATCAAAGCAACTCAACATCTAGATATGCGTTCTTATTGAATGATTGTGCAATTTCATGGTGTAGCAAGAACTAGTCTTGTATGGCCTTGCCAACGATGGAAGCAGAATATGTAGCCTACTCTTCGACTATATTGGAGGCGGTTTGGTTGAAAAGATTCTTACAAGACTTAGAATTAGATTGGCTTATCTTTTGAAATTTAGTGACTCTTATTGATAGCATGGTTGCATTATTGACTTATCTTGAGATCAAGAGAAATATCATGGAAAGACCAAACATATCCAGTTAGAAATCACTTTGTCGAAATGATCATGCAAAATGAAGTGGTTACGAAACACATCACTACCCGACTAGATGGTTGTAGACCCATTCGCCTAAACACATGAGCTAGGTGCATTTGCAAGGCATGTAAGATCCCTAGGCTTATGTAGGATGTGATAAGATTGTATATATTATTCACACCACTTGTAATCCTCTTATAATAAAATGAAGAGCATTTCACATAGTTCACTCATATATATTTTTTTTTTTTGTGAATATGTTGAAAATGCCGCTTAGCACAATTCAAGTTAAGTATGTCGATAGACTTGATTGACTCTCTCACATGAGTAAAATGCGCCTCTATAAAACTACCCAGGAGTGAGTAAGAGATGAGACCATGATTTAGATGAATTTGAGGCATAGTGGGACAGAGCCTTTGTCATATTATCATAGAAGGTTGTAATAAGAATCCAAGATGAGATTCTTCACAAGAATCCAACATATTTGCTTTCCTACCATTCATGAATTATGTTATAGGAAAATTTGAGTGTGAGTGTTGATACAACATCATGAATGTGGAAACAAAAGTTTCGGAGTTTGGTGCTTTAATAATGACAGACTAGGAACTCATATGGTGTTATTTATTTTACAATTTAGAGCGAGACATACACTCTTTCGTCTTTTATAAAAAAAAGATGCTCCACCATAGCATGCATTTCATCCTACATGTGCTAGACGACCAATTGGGAAGCGAAAGAATGGATCCTTGCTTCTTCACTGTGTGAGTCCCAGAAATCCTACATATGGATTTCATCTATCTTTACCCTTTGTGACTTTTGACTATATGTAATGCTGATGAATTAATGTTGGCTATCTTAGGATGTATCCATAGTCATGGAATGGATTCAACAATGGAACATTTCTAGAAAAGCGAGTTAACTCAAATCTGATTTGTTATGAGGGCAAAAGAAAAGTATTCTTTGTATTACACTAGTTACTTGTATTCATCGGCAATTATTTAAACATTAGAGTAGAAAATAATTTAGAATCTTGGTATAATTGTAGAGGAATCAAGAAATGTGGTTCTTGAGGATTGAACAATACTTAGTGGTGTGTATTAAGAAAGATACACGGGAGTAAGCCAGCACTTCTTACCTTTGCGAGTTGATGTTTCCTATATGGCTTTATAGTTGAAGTTTGTGATGGGATATGCCGTGATTATTAGCCCGGTCGCACGGGTCTAGTTCCACAATATCAAATTAAACTCTTGGGATGGTTGGATGATGATTAAAATGGAGGTCAAGCCCATCATGGGCGAGTGAGAGATGTTGGATTATGGGTTGGGTCGCCCATGGGGCTTGACCCGACCCATGACCCATCTCAAATAGAGACAACCCTGAGAAGGGTTATGACTCTTCTTTGGTAGAGACCGTGAAACCTATAAATAGAGCTATGTTGAATTTTGGGTTCGGTTCTTTTGATGAAAAACATTAATAATATTTGTCATTTCTGAGTTATCACCATCTTCATCCTTTAGAAAAATTGTTGATAAGAGTTTAGAGGGGTGTTCGTACTGTGGATTTTTGGTAATTTGATCATCCTTGAAACATTAAAGACACGGGGTTAGCGATCAACAAGTAAAAGTCTCCTTCCATGAGCTATTTTGACAAGGAAACTCAACTAAACCCATACAAATTCATTTCTCATAATGAAGTTGGTGATAGAATAATTACTAGGATCATGCTCTGAACTAACAAGCTCTAAAAGGAGTAATTTAGAAAGGAGGTCTGATTTATCATTGAGTACATGGCTGAACCCAACCAAACTGGATAAGAACCCTCCAATTGTTAGTTTAACTGTAACAGGTGCCCGAACAGAAATGGACATCCCGGTTCCACCAGCTACTGCTTTAGCCTTGTTAGGGACATAACCAACCCTAACATTCGTATCCTTTTTCTCAAGTTGTGGCCTTCGCCAAATCGGAAATGAAGAAGGAATGTGGTTGGGGATGCATGGTTTGTTCAGCAAGAAGAATATCCAGTGTAGTGCGGCCGGGGATCGAGTCTTGAACATATATGTATTCTAGGTTACCTGGCTATTTTGTGGTGGTAGATATGCAAAAGTCTGTCTGTGCCCTTTGATATCAAGCTTTCTGGCTAGAGATGGGAGTAAGTAATAGAAATATTCATGCTGTGGCTTCATATAGCATTCAGTAGAAACAGACATAATTAGGTTAGTTGTAATAATTATTAACCAGATTATCTTTGTAGTTTTTATGAAGAACTCCTATGAAGCATTTTTAAGATTTGATATCAGTAATTAATAGGTGTGCATCCAAAGTCCCACATTCTTTAGAGATAGGGAAAACTATGAATTAATAAATATGGACAATATCTCTGTTAGCGTGAGACCTTTTAGGTAGAACCTAAAAACAACGTGATTAGGGTTTTATTTCGAAAATGGACAATGTCGTACCGGAGTTTTGAAAGAGGTAAATTCATTAACTTTATACAGTGATGATATGTTTTGATAGATGGTATCAACTAGATTTGTCTATTTTTTTCACTCACAAAATAGATTGTGATTAGATTGTTTTGTGTTTCCTTCCCAGAAATTGCTTTTCAAAGCTTCACTATACCCCTCATAGTTGGCAACTCCTCATGAATCCCGTCAATAAAAGGAAATTCGCATGTTCGGGGACGTACTTTATATATATTTTGTACTTACTCTTGCACTCTTCCAATACACAGAATTATAGAACTAAGAAGAGCATATATTCTATTGATGAGTCAGTAGCCATACTATAATTTTTTTATGTTGGGTCTATTGTATGGTCGGTGAAGGGGACAAATAAGATGATATTTCAACGAGACAATGTGACTTTTGTGCATTGAAATAAGGTGTTCGAGACTGTACATTGAACGTTTCAAGAACAAGTAATTCTTCCCATCATTTTTACTATATAATTTAGTTTTTTCTTAGAAGTCTAATGTGATGATTTGATTACCAGTTAATGTTTGAACAATGAATAAAAAATTTAATCAAGCCTTCGTTACATATCATGAAAATAAGCAATTAAAATTTATTGTTATTATAGAATTATAATAACATTATTTTGCTAGAGATAGTTTTACGCATCATTGATTCACGCTACTGACTACTTATTTTGTTGTAGGATACATGACATGACCCACAATAAATTATTTTAATTTCTTTGTTCAAAAAAGGAATTAATAAATGTGGCCAATACAGCCGAGATTTGGTTATTAAACCATCCAACTTGTGGAAATACTTCCTTAGGTCTATGCACACCTAAGCTTGATACCAAACTAGTACCAATTGCTTGTAGGTACCGAGTTACTCGGCCTTATATCGATCGTCCACTTGGGATCCATTTATCCATATTTAGTTGATATCTGAATAATACTTAAAGCAGGTTTGTAGAGTTCGGTCATGACCCTCTTACCATTATTACAAACCTGACTATATTGGCAATAGTCCAAAAAGAATTTAATTACAATTCTTTTATACAAAAATACATGCTAGAACTAGTTTGTTCCAAGCACTTTTTACAAAAGGATTTATCAAGGCCACATATCGGCCTTCTTCTCAATCACGGCCTCTATTGATCTTGATCCTTAGATATACCACACTTTTTGAAATGTTGTCTCTCATAAAGGGTGAGCAGCTAACAATGCAAGAATACCTCACCTGAAGTACTCTCGCTAAGTCTTGCGTATAATGTTTACACACCATTTCATCAACATCCAATAAAGAACATGGCAATTCTAAATGGAATCCTACATGCCATGCCATGAAATGAGATGAGACTACGATCATGTACCATGCACATAGAGTCCCTTGCGTGACTCCTCACGTAGAGGTCCTTAGGCTCCACTTTAATCTAGCCCATGCATGATAATAGTCATTTTGGATGACATCGATGATTATTTCAAACAAAATTTCATTTTTATAAACCAAAAGCTTTTTGGATAATACACCTCAATAATCATTTTATATTCAAAACCATGTGCCTTTTTTATGGGTAGCGAATTTTTGGTGTCACACCGTAGGCTTCACAAACCTAGACACTTTTATGGCCTTTCACTGTTGGGGACTATGTTTGACCATAATTGATTGGTCTTTCACCCCGAGGAGGAGGAAGGGGGTTTATCCTGCACATAATACGAACACATATTTTTCTTCTACTTTTATTTAGTCGTGCGACTCACGGTAGGACATTATCCCATTTCGCTAGGCCGCTGATCAAACACAAGGTGTGATTCATCAAGCATGCACTCCCACACCCGTTCAATACTGATGTCCCGATGCATGCAATGAAATATGCCATTGCATGTTATATCATGCCACATGTATAATGAATGCTACATGGACTAATACAATCCATACCACTTTAAGATTATCATGGACAGTACATCACGCATATGACTTCCATACATCATTTCATTCTTGTCAGTATATCATACAAGCATATATCAACATTCACATACAACATGTCATTCTATGATCAAGCAATGACACACATACAATCAAGCCATGTCATGGCCATTTACACATATAAACTCATCACATGTCAATATATTAGAACACATGTATTGACATCCAAACAAGTCATACAATGGCCCTTGAAGAGCCATAAACAATCACAAACCGAGCCACAAGACCAACCCTAAATAGGCCATAAAAATGGTCCTTAAACAGTCACAGGCTCGCCTAGGCGTAGCCTTCCTTCGCCTAGGCGAAGTGGTTTGCCTAGGCGAGCAACAACCTTGCCTACGCCGGGGCCAAGATGTCCCGATTTTCATGTCCTCGAACAAGCAGGTGTACATGCCTCCCCGTGGAGCTCAACCACCTAGGCGAAGAACTAATCTTCCACTGAGAAGATTTATGCAACTACTGGCAGAAGAAACATTGAGTAGAACCCGAAAATCCAATTTTTCTTCGCCAAACAGGCCCTTAAACAAAAAACCATATTTTCCCAGCCTAAAGATGGAAAGTAAGCCAAGGTAGGAAGAATCCCTCACCTCTTGGAGCGTAGATACATGGCTGAAAGTGAGTGTTTAAAGTTGGTAAAGTGCGATCCTGATGCGCACAAGTATACGTTAGTTACGTAGTATAGTAGGCTAGTCAAGTGTCATTCCCACACGAAGAAGCGTGCTAAATACTGGCTTAGTGACCTAGACAATATTTGGATCCGATCTTGTAGTGAATTTATGACTAAAGTAACCTAATTTAAGGAAATCCTAATATTAAAAATTTGATTTAATGTAATGCTGAGAAAACTAAGGTTTTTCCTTCGCCTACCACACCTGATGGATTTTAACCTAGATAGTGTATTTATTTGATATTTCATATGATTTGTAGCGGGTTGATCGTACTCTGAAGATGTTCTATCTGAGATATATTTTGCCTATCTCGTAGTGGGTGCATTGCATCTACTGTACGACCCCTTGACTCCAAGATGCATAAATGTGCAAACCCTAGTGCTACACTTGGAATGCGGGATATCTCTATTCCTTGATTGACCAAGTGTTGCTTTACCATCATCCTATGAGTCATCTTCACTATAGTCATCGGACTTAGCATTTAGCATACCAGTCAGCCCCGAATAATGACATGTTATTAAATTCGGAGTAATTAAATCATACAGAATTCATACCAATATTAAATAAACCATAATCAATGTATTAATCCATAGTGATGATTAGGGTTGACAAAATTTAAAGAGAAAAGTTAGTTCATAGTGATTTTCTTCTGGGAGGCGAAAGTTTTCAACATCAGGCTTGAATCGGGAAAGTAGTCTTCGCGATCTCTCAAATCCGTCTCTGCCAATCTCTCTCTATTCGTCTGTCCTTGTCTTCAATCTGCCTCCCAATCCCCCCTTATGACTTGAAATTGCTTCCTTTTTATACCTCGGGATGTGGGCACCTGGTGGCCCGTAATTTTGGAAGTCTTTGCATCCCATGCGGAAAGAAGACCTCACCCAGCCGGCGACGAGAGGGGCTGCACCGCCGGCGTGCCCGGGGGCTCTTGGAATCTTGCCTCAGGTTAAGCGCCACGACATGGGGCCTCCACGTTGTTGCAAGTGCGTCTTGCGAGTGTGGAGTCCCCTCGCGGCTAACGTGCCGAGGCTCTGGCCACTTCTTTGTGTCTTCTCTGCTTCGGGTCTTTTCTTCTATTCTTCAGCTTCCTTTTTGACTCCTATATCGTCTTGTCCTGTAAAACATTATAGTATTGGGGATTAGCGCAATATTAGTGAATATGAATGTAAATCATGAAATTGAGCTATAAAAACACATAGAAATTTTTACTGAAATGCATGCATAATTCACTCCCAGATCAACGCCCCAGGCTTAGCTTCTTGCTTGTCCCTAAGCAAGGCAGGACTCTAACCCGAGGCACACAAAGATAAAGTGTAACCTTACTTGATGATGGAGTCTAGTACACATGATACAAGCAAGAAGCTGTCAACATGAACCTGTTCAATAGATCCAGGGACTACTTAGGTTTGTTCAACTTTTAAGAATTTGCACTGGGTCAGTCTAGGTTGACCAAGCAGGTCAACCCCTTTTTTAGCGCTCAATAACCTTTCCCAAGGAGTCTAAGTGTGGTTGGAGTGTGATCTCCAATGTATAGCTCGACTTCAGTACCCCCAAACTTAAATTTAACTTGCCTATTTGGAATAGCTTAACACGGACGGGTGAGAACGCACCAATTCACTTCAACTAATCCTGAGGGGATTAACTCTAAGACAACTTGGAAGAGTACTAGTACAAAGAAGTTTTAGGTGAGGGTTCCTGTAGCAGGGATCCATTGGTGACTCCCACCCAGGTTAGTTAAGAACCTTTTAAGACATTAGTTCCTAGACTTCACGAACACTCCAACCAAACCTTAAGGCCCTAGACTGTGGTAATCATCCATCCTTTGTTCCATGTAGCGGGTAGTGAAGTCAATAGCTCCCTGCCAGTTGGCTTAGGGAATTAGGCTTTGAAAAGCCCCTTGGACTGTGCCGGATTCGAATATATATATATATATATATATATATATATATATATATATATATATATATATATATATATATATATATATATATATATATATATATATATATATATATATATATATATATTGGGAGCTGAAAACGATCCTCTTTTTCTAAGGTGTCCGTCGCAGGTGTTTAAACTTTCAAGGTTCGTGAGGAACTGTTGCATGGTGGTCGGTCGAGGCATACCTCGAAGATCACGTGTGTGTGTGCGCGATAGCTTACTTTGGGAAATGATTTCTTGAGATCTAAAAGGGGTGGCCAGACATGGTTATTCTCAACTTTATACAATGCAGTCCCGATCGTTAAATAACCTTGGAGTTCTCTATTTCATCGAAACACAGGCTTTTTGCGATTACTATGACTCCCATTTTTGCAATCATGGTTAAAACTAAGGCTGAGAACAATTAATACCAACTCTGGAAACTACCATATTATAATATTGCCAAATGTCTAGGCTGCGCTTGTACATAGTGAACAAAACAGGTCTTTAAACATGCTAAAAAAGAAAACAAACTAAAATTGATGAAAATTAAACCTAAAACAAGCCTAAAACATGCAAAGATAAAAAAAAAAAAAAAACACTAAACCAACATTACACACACATACATACACCCCAGACTTAAAATTGTGGTGTCCTCAACTGACAAAAAGAAAATAAAGGCATAGAATCGTCTTTAGAGAATCATTCGGTGGTAGTGGCCCAGTAGGCGGTAATGTGAAAGAGAGGTAGGCATTCTTTGCGTGATATGAGTCTAAATTTGGAGCGAATTATGGCCATCCGACCACAGTGGCATCCATGTCTGACTTAGGGTAACACGATATAAGCGAGACTCATCCCGATATCTGTGGCCAGTGCTGGTGGCGCATGAATCTGAATGCGCGGGGGTAGGTCGGCTTTGGAGAGGACCTGAGGTGCGAATCCTCGGGGTCGCTGCCTTGGGGTGTGGGCTGGCTGCTGACATCATCGTCGGTCTCCTCGTCAGAATCGCCGGGCTCTCGAACTCTTGCCAGCGAGGTGTGGAGTGGGCGTTGCTGCTGCTCCTTGGAGTCTAACATCGGGACCTCGTCCAGTTGGCATAACTAGGTAATCAGTGAGAGGTGGATCAGGGCCCCGGTGCATCTCCCTTGGGCTGACTCAATCAACCCCCTCTCGATGACGAACCCAATGTCAAACTGGAAACCCTTGGTCATGGAGTATAGGAGGATCGTCTTGTCCTTCGTAACTGTGCTAAGGTGTAGGGTAGGCTTAATTTTTACACATAAAAAATTATACCAGACCTTAGCCACGGGCGTGAGGGAGTGCATCTGAAAATTGATGAAATCACCCGTCAATGGTTGGCGTTTCCATGCTCCCTGGCCCTGAGTGAGCTCTTGCATCAAGCGCTCATAATCTGTGTCTGCGAATAAAGCCTGATATTCCGTGTTATCGTCATCCAGCAGGCGGTAAATTCGGTTGATGGCCTGGGCACCAAACTCGACCCACTTACCTCGGACGAAAAAGGTGGTGTCGACCTTGAAAGGCATATTGGAGTGGAACTCACTTTGTGAGAGCCACTCCCCAAGGCGAGAGTGCCGCAGTGTATGCACCAGCGAATTTTGGATAGTGAAGTTTAATAATGCATTGGAGGTGGGGAAACCTCGTTCTGGGACAAATGAGCGGTTGAACAGGGACTCGTGATAGATCCTCTCGGCCTCCCGGGAAATGAACCTATGTGGATCTTTCGGAGAGGGTGGTGCCACCCGTGAGGTGGAGCCGGATCGTTGTGGCCGAGATCGACTTTCATGGAGCCATGGTGGTTGATCTAGGGTTAGGGATCTCTGAGCAAAAAAAAAAAAAAAAAAAAGAAGGAGAGGAAAGGGCGGCCAAATGTCATGGGGGGAAAAATGAAACTCCATTCGATATTTAAAGATAAAAAAATTGTGCCAGCTATGCCGCGGCATAGAGAATCATTCGAGCGAATCGTGGCTGCAGTGACGTGGAAGCTCTGCGCTCTTACGTACCGAGAGTGTGATAAGGAGCTACGCAACGGCGTAGGAGTTCCATATTCTTTGGTACGAATGTTAGATAACAAAAATTTTTGTTTTCTACACAGTGGCGTAGAAATCTACGCCACGGAGTACCAGAAAGTGTGCAGAACGACTTGATGGAGGCTAGGGGGCGAGCTGCCGGTCGCGGGTATAGACCGGATGGTTGGGGGCAGGCTTGCAAAACCGGCGAGGCCGGTGCAAGGAAGAGGTTGCGTCACGATCAAAGGCGATCGCCGTGATAAGGCAGCGTTGGATGAGGCTCGTCGCGAGGCTAACGAGGCAGTCAGCTCGGTGGAACGCTTGAATGAGGAGTGTCACGGGTTGCGTGGGGATCTTCATTAGCAAATAACTTTGGTGGCAACCGGTAGGACGAAGTTATTGGAAGGCCCGAGGCTGGGCTTCTAATCAATGGGTTTACGGGTGGCTCGCCTTTCGGAAGAGGGCCCATTCTTGCCTGTCAGGCACGGACTTCTTTGACATTCAGGTGTGAGGAGGATGAAGGGTCCTTCTCTGCGGTTATCTGAGCCAGGGCACTCCGGGTTGGGAGTCTCCTTCACGTGCGCATCTCCATGCAGATTTGCCTAATCCTCCTGTGCATGTCGCCCAGCACACTTTGATGTCGGCACCTTTTTTTTTTTTTGTTGGGCGCAGGCTAAACATATGTAGCCTTGTCCCTTGATGAATACACACATTTTTGCACCTCATTTATTTCGCCTCTACTTGTGCTCTTATTGACGCTCTTCTTAATTTGAATTGACTTCTTATGCTGCATGTGGGTCTAAGTTAGGCGCTGAGTTGAGTGTTAAGAATTTATCAGCGTCCACTGGGCTTTCTAGCTCAAGGCCCCCTAAGTAACTTTGTTTGAAACGGACTACTAGGATACATGGCACTGGAGTGGCTTGATTGAGCTCATCAATGTGAGTTCTTGGGCTTGGTCGGGTGGTCGCCTTTGTTGAAATGACTCTAAAGCGCATGGCTTGTAGTGTAGAATAGTTGAGCTAAGTCAGAAATTGGTATTGAGCTCCGTCCGGTGACTACGCATGGAGTCAAAGCGGTTTCTAAGGTATGTGGCTGTGTGTAAGTCAGTTGAGGCTCTTGAGTGGTGATGGGCTCAGGTCGGCTGTAGTCAAAGCCCGATTTCTAAGAATTTGTATGGCTGTGTGGGAATGATTGGGCTCGTTGAGTGGTTGTTGGGCTCTGTCGGTGATTCGCTGGGTTGAGGCCCGACTTATAAATTTACTTTGGCTTGTGTATGATTAGGCTACGTCTGAATTCTTGGGCTCCGTCGGTGACTGCGAAAGGTTAGGCCCGACTCTGGTGTATGGCTGTGTAGGATAGTTGAGCTCGTTAATCTGTTTCTTGGGCTCCGTCGGTTGATTCTGAGTTGAGTGACTCCTAGGAATTTGTATGGCTGTGTAGGATGGATTGAGCTCGTCAATGCGGATTTCTTGGCTCGTCGGCTGATTCGCGGATTGATCGACCGCCTTAGGTAGCGTGACTGTGCGAGTGGGCGAACTCGTCAAAGTGAGTTCTTTGGAGCTCGGTAGTGGCGGAGTATTGATGTAACTGAGTTGATCGACTCCTCGGAGTGGCGTGACTGTGCGAGTATTGAAACTTCGTCAAAGTGAATTTCTTAGGCTGCAGGCGTGGCCAGAAATTGAGCGATATCTTTGAGTTGATCGACTCCCAGGAGTAAGTGACTGTGCGAGTGGGCGAACTCGTCAAAGTGAGTTGTTGGGCTCCGGCGTGCGTGGCGATGTAACTGGCGATTTGACTCCTCGGGTAGCGTGAGCACGTATGCGGAAGTAAACGTGACTCGTCGAAGTGGTGACCAGGTACCGGTAGCGTGTGGTGGCGATGTAACTAGGTGATCTAACTCCTCGGCGGTGTGACTTTGTGTAGAGAGGCGAACTCGTCAAAGTAATTTCTTTGGGCTCGGTAGTGGCAGTGGCGATGTAGCTTGGTGATCGACTCCTCGGGTAGGCGTGACTGTCTGATGAGACGAACGCTACGTCGGCGAAATTTGTTGGAGCTCGGCGTATGGGCGTGGCGATGTAACTGAGTTGTCGACTCCTCGGTGGCGTGACTGTCTGAGTGAGCCAGACTCTTCAAAGTGGTTGTTGGGAAGCGGGCGCTATGGCCAAGTGGCGATGTGGCTGGCGATCGACTCCTCGGGTAGTGTGACACATGCGAAGTAAACCGAGACTTCGCGAAGTGAGGCTGGGCTCGGCGCTATAGGCGAGTGTGTGATGTAGCTGGTGATCGACTCCCGGTGAGTGTGACTGTGCAGTGACGAACTTCGTCAAAGTGAGGCGCACCACAGCGCGACCATTCGACTTAATTTTCTTGGAAAGGGTGCGACGCGCTAATCTTGATTTATGGAGAATTTGGAATGTTCGGGTGACTTTTTGAATGCTTTGGCCTTCTTATAAATGGCGGCTTCATTCTTCTGAGCCACCATTTGAATATTACTTCTTAAGTGCGTACTTAAAACACAGGCGAGATGAAGCGTCGAGTCTTAGTTGTCTTTCTTGGGGATCCACACGAAGGTTGGTTCATTACATTGGACTTATGCTTGTGGGAGTTGTGTTTTTCCCTAGTTTCCCCTTTATGGGAGTCATGTTATTCCCTAGCTCCGTGCTAGGGAATGCGCCCGGAGAGGGCGGTGCATTTCTTGCGTCACCTTCTCCATTTTCCATTCTTCCTTCCCTTCTTTTCTCCTTTCTCCTTCTCCTTCTTTTTCATCTTTTCTTCCACATCTCATTCTCCCTTGTTTCTTACCCATAAACTCCTTCCATCCTTTTTCTTGTTTTCCTCTTCTTCCCATCTAACTTTCTCCCACTTTCGCACAAACTCCTTCCATCCTTTCTTCTTCTTCTCTATTTTCCACCTTCTATGGCCTTTTTACATTTTCCTTTTTCTTCACGAAGTTTTTTGAGGCAGCATGCTGAGTGCTTCCAAGATGTGTCGATGGCCTCTTGATTGTAGCTAAATGTAACCTGATTGGAATAAAGAGAGAATTTCCATTTTATGTCTATGAGCTTTCTCATTCTATTGCATGTAATTTTTATGAGCATTATATGGAGTTGTTTTATGACGTCTTAACGAATAACGATGGAAATGGTCGAATCGTTAGCGAAAGTGATAAGTCCTCCATTTTAAGATTACAAACCAAGGTCTGATAAAAACGTTTAAGATACTCCGCATTCGGGCATCACAAGTAAAAATTTTGCCTCTCTGTTTGGGCTCGTAATTACTGATACGATGACTCGGGATATGATGTGGGGCCTTCCCGGCTAGAGGCCTAATTTTTCCATAAAATTTGGATTCTTCCTTGTTAATGATGGCTTTTTTAAGACCAAATCACGGCATGTAGCTCACAGGTTTTGCCTTTTTGGTTGTAGTACCTTTGTCTTCGGTATTCTGCAATACGTCTTAGAACTTGCTCGCGTTTTCATACAAAGATCCAAATTTAGAGGCGGAGAGCCTGGAAGTCATTCATGGCTCCAACTACTTGCTAACTTTCGATCCTTGGGGACTTTGGTCGGGTCTCGACGAGACTCACGCCGTCTTGAAAAATTTGCAGGAAGCGACGGGGTTTTTCTCAAATTTGGTGACACGTGTTGTCGCAACAAGCGTAGCACCTCGAGTGTTACCCACTTTCCTTTGAGATCTTCAATTTGGTCTTCAATGACCTTAGGAGTTCGATGGTGACTTGGCACGACCGTTAGGCGCGGATATCTTTGAGCAGTAGTAATTCTGGTCGGCTCGCTTGAAATCTACGAATTGGCGTTGTCGAATTGTTTAGTTGTCCCGACGCGGGGCTCTTGGGATACCAAACCTGCATATGATGGCTGCCACACAAAATTGCGTATCTTTATTTTTACCTTGATTGTGGCTAAAGGCACCGGCCTCAACCCGTTGGTGATAGTCCTCACTGCGGCGATGATGAACTTACATTGGCCGCTGAGGGCGAGGATGATATGTCGAGCCCCCATTGTTGGGAAAGGGCCCGGGGCTTGTGATTGGCGTCGAGGCTTTGATGGGGCGTGAGATCTTGCGTGCTCTGCGAGATCTTGCATTTCTTGACTAGGTCGGGTTGCATCTTTGAGTATTGTAGACCAGTAGTATCCCTGCCTCGAGACCTTTCTGCGAGGCTCGAGCTCCGTGTGATTTCATATACCTCGTGAACTTCCACTCCAGCACGTATTGATATTTTTCCCGCGATACGCCCGAGGATTGGTGTGTAGAAACCTTGCTTGTACAGGCTTCCCTTATGATTAGTGGGCTGGCGGGACCTCGTCCTTATTTTGCATTGCTTGGCCGGGTCGTCGGTGGGCGTGAGTTTATTATATAGTCCCCAGTGGGGTCCGTCCCGACTAGGCTCGGGCCGGGCTGGGCAGCCTCCACATCGCGAGGGAGATGCGATGGGGAATGCCGCCGGGTATTCCGACGGTGTCGTAGAGGCGAGGTCTTTCTATGAGAATTTGTCGCTAGTTTTGCCAAGGCATCGGCTCGGGAGTTCTCTGCTCTAGGGATATGTTTGACCTGAACACATGCAATTTTTTTAACTCGTACCTTTTTGGAGATATAGGATCATCCTTCCACTTTTTAGCTTTGGAGGTGTACGCCTGTTTATAGCACTACGGTGGGTCGGCTGCAGGACCTCTAGGCTGGTCAACTTCAGTGAATGAGCGAGTTGAGGCACCGCTGTAGTGGCCTCATGCTCGGCCTCGTTGGAGCTTGGAATCCAGATCTGAGTACGTGCTCTATATACATTCCTTCGGAGAGGTCGAGATTAGACCTGCTCGCAGCTTCGCGCTATGCGTTTGAGGCTCCATACGGGGAACCGGATAGGGGTCGTCGTTTGCTTGAGTGTTACGACGGGTTACCGCGGGGTGAACTCCATGGTGAGTAAACCTAAATTGCCTTTTATCGCGATTTTGGTTGCCATCATTAATGAACTCATCAAATCTATGGCGTGCCCATGATGCCAGGAACCCTGTTTATCTGCCGCTGCTGTCAGATGTGTTGGACTTGCCGGCCATGAGCACACGGAAGTAGGCGGGATTCGGCTGCGATTACCAAGGCGAAATTAGTTTCTCATCGCCAGGTATCTCTCCTCCGCTCCTCAGCTCGGTATGATAGTGCTTGGGTCTTTGCCTCGCTCTTTGTCTCTGTGAGGACAACAGTTGAGAAATCACGATGCGGCCGGTATAGGGTGAGGCTCCTTCAATAGGACTTACTAGATTGGGGGAGCAAATATGTTTTCAAGGGTGAAATTCTTCCTCAGCCGCGTCCCATTGAAAAGCCTTCTTTAGGACTTGGAAGAGAAAGAGTTGACATTTATCCTTGCCACTGGATGAATCGGCAAGGCAATCCTTCGTCGACGAACTTCCTTTATGCTTGACGGCGAAGGCATGTCGATCTGACCTTTATCTTATCTGGATTTCTTAAATTCCTCGGTGGTTACGACCTGGAAACCCGGGAATTTCCGGTGATACTCGAAAGGCACACTTGGCCGGATTCGATTTCATGTTGTAGTTTCGAGATCACGGGCAGCGAAGCGGATGGGCTATGGAGCCCGGTGAGGTGGACCCTACGACATGTCATCTATGTACGCTTCCATAGTTGTGTCACAACTGGATTGCAGAAACATCCAGGTTCACTGACCTGATGTAGCTCTGCGTTTTGAGCGACGACGTCACGATAGCGATAGGTTCTGCTTGACTGTGACTGACGGCGTCTTTTCTTGGTCACTGGGTCATCGTCTGGTTATGGCGGAGGAAGGCATCCATAAAGCGGGAGTTCATGGCCCGGTGCGCATCTACGATGAGAATCGATTCGTGGCGGAGGCGTCGTACGGCGTGCTTTGTTGATGTCCCAGTGGAAGTCTTGAGTCGCCGTTGCGTTTTCCTTTTTTGGCGAGTGCGTGGTAACCCGTTCAAGGTGTTACAACTGCAGTCGCTCACACTTTTGTAGGAGTTTGTTGACTTCAGCCGTTGATGGCTTTTTGTCTTTTTAGCGAAGTTCCTCCTTTTGTTTGATTGGCTTAAGGGCCCGGGTGACGTTCCTTTATGGGTGATTCACAGTAGGATCAATTCCTCCCGTATCACACTTTTTGCTTCCATCACGAAGGCGTCTGTTTGTCTTAAAAAATGGATAGGAGTTTTGAGGGTCTTACGCTAGTTTAGGCGGAGTATAGGCGAGATGTTTGGGTGTCTTCAACAATGCCGGTTCTAGCTCTTCTGAGGGGCTCGGGTCGAGTGAGTACCTTGTCACGCATGTCGAGCTCGATCCAGCATATCATTAATCGAGCCGTTTTGTTTCATGGATCTTGAGTAGCATTCCTAGCCTGTTGATCCCCTCGACCATTCCTACCCGTTTATGGTAGAATTTGATCATCATGTGATATCTCGGAAGGGATGGCTTATTGCATTGAGAGAAGATGCGCGACCAACATGTTATAAGCGGACCAGGCGTACGGCGAGGAATCTTGCCGTGATCATTAAACGACGTAAGGAATCTCAGCGTGAGTGCCAATTGTAATGAGCCTAGAGGTAATACCTTTCGAACCCTAGTAGGAGTATTGACGGGTTCTAGTTTTGCCTTAGATGCCCATTTTATCAAAGCGACACGAAGATGATATGGGTGAACTCGGGTTAATGGAAGTGCTTGCAGATGGCTTATTTTGTTAGCCCTGGCTGCGAACTACCCAGTGGAGTGCGTCATGAGGGGTGTTGGCATCCCTCTAGATTTGGTAGGAGAACGTGATGGATGTGTCGGGCAGCGGTAGTTTAGACCTTTGCTTGAATTTCAAACTATCTCTGTCGACCCCAATCTTTGCATAGATGAGCCTTTAGAAATTGAGAGCCGGATTCCCCCTCCTCTGCAGATCCTCTGAGATTACGGATTTCACCTAGGGATTGTTGGTCTTTGGTCGTCGATGCCGCCGGGAGTGAGTGGTTCTTGGGGGAACTGGTTCACGGAAACGGTCACGGACCTAATTTTCGAGGATATAAAGCGTCAGAGTATCGCGCCGTATCAGTACTCTATTTCTCTGCAAAAATTTTGTATGCGGTCGTCCGTCTGCGGTGTATTAGTCCCTATGGAATTCAATGCCCAGGTTATCTCTTGTTACGGGTGCGAGTTCATTTAGGTTAGCGCTCGGGAAATGTCGTTTACCGTGCCAGCGAACGCTTTGTACTTGAAATTTGTTAAGAAGTGAAAGCGTTGAAGCGAATAGCATTAAATCGTCTTTGGTTGAGATGGACCTAGGCGATCTCACGAGGTTTCAGCCTTTTTGGAGATCGTTCTCCATTTTTCTTTGGAGATCCTTCACAGTCGCTTTTAATATAGCAGGGCCGTCCTCGTCAGTTTGTCTACCGCTCTTTCTTTGTGAGAGAGCTCTCTTTCCATGGATATGAGGGCCTCCTCATCGTTAATATATTTCTCCGCTTTTGCGAGCACCTCTGCCATGCTTGTTTGGGGATTTTTGGAGATGGAAAACATTAAATCTTTGTTGAATCCTTAAGCCCGACAATGAGCCTTGATGATCGGAATTTCTCATCGAATATCTACGCTGGGGAGCTAGAGCATTGAATCGTTGACGCCAAGACCTCGAGGCTTTCTTGCGAGCCACCTTGATGGCCAAGCGGATGATAACAGCTTCTATAGTTAATGAATGAAGTGAGAAACGAGCGCCCAATGAATACTCACTGAATGAGGAGATTGATGATGGTGAAGTCCTATTGAACCACGCGCGAGAATTTGGGCCTTTTAGGGTGATAGCGAAAGCTCTGCATCGCACTAGATCTTGATACCCATGCAGCTCCATTTGGTTTTTGTAAGTGTTGAGATGATCGCGGGATCTACGGAATGCAGTTGAGCAGCTTCCACCGCTGGCATTCGGGCAGTAGGAAGGGAAGTGGAGTACCCTCGGCGTGGGAGTGGCTGGGTTTGTTAATACCCAGTGTCCATAGTGTCTGGAGCACGTCCTTTCACCACCTCCTTCACATAGCCGAGCTCTTGCTGGAGGTTCTTGAACCTTTGTTCCCATGATTGTTCCCACATCGCTGCGAGGATGGCGTGATTCTCGAGATCCTGACGTCTTTCTCCGAGTTAGCCGTTGCCTTCCCCTCGGGGGCTAGATGATGCGTGCCCGGTTTCCATTTGGATGCAACCCGATTTCAACCCGCCGAGTATCGATGTTGTGTTATCCTTCATGGGGGGGAATATCATGGCCTTCCTGAGTTTGTCGCGCCTCCCGTGGTCGTCGGTTGTCTCTTGGGTTGTTCTGAATTCTTAAATCGAGGCGTTGATTGGTAAGAATTAGTGCCTCCACCTCGTTCGTGTTAACTGCATTGTTTCTAACATTAAGGTCGGTATGCAAGTTGCCGGTTAATCTTGCATCCTTGAGGATTAAGCGTTGCTCACCTTGTGTTTAGTCGTTACCATCTCGATGGCGAAGTAATTATATTTGTAAAGGAACTTCGTTCCCACGGGCGGCATAGTGATGATGCTTTTTCAATCGGGTTGGGCTGGAGCGTGCGAGGTCGTTGGGTAGGACTGGATTCTTGAGCGAAATTTGGGATGCGAGGCTTACGGATGTGCAGGTTGAGAGGTAGGATCATTTGTGATCTTTGATGCAGCATGAGCTCTGGGCAGTGGCACTCCTCTGCCAAAGCGAGGGAAGAAGGGGTCGGGCCTTGGCACGACAGCGCCTCCGATGCCTAAGTCAGTTTCTTTTCACGAAAAAGAGAATGCTTAGGCTGCGGTAGCGAAGTATTGGCGTGCCTTTCCGCAGATGGGGTAGCTTTGTATTTATAAGTAAGATGTTGACCAGGTTGAATTTGGTGATTAGGATTTGCTCCCATTGGATGGGATATTTTCTGTTATTATTGGTATCGATTTGGTAAGAGATATAGAAAGAAGCGGTTATTTGAATAATCTTCCTTCCTTATCGGGGATCCTTTGAGGATGGGTTTGATGATGTCTTATTATTGTCTTTCTTTCCTTATTGGTGAGATTTGTTGGACTTGGAATAATATATTATTAGGGATTATTACATTTTTACATGCGGAAGGCTTGTAATGGTCTTTAGACGTCGGGTTGGGCCCTTATTAATTTGGCACTAAAGGCTTGAATGTTGGCGCGAAAGGCTTAAATGCCGTAGGTATGTCTCGCTTTGGGGTTTAGCGGATGGGCGCAAGGTGTTTCGTTGGGTGAAACATCTTTGCTGGCGCAGCGATTATTTTAAAGTGCTGTTTTATTTTTATTCAAGATGGGTTTTGAGTGCTTTTGCACACTAATCATATCAATTAAACAGGTGTTGCGTGAGGTCATAGTTTCCATTAATTCCATTTAAATTGTTTTGGATAGTTTTGCGGGTTTTGAGAACTTGATCGGCAAGCTTAGCTTCTTATTGGTGTTGTTTGCGAGAATCCTCGATGATTTCAGGCGAGGTAGTGAAATAACCAAGATTCGGTGAAGAATTGAAGAGGCAAAGTGATGAATAAAAGTGCGGAGAGGATGCGGTGAAAGCGAAACGAGAAGCGAGGAGCAATCGAATTTTTGCTATGATTGAGAAAATTTGGCAATCCTAGCGGGGAGGTAGGAAATTTCGCTAGGCTAGTGAAATTTTAGCTTAAATTTATCAGGCTAGTTTAACTCTTCCAATTTCGCTATTGTCCACAAAAATTTGCTTAGGCTAGCGAATTTCGCTTAGGCTAAATAAATTTCACAGCCATAAATTCACGCTTGATAGCAATTCTTCCCATTTTCGCTATTCAGAGATTTCAGCTACAAGATGTAGAATTTTCTACGCTAATAAATTTCCTGCAGATAGCTTAAATTCTCAAATTTCGTGTTTTAGTATACTTGATCCCAAACTGAACACGCTTTGATGTATTACCATTTTCACCCTATACTGCATATTTTTAGGTATTTTTGTATTTTCACACTCAATTGACTATATAAACCCCCACCTCTTTGTAACCCAAGCAACTTTTATTTTAATACGCTTTCCTGGGCAGATTTTCATTTGTGGTTCATTTGAGCCTCTTCTCTCTCCTCTTTCTTTTCATTACCGCCAAACACCCCCTTTAAGATTACAACTCAAGGGATGCTCGCTAAGCCCCAGCCTTGAAGCAGGGCTTGCCAGCTGGTCTTTGGGGTTGTCGTGTGTGTCCGCTGCTTGGAATGTTACGGTGTACAACATTTATGGTTCCCAACTTTCCAATCTAGAGGTCAATTACTTAATGTCTTTCCTTGGTCAATACTTCATCATGCTTTAAATCCGTTGCATTCTAATGTTATGCAATCAATATCCTTTATGTCATTTAATGTTTCACCTAAATGATATAATGCTAGGGTTTTAAACTGAATGGACTTTGAATGTTGAAAATTTTGACTGATTCAAATAGAAGTAGTTCTAGGGGTTAGCTTTATAGCTAAACAAAGATCCAGCTTTTGCTTTAATCTTAGTCATTTTCTAATGCGAGGAAATAACCCGAGGACATTTTAATAGCCCCATATTATCAAGCTAGTGACCCAAGCCTTCAAAGTTACCATTTCACACTTCACTTTAAACCATTACAGTTAGTTAGTGAACATACAACCCCCACTGTTTTTAATAAAATCCGAAAATCCAAACAAAAGTCTCACCATTTCAAAACACCGATGTTAATCATACGCGGATGAAAACCCATCCCCGTGTTCGACCTTTAGATTCCGCCATATCGCAAGAGTTTGACTACTTCGCAAAGGGAGGAACTTAGGAATATAAATTTTGTTGATTCCGCATCACCCTACCGTGGCACAAATCACTGACAAGTGGGCTTATGAGCCTTATTTTTCGAACCCTATCAATATCCTTAATTCTGCATCTATGGTTTATTTTTGAATTAATTTCATTGAGACCTGTAAGATTTGGTGTGAATATGTTCATCTGTCATTAGTTTCAAATTCGGTCAATAAGTAGCTTTATATATTATTAAAAAAAAGTAGCTTTATACATTTATTTTGTCCATCAAATTTAATTTTAAGAAATTTTATTTATATAAAAATATTTTAGATAAGATTTTTTAAATGTTCTTTAAATAATAGAGTCTTTTATTCCTAAGAAGTCGTTTCAACAAATTCATAAAGATATTTTATTGAGGGGGAAAAACAAGTCCCATGCACTGGATGAACTTTTCCGACGAGGTGCCGGATAAAAGGGAAATGGCGATGCTTGGTACGCTGCTTTTAATTTCTTCTAAAACGAAATATACATACCAAAAGAACTCATATATATGTATTTATCAATGATCGATCATACATTTGATTTGTATTAAGCGGCCTCTTGTTTTGTCCAAGAAGGAGACGAGGAAGATGACATTTCATTAAGACATGTGACTTTAATTTATATTGAAATGATGATGTGTTTTTGGGTGAAGTATTTGAGTGTTCAATTAATTCTTTCATCATTTTTATTATTTTTAATATTTTTTAAGTCAAATGCATACGATGATTTAATTTCATTTTTTTTATAATTTGAATGATCATAGTGTCATATATTATTACTATATCATAATCATCACATGTCATGGAAATAAAAAATTATAGTAACTGAAAATCTCTTCTTTTTTTTTTTTTGTTAATTTTTTTAATAAAAGTATTTTGCTATATATAGGTAGTAGTTTCATTCTTCATCAACGTATTTATCTTACTTATTACTTGTTTTGGATCATAGCCAATATCATTAACCTTTTGCTAATCCTTGTTAATTAAGGAGATCATTATTTAATAACTTAAAATTTTATATTAATTCATAAATTAACATAACATGAGAGATCCGACATTATAGGATCGGTCATTTGTGGGTTCAACGTTGGGTCCCTTGATCGATCAAGATGTCGAAATGGCCGAACTTTTGTATTTGTTGGAGGCCGTGGTGTAATACCATAATTTCAAAAAAAACAAAAACAAAAAGTAGGGAAATAGATGGTCAGTTTTGCAATTTCTCAAAAAATTAAGGCTCTAACTAATATAGAATTGATTTGTTAAAAGGAGGTTTTCCTATACAATCTTAACATTCTTCATCCTTTTTTTCTATCAAGGAGAGGAGAGATGAGTTAGGGTTTCTAAGAGAATGGCTTCAAGCTTCAAGAAAACATCAACCCCAAGTAAGCATTATTTTCCCCTCTTGATTCTTAGTAGTTAGGGTTTTCAAATGTGTAGATTTGCAAGCTTAGGGTTTTCTAAAACTTGAAAAATATGAAACCTTAGAAATGATTAGAATGCATATAGTCAAGGAAACTTGATTAGGCCAGGTTTGATGTTTGATGTATCTTACTCTTGGAAACTTAGATTTGAAAACCTAAGGTTACCTAAACTTTCAAGATGGGGTAAACCCTGTGAATCGTGAGAAAGACATAATATTGAGAAAGTTGTTTGGGAATCGGTATTTAATGTATTTTGGTAGTTCTTGGACTAGAAAACTTTGGATTCCCTACAAGTTATAAAGAACCACTTGTTCATAAAAGGTTTGGGAATTTCAACCAAAAATCATGTTTTATGGCAAAATCCCTAATTTTGGAGAATTAAGAAATTGATAGAGTTGGAAAATGGGTGATGTTGAGGCTCTTGTGAAAATGACCTACCCTTATTTGAAATTCCTCAAGCAAAGATCCTTTGAGATTTTAGGTTTACGTATTTTGTTCCTAGAAAAAATGTGAGAATTTTTTTTTTGTCTAATAGGATGTTATTCATATTCCGTGATTTGTGACTCCTCGAGGCTTGTTGAATTTTTTCTAGTTCCTTGGAACAGCTAGGTGGTGAATATTAATGCACATTTTCCTATAAAACAAAATATTTTGCTAGTATATGTGAATAGGAGTTTTGGAATTTTCTAGTTATTTAAATCACATGCATGGATCAAATACGTGTTTTATATGGAGAATGGATTTTAGAATGTTTACGGTAAAGATTGAAAGTTATGGAGATATACTTTTGAATTTTTGTGAAATTGGAAACATGAAGAAATATCTGATTTTGGTTTATATGACCCCTATCAAAGGGTATAAACTTGACAAATATGACTCCTATCAATGGGTATAAACTTGACAAATATGGCCCCATTGACCGTATAAACTCACAAATACCGCTCTCAATGGTAAAACTTGACAAATATGGCCCCAAATTAATGGGTAAGAACTCTTCTGACAAATACTCCCTACCAATGGATTATAGTGTAGTTTACAAAATGGCCCTCTGGTATAAACTTGACAAATACTCCCAGCTAATGGATTATATAGTAGCTTACAAAATGGGCCCTCACAACGGGTTAGAATAATTGACATTTGGTTGCAGAAACAAATACTTATGAGACTCATGAGTGTATGTTTTTGAAAAATTGGTGGATTTGACTATGATATGGAATTGTTTGAGAAGTAGAAACCATGATGAACATTGGTTTGAAATATATTTATCTCTTATTTTTCTTGTATTCAAGTATTTTATGGGATTTTAGGAAATGAAGAAAATATGTTATATCTCCAATTTTTAGAATTTTAAAGTACTTGATCCATGAAACTGTAGTAAAATTCTTTATTGGGATTTTAGCTCACTCGTTATTGTTGATCATTTTCAGGTACCTTAGACATTGGAGATGAGTAATGATGGGTGTGACACCCCAAAATCTGGGGGTCGATTAATCACCTATAAACCCACGGTGAACTTGTGGATATCATATAACCCAATACCACTCCATTGAGTCCCATTTACCGGGATCCATAATTTTACTAAAATCGGAAAGAGTCTCCTTCGTACGGGGAGCCCTACCCAAAACCAAGCTTGTAATGTGCACGATACTACAAGAAAACAACACATGCCAAGAAGTCCCAGGTCCGCCTAGGTGAAGCTCACCTTCGCCTAGGTGAGGTAGAGCCTAAGTATGCAGGACGGCCCCAGGTTCGCCTAGGCGAATCCCACCTTCGCCTAAGCAAGGCAGAACTTAGAATACAAGACGACCATGTATGAAAATTTCATATAAATTCAAATACAATTCTTTTACATAAAAGTACATGCCAAAACTAGTTTCTTCCACAAAAAATCTTACAAAAGGAATTTTAAAAGCCACAAGTCGTCTTTTGTTACCGTATACAATTTTAGGAGTTTATGAAATTTCGGACTCTATTATTAGCTGTATATATTATCTTACCATGTATAGATGCTAAAGATTTAGAATCATTACCTCATGTATAGATGCTGAAAGATTAGATAAGCCGAGACTATATGTACGGGTATATACCGATCGAATTACGAGGAACTTTTCCAAAATCTCTTCAGATTTTTCCTCGTTATTCAGTATTTTGACATGGTATCAGAGCCAGATTCTTGATTTCTAGTATGTTCGAATAATTTTTTTCTCTTGGCTTTGTGGGTTTCTCTTGTTCGACGCACTCTTGGTTCTATCTTGGTGAACCCGATGTGAATTTATGTGGTGTTCTCTTGTTCTCAGTGTCATCTACGTGTTCTGCTCGTCTATTTCTGCCTTTTCTGCAGGCTTTCTAGCAATTTATAATTTTCGGTTTTCCTGGTTTGTGTATTTTCTAATTTTCAAGATAATATATTGTTTTTCTGTGGGTGTTTGTTTGTGTTTTTTTTTCTCACTAAGTAAGCTACAATTTTCTCGGTGGATATTCTTTGTCTCTCTCTCTCTTGGTTAAAATTGTATGTCGATAAGTTTGAATCATTCTCATTCTATTGATCGGTAAAATTATTCAACTTGGGAGTTCCAATTTAAATTATTATTTGTCAAAGGAAAAAATTGTGGGGTCATATTGATGGGAATGTTCCCCACCTCAAGGTGTCGAGGTTTTGGTTCCAAGTGGGAATTAATGATATCTGTTATGACTTAGCTCCTTAGTTCGATCGAAATTTCACCTGCTCTCACCTCAGGCCTTATAAAACCTGTTGTTTCTATGTGGACTTTATCTTAACACGCTTTCAATCAAGACAACTTTGCTAAAATCGATTACCTGGGAGTATGAGATGGCTAATTTCACACAAGGAAATCTCTCTATCGAGGAATATTTTTCTCGGTTTTCGTCCTTCTGGTCGACTATCATGCATATCATTATGCTAATGTTCCTACTACAACTATCTTGTCAGTCCGAAGCGGCATGCCACCAGCCAGGCTTGAGATCAATTTTTGATGGTTACGACTGACATTGAAATTCCACGTTCTAATATGATGAACCGTCATCCTATCCCATCTCCGGATGCTTGTTTGAGTGAACTTTCGTGAGGAGCAACAGATCGTTATCAGTTACCATGGGAACATCTAAGCACAGCATGCACTAAGCTGTATTGCGCAAAGACAGGGAGACATACGGTAGAGACATGCGTGTCACCCGTTGCTTTAGTTGTAAAGTTTTCGCCATACTGTCAGGATTGTCTCTAAGAGAAAAGTTCTATAACTATTGTAAGAACAGGCCATATCATCTCTCGCTATCCCATTAGCCTTAACAGCGTGGTACTGCTTATCATGCCCCACTGCCGCTCTACTTCACGCACGTCACGCCACGATTGTTCCTCTTCCTGCTCCTACAACCTTAGCAAACCCCGAACACACTGACTCCTAAAATGATACAAATGTATGATCATTTCTTTCTTTTGCTTCTTTACTCTGTAGTAAATCATCAAGTTTCTGCCATGGTATTTTGACCAGATGATCCTTTCTCGCTTGCTTCGGGGCCTTAGGTAATCATAAAGTTTCTTCTAAGCCATGGTATTTCAATTCGCAGCCTTTAATCATATGACTAATACTGTTGTTCCTCTTTCCAATATCAGAAATTATGATGGAAATCTTAAAATTAACACCGCACGGCGTACTCGCCATCTGTCGGCCGGTGATCTTTCCTCTTCCTTAATTGATGTTTTTGTGTCTCCTGACCTCTCCATAAATCTTATTTATGTTGGTCAATTGGTTGATAACAGTTGTAATGTCCATTTCTCCCATTCTGGTTATGTTGTGCAGGATCAAGTGTCAAGGCAGATGATCATGAAGGGGCCTAAAGTGGGATGACTCTTTCCTCTTCATGTTTCTCCTTCCACTTTTATTCCTAGTTTTCCTTTACTTTCATTTGCATGTAATGTTGTTGGTTCTTGAAATAAGATGTGGCATAGATGTCTAGGCCACCCAAACTCTTATGTCCTTCGTACTTTGTTTAATTATGGATTATTGGGAAATAAAGCATGTTCTTCTATTGATCTTTCTTTTGATTGTACATCATGCAAACTCTCAGGGCAAAGTAAACTTCACCTTTCCTCATCACGCATCTCGTGGTTCTGCAATGTTTCGAAAGTTTATTCATCGTGATGTTCGGGGGATTACACATGTTGTTTCTCATGCGCATTACAAGTACTTTGTTACTTATTGATGACTTTGGGCCGCTTTACGCTTACTTCCTTCCTGCGCTTAAGGGGGTGAAGTTTTTTTAGTTTTTCGCACTCGAGACTCAATTCTCTGTTAGCATCAAGGTCTGCGTTATGACTCGAAGCTAATACATGTCTAATGAGTTTCGCCTTTTTCTTCAAAGCACAGGATCATCTCTCAGCGTTTCATTCTTCAACACCCCAACAAAAGGTGTTGGCCGAGAGGAAAATTAATCTTCGATGTAGTACTAACTCTTTTACTTCAATCATCCGCTCCTCCTTTTGGTGTGAAGCCTCTTTCACTGCAGCTTATTTTGATCAATCGCTGACTCCTACGATAAATCATGTTTCTCCTTTCTGTTGTTTGGTCATTCTCCTTATATTCTCGATCTTCGTATTACGTGGTTGTGTTTGTTTTGTGCATCTCCCTCCTCATGAACGACATAAACTTACTGCTTAGTATGTTAAGTGTGTTTTCCTTGGTTATGTTATCCCTCACAAGGGTTATGTTTGTTATGATCCCCATGCTTCTTGTATACGGGTTTCCTGAAATGTGATCTTCTTTGAAAATCAATATTTCTTTCCATCTCATGTTCAACTGTCATCTACATCTGTATCTCTTCTGCCTATTTTTTCGACCTCAACAATTATGGGAATGGTTCAAACTCATTTTTCGTAGAGATTTTTACAAATGCACATAAGTATACTCCTTTGTGCCTCTATGATCTCGACTAGGCTCCCGATCCTGCCTCCCGGCTTCACTACCGTTTGCCTACTGCTCTTTTTCGACCCCTTAATTGGTATGGTTTCTTCTCTTCTGTCTCTCTTTCGCTACTTTATCCACTATTTCCATTTCCTCTTGCTACAAACAGGCCATGGAACATGAGTGTTGGCAAATCAGTAATGCAAGGTAACTTCAAGCACTCAAGTGAGAATCACACTCGATATTGTTCCTGGTCCTCCTACATTCAAACCTATTGGGAGTAAATGGGCTTTTTTGTAAAACTCGCTCGATGGATCTTGATCCCATAAAGCTCTCGCTCTTGTAGCCTGCAACAAGGTGAATATGGGGCTGATTATGAGGAGACATTTCGCCTTATTGCCAAATGACCACCTGGCTCAACCATCTTAGCTATTGTCGCTTCACAAATGTGGCGACTACATCAAATGGATGTGAAGGATGCCTTTTCATGGTGACTCGTATGAGATTTTACATGAAGCTTCCTGCAGGTATGACTACTTTTCTCCTCATGATGTTCTCAGAAGCTCAAAGGCTCTCTCGTATGGGCTCAAGCAAGCGCCCCGTGTTTGGTTTGAGAAGTTTCGCAGTACACTTCTTTCCTTCAGTTTTACTTAAAGTCAATATGATTATTCTCTCTTCCTTCACACATCTATGTCGGATATAGTTATTCTCTTGGTTTATGTGGATGAAATTGTCATTATCAAGTAATCGACCGGTTTGATTTACTAAGCTTCAACAATTGCCAGATAATGACTTTCCATATGAAAGATTTTGGCCAGCCCACATACTTCTTAGGATTGGAAGTTCATTATCGATCCCATGGCCTTTTGTGAACTACATAAGTATATTCAAGATCTTTATCACTTCGTTGCTCGAGGACACTTCTTCTGTTGATACTCCTATGGAGGTAAATGTCAAATACATGAAAGATGAAGGGGACCTTTTGGATGAACCTACTCTCTATTGGCGCTTGGTTGGGAGTCTTATCTACTTGACCACTACTCGACCTAATATCTCCTATGCTATTCATCAGGTTAGTCAATTTATGTCTTATCCTCAGCGTCTCCATCTTGCTACAGTTCGCCACATCATTCGCTATCTTCGAGGATCACCTACTCGTGGGTTGTTTTTTCCTATCGACCCCTCTCTTCAACTTATTGTCTATAATGATGTTAATTGGGCTGGGTGTCCGGATACACGTAGATCTACTATAGGTTAGTGTATGTTTTTAGGTGATGCATTAATTTCTTGGAGATATAAGAAACAAGATCGTGTTTCTAAATCCTCTACTGAAGCTAAGTATCATGCCATGTCTACTGCTTGTTCTGAAATTATTTGGCTACGTGGTCTCCTTGAGGAGCTTGGTTTTCCCTTTAATTGCCTAATTTCATGCCGACATAACACTAGTGCTATTCAGATTACCACCAATCTCGTTTTCCATGAATGCACCAAGCACATTGAAGTTGATTGTCATTCTATTCAAGACACTTTGGAAAGTAGGGTGATATCTCTTCCTTATATCTCATCTGATCTCCAAGTGGCTGATGTCTTCACCAAAGCTTTGACTCGACAGTAGCATCAATTTCTTGTTGGCAAATTGTTGTTGGATCGACTTATCGACATCAAGTTGAGTAGGGATGTTAATGTGATACAATTTGGGAGCTTATGCGATTTCGACTCTATTATTAATCGTGATATGTTATCTTACCATGTATAAATGCTAAAGATTAGGAATCTGTTAGTTACCATGTATAGATGTTAAATATTAGGAATCTGTAAGTTCCCATGTATAGATGCTAAAGATTAGATAATCTGGGAGACTATATGTATGGCATATATTGACGAAATCAAGTGAGGAACTTTTCCAAAATCTCTCTTAGTATTTTTCTGTTATCTAGTATTTTGATAGCTTTCTTCACCCTTGCGGTCCCGGATGAGAGCCATCCACCGACGTATATCCCACACTTGAAATGTTTTCCTCAAATAGGGTGAGTCATGCCTAGTAGAGTAATTTCTACCAAGGCTACTCCCCATCTAAGTGTACATGCAATGTTCACACTTTACAATTCACATTCACGTCAACATTCCAAGTAAGAATATGCAAATTCTAGGTTTGAATTCTACATGCCATGCTATGAAATGAGATGAGACTCACTTTACCGTCTCCCATTACACAATACAATGCCAATGTGTAATAAAATCTGTCATTGGTAATTTCCATCGAATTATCACTTTATAAACAAAACCATGTGGCCTCAGTGGGTACTGGATTTGTAGAGTCACATCGTTGTGCCTCGCACGCCTTTACACTTTTTCGACTTTCATCGTTGAGTACATAGTCCAAGAATCGAATCTTTTCACCAGGGAGTGCTCCAGCCCTTTTTCTATTACTCGACACAAGTTTTTCCATGTTATGCAACCGTGCGACTGTTGAACTTTGTCCAATGGTACCGAGGTCACTCATCAATAACATATTGTGGTGTTTGATCTCAACCATGCACTCACACCTATGAAATGCGATGTCTCCGTGCATATGCAATGTAATGCACCATTGCATGTCAATGTCATGTCACATATGGGTTAATACATATGGACAACTTAAATCATACATACGCATCATGTATCATGGACAATCATATCATATGCATACAATTTCCAAATAAACACTAATTCCAATGTTTATACATTAAAACACAATGTATCAACATTTTATCAAACAACAACAAGGCATGTTATTACAAAATCAAGTAATAACACCCTTAATTTTCAAGGCTAAATGTGACATATAATATGCCCACAAAACAGCCCCAAACGACCCCTTAAACCGACCATAAAATCGGCCAAACAAGCCTTTAAATTGGTCATAAAAACCAGCTAAATAGGCCCTTAAACCGTTCCAGGTTTTTCATCTAAACAAACCATAAAACAATGCTTTGATCATGCCATAAACATTCACAAATAGGACCACAAAAAAAAAAAACAGCCACAAATAGGCCATAAAAACGGCCTTAAACTGTTTTTAACCAGTCCAAACAACCCCTTAGGGCATCTACACAACAACCTCCCTTAAATCAGCCTAAAAAGTAGAGGTAAAATCAAAGTTGGAAGAATTCCTACATCTTGGAGTGTAGTAGAAAGGTAGGAGGCCTTAAGAACACCTCCTTAACCTGAAAACTTTGATTTCTCCAAATCTCCTTCTTTAGATCTTTGATGACACTCCTCATTTTTTGGTACACATGTTTCACCACAGAGATATGAACTTTAGTTCTCGCTTGATGAATTCGATTATGAACTGTACTGTCAAAAATCTTTGATTCTCTTTCTCTCCCTCTTGCTCTCTCTCTCATGTAAAAACCAAAAAAGTGAGAGATGTTTTGCCCTCCTCCCCTCATTTTAACCTTATCTTGTAATTTTAAAGGCTCGACCCACGTCGCGCCATGTGCGCACGACCTATTCGGGTTCGTTTTAGCCACGAAATGATTTATTTCGTCCCGATTTAAGTTCAAATTATTTTACATGAATTTTATTTAAATTATTTCCCAACATTCCATATTTTCTCAAAAATCTCGTTTTTGGGGTTCACCAACCACTCATTGCCCTGAAAATCATGAAAAATCTGACCATTTCGGAATTTCATGAAAAAATCTAGGTAACTAGATTTCGCGAGACGAATCCAACGATGAGGTCCATTTTGTCATCCAAGACCTAGAAAATTTCCGGTTTGCAGCCTATACTGTAGTGACAATTTACCGTTTACCCCTTTTTAGGAAAAATTCAAATTTACGCGGGTTTTACATTCTTCCCCCTTAAAAGAATTTCGTCTATGAAATTCACACACACAAACATATACTATCACATGCATATTCAACAGTCATTTTAATATAAAATGACTAAAAAAACATACTTTCATCCTTAAATAAGAAAGGATAATTGGTACGTGTAGTGTCTTCGCATTCTCATGTTGCCTCCTCCACTCCTCGGTGCTACCACAACACATTTACTAGCCTCACGGTCTTACCTCGAAAAACCTGATCCCGACTATCCATGATAATGCCTGCACTGGCTGTCTGATCCGCATCAATAACAAGCTCGCCCAACCACCACATGTGCCTGACCGAGTGATCAAAGCATGGAGATATAGGAATACCACACCATTCTATAGACTCGCGTAACGCCACTAGTAAGCAATTGTACTCTCTCGAGTACATCGGGTATTCGATATATCTCTAAGGATAAACTTTCCCGCTTCTGTCAAACCTGACCACTTATCTCTTAGGCATCACCTTCAAGAAGACATGATCCCCCACCTCAAACTCTAGAGGTTTTCACCGTCTGTCCGTGTACCTCTTTTGTCGGCTCTGAGCCGTGAGAAGATGCTTATGTATCAAATCCACCTTCTCAGAGGTGTCCCTAAAAACTGGACCCGTAGTGGGTCTCTTTCCTACCTCTATCCAACAAACCAGAGATCGACAAGGCCTCCCGCAGTGTCTCATAGTGGTGCTATTTGTATGCTCGCATGATAACTATCACAGGAAGTGATCTCCACTAAGGGTAAATGCTCTTCAGTTTACCCGAGATCTAAAACATGCTCAGAGTATGTCCTCTAAATTCTGGATGGTCCTCTCCGACTGACCATTTGTTTGGGGATGAAAAACAGTGCTCATCATTAATTGTGTCCCCAGGACTTATTGGAAACTCTTCCAAAAATGGGTCGTAAACTTGGAATCCCGATCCGATACTATAGATACTGGTACCCTATGTAATTGTACAATCCCCCATCTGTACAACCTGCATAACTCCTCCAGAGTGAAGGTCATCCGCACAGCAAAAAAGTGTGCTGACTTAGTAAGCCGGTCCATTATCACCCACACCGCGTTATGCCCTCATGATCTTCGTGGCAAGTGAGTCACAAAATCCATCGTGACGTGCTCCCATTTCTACTCAACTACCTCTAATGGCTGAAGTAATCCTGCTAGTCTCTGGTGCTTAGACTTTACTTGTTGACACGTGAGACATCAACTAACAAAATACCCAACTTGTTTCTTCATCCCACTCCAATAATACTTATGGCGAAGATTGTGGTACATTTTCATGCCATTTGAATGCACATCAAAACAAAAGCAATGGAACTCCTTGAGGATCTTCTCTCTTAGATTTGTCGACTGGGGAACCACAACCTTTCCCCTATATCGAAGACTATCATATGTGTGAATAGCCCAGCCTTCGTCACTTGTATCCTACCGTACCCGGTCCCTGATGAACAATATTTCTCTGTCCTGTCCTTGGAACTCGATCACTTTGCTCAATAAGGAAGGCGTAGCCACTAAACTCCCTAAAGTACCTTGAGCCTAACCCTTGTAGTGCAGCTTAAACTGTCCCACAACCTTGAGCATCTTCCACTCCCGGGAAGCCACACTAGCCAACACTCCCTGTGACTTCCGGTTGAGTGCATTAACCACCACATTTTCCTTACCAGGATGGTAATGCAAAGTGAAGTCATAGTCTTACGGATACTGCATCCACTGGGTTTGCCTCATGTTGAGGGTCATTTGTGTAAATGTAGCATGGAGCTCTTGTGGTCTAAAAACACCTCGCATTGCTCATCGTATAGATAGTGGTGCTAAACCTTCAAGGCAAAGACAATGGCCACCAACTCCATGTCATGTGTGGGGTAACTCCATTTGTAGTTCTTTAGCTAGAGAACATAAGCCCCTTTACACATCGGACTACATCAAAACACAGCCAAGTACGTCGCCCAGAGGCATCCTGATACACTAATATGTACCGCTTCGTCCCCATTCTGAACTATCGAGGAATTGGGGCGAGTAAGCCTCCTCTTCAATTCCTGGAATGCCTTCTCGCATGGGTCATTCCACTCAAACTTGACCTCTTTCCGGGTCAATCTCGTCATAGGTGCAACTAATCAAGAGAAGTCCTTAATGAACCTCCTGTAATACCCTACCAATCCCAAGAAACTACGTATCTCGAAGACTGACTTCGATCTCTCCCAACTCATAATTTTCTCAACCTTCTCTTGGTCCACGGAAACACCCGAAGCCGACATCACTTGCCCCAAAAATCTCACCTCAGTAAGCAAAAATTCATACTTACTGAATTTTCCATACAACTAATAGTCTCTTAAGATCTGGAGAACAATCCTCAAGTGACCCTCATGCTTCTCCTTAGACTTGGAGTATATCAAGATGTCATCAGCCAAGACATGACAGATCTAGGTAGGGTTGGAACACCCTATGCATGAGATCCATGAATGTCACTAGAGAATTCAACAATCCGAATGGCATCACTGTGAACTCAAAATTCCCATATCGCGTCCTAAACGTCCTCTTAGGGATATATGCCTCCCTAACCCTCAACTGATGGTAACTGGTGTGGAGATCATCTTGGAGTAAACCCGCACCCCTCTCAGCTGATTAAATAAATCATCAATCCTTGGGAAAGGGTACCTATTCTTGATAGTAACCCTATTCAACTGTTAGGTCTTGTCTTTCTTCTTGGCAACAACAGGGCGCCCCAGGTGAGTGCTCAGTATAAAAGCCACGTCGATAATTCATATATTGGACTTTGAGTTCTTGCGGCTTCGGTAAGGCGCCGTGTTGCGAGTCATAGAAATAGGAAATGTACCAGGGTGTAACTCAATAGTGAAATCTACATCCCTATGCGGAGGTAATCCCGATAGTTCATCCTAAAAAAAGTCCTAATACTAAAAAACTGTCCGAGGTAAACCCAACTTCTGTCTCGCCTCATCAGCCCGGGGTAAGGCTTGTTAGCTAACCAGTTGCCGTGCCATTTAAGTCGTACATGGCAGGGTGAGCATCGTGCTTATCCCTGAGCATAAAACAAGTACCATCCGGTGTGCAAGGCAGTAACCCTCTTTCTATCACAATCAATGACGACTTGGTGTGCCATGAACCAATCCATCCCAAGGATGACATCAAACTCTGACATGTCCATGACCCTAAGGTCCACAGTGAGTAGAATCCTCGAGATCTCTAACTCACAACCTTGACATATCTGATCAACGCTTACCCTAACTCCTAGGGGAGAACTCACATGCAGTGGCTCTTCTAAGGTTGTAACCTCGGCGTCCTCTTCCTCGATTTTCCATCTATGTAAGTCAAATAGCAATAGATTCTTACATAGCATCCCAAATAAATGGGGATCAAATTTAAACTTTGAGATTTCTCTCCTTGTCTAACTAGTAGCGCATGTGCCAACCACTAATAGACCTCGACATCTCGAACCATCCCTTTCGTTCTTTTTCCGAACCCCCAAGGTTATGTTTTCTAACCCTAGTGTTCCTCTTCTTCCATATACATTTTACCATGTATGTTATTCATAACACAGCACCTGATCATGTAACTTGGGCACAAAACATGAAATGCACAATGAATGCAATGAATCTGGAACATCCATCAAATACTAGATAATGTGTATACCTATGCAGCATCTGTTTGTGGCCTTGAGAATGTCAGGAGGTAGTTGATCACCCATCAACCTATGGAGAACTTGTGGATATCATATAACTCAATGCCACACCGTTGAGTCTCATTTACTAGGATCCATAATTTTATCAAAATTGGACATAATCTCCTTGCCGTCTGCAGGGAGGCCTGCCCGAACAAGCTTGTACTATGCAATGCGTAGGAAGCGGCACGCACGAGGAATTCCCAGGTTCGCCTAGGCAAAGCTCACCTTCGCCTAGGTGAGGTAAAGCCTAAGTATGCAGGACGACCCCGACTTAGCCTAGGCGAAGATCACATTCTTCGCTTAGGCAAATCCCACCTTTGCCTAGGTGAGGCAGAACCTAGAATACAATGTGAAACCCGGAAAAAAAAACGTATTTTTCCGAAAAGGAGCGAATCGGTAATTCTTATTGGGACGATATAGGCAAAACCCTATATTTTTCTCTAGATCTTGGATGATAAAACAGATCGCACTGTTAGAATCATCTTGCGAAATCTAGTTGAACTAGATAAAATGCATCAAATTTCTAGACAGTAGGATTTTCATGTTCGAGGCCGGCCAGGGCGATCGTAGGCGACCGTGGCATGAGAGTGCATGCCATGTGGCACCAGGCTTAGGGAACACTTGGCACCTAAGTGACCAAGTGTCATACTCCTAGAATGCATGATGTTAGTGGTAGAAGGCTAGGCATGGAAGACACATGGCTTGACTAGTTCCATGTGTCAAGGGATGCAACATGTCTAATGTTTGAGTGGAGAAACATGGGAATGAAAAGCTAAGGGGAAGGAGTTCTTCCTTTGGCTGGAATCAGTTCTAGAGGGGAGCAAATGATAAAAGAAAAAACCAGAAGAGAAAAATAGAAATAGAGAGAAAAGAAAGGAAAGACTAGAATTGATTAAGGGAATCAATCCATGAAAGGGGAGGAGAAGTCCTCTTCTTGGGTTTAGGAACATAACAGAACAAAAGGTGGACTTGCTACAATTTCCTCCATTTTCCAGATTTTGGTGGATCAAGGATTTGATCTTACACATCCCAAGAGGTGAGGTATCTTTCCTCAGTTATTTCCTTGTTTGGGGCCATGGAAATGGCATTTGGTTGATTTTGGTATGTTATTGTTTGAATGAAGAATATGCAGAATTTGGTATCTTTCCTTAGTTATTTCTTATTTACAAGCCATGAATGGAAAAGTAGCCTTAGCAATGGGGCTGGGGGTTCGAGCAGTTTCTACGAAGTGGTAATGGTAGGACCCATTTCACAGGTCCTTGTGGTGGTCGAATGCGGGCGATCTTGATTTAATAATTTCTTGGTTTTCAGAGATTGATACATGAAATATACATCTTAATAAAACGAGTTTCTAGAAGCGTTGATGTTAAGTTGGTTTTTTTTTTTTTTTTTCCTTGTAATATGCAGAACTTTTCTTGGAACTGATGACTAATGAATAACATGTAGAATTTTTTGTGTTTAGCCTTGTAGTTTAGGCCATAACTTTTCGGTGAACTCAGTTAAGCAGTTGCTCTTAGACTTTATGAAAAGCTCATGGAGTCAAAAATCTAATATAAGCCAAGTAAGTGGAAATAGGTGCTCACATACGTCTTAGAAAAACTGGTGTTTCACTAAGTGTACTAATTGCTATCCAATAAGGTTGTTTCAAACACATTGGTTTATGTGTTTATGCTTGAACATATAGTCATTTCTTGGCATGTAGCAGCCTTTATGATGACATACTATGTCTTAGCACAGAATATGAATTATGGCATTACTTACTAAGCAATGGTTAGATTATGTTAATACATGCTTGAATGATGTGTTGACATGAATAGACTGAATGATAGAAAAGATGTAGTGCATGCTTATGTGATGTACTGATTTGAATGTGTGGAATATTAACATGACTGCATATATGTTGATGTTGAACTGAATATATGAAATGTTGTGTGCATTAGACATAAGTGTTCATGGCACACACATAGTGTACGGTGTAGAATGTCCATGTAGAGGTCTTCATACATTGGTCATGGGCTTGAGTGTTGTGGCACAAATTGCATTGCATTGGTGTGTGGTAACACCGCATTACATGGGTTTGTATACATGGTACTGATTTGGCATTGCGTTTAGTGCTGAATTGTGTGGAAAAACTGCAGGAATGGGGTGGTTCAATTTAGTTCCCACGGTGTTAAATGAAAATGGAGCAATTAGTGTCGGCGTGTAGCGGGGATAGACACCCACACGGGTGAAAAGCCTTAAAACCACGGTTAGATAGTGTATCCGCCGGTGAAAGCGAAAATGTCGAGAGGTGTAAGAGACTGCGGTGAGACCTTAGAAAGTTCTGTTGCCCAAAAAGAAAGACACAAAACGATTAAATAAACATCACATAGACTACGGGTTGTGAGATGGGATTCGGGACTAACTCGGTATTGATTTCCCATTGGCACTTGCATTGGGTGGTGGGTTAGAGGTTGACTCGGTACATGGGGTATGTAGAGTGTTGTCTCATACATGCATGTAGTTTTTTCTCCATAATAGGACAACATGTCTACATGGATTGGTTGTTTGTGTGACTGTGAAATGATCATTTGCATGTACACCTAGGTGGGGAGTAGCCCTTGTAGGATTTATCTCTACTGGGCGTTAGCTCTTCCGTCGTGGGACCCCTTTCGGTGCGGGGCCCAGTGCGCGGGCGGGCGACACTCCTTAGAGGCCGAGATTATGAAGCGGGCCGGATTTGTGACAACTTGATTCATGTTTTGTGTATATATTAGAACAAACTAGTTTTAATATATGTTTTGTATTAAGAGTGATGTAATAACTCTTGGATCCATAGAAATGTATGGTTTTGTAACTGTATGGACGAGTATGGATAATGGGCCCGGTTGGGTCATTTTACTCATGTATGGGTCTCATGATATGAGACACACAGGTTTTCGCAGGTTGACGATGGTTAACGGGACCCTAAGGTTTTGGGGTGTCACATACAAGACGACCATGTATGAAAAATTTCATATAAATACAAATACAATATTTTTACATAAAATTACATGCCAAAACTAGTTTCTTCCACAAAAAATGTTACAAAAAGAATTTTAAAAGCCACAAGTCGGCTTTCTTCACCCTTGTAGTTTCGGATGAGAGCCATCCCCGGACGTATATCCCACACTTGGAATGTTTTCCCCATATACGGTGAGCCACATCCAGTAGAGTAATTTCTACAGAAGCTACTCCCCACCTAAGTGCACATGCAATGTTCACACTTGAGAATTCACATTCACGTCAACATCCTAAGTAAGAATATTCAAATTCTAGGTTGGAATTCTACATCCCATTCTATGAAATGTGATGAGACTCACTCATGTACCATACCTCGAGTCTTTATCGACTCCTATTACACAATGCAATGCTAATGTGTAATAAATTTCATCATTGGTGATTTCCATCTAATGATCACTTTAGAAACAAAATCATTTGTCTTTATTGGGCGTGATTTTGGAGTAGCCGCGAGGCCTCCTCATAGCATTTACACTTTTTGGACTTTCACCGTTGGAGTGTATGAACCAGTAACCGAGTCTTTCACCCAAGGGAGTGTCTAGCCCTTCTTTCTATTACCCGACACAAGTTTTTCCATGTTATGCAACCGTGTGACTCTGTTGCACTTTGTATAACGGTATCGAGCCCACTCATCAATCACCAATTGTGGTGTATGATCTCAACAATGCCCTCACACCCATGAAATGCGATGTCTCCATGCATATGCAATGTAATGCACCGTTGCATGTCAGTAATCATGTCACATATATAATGAATGTCATATGGAAAAATTAAATCATACATAATTCATCATGTATCATGGACAATCAAATCATATGCATATAACTTCCAAATAAACACTTATTCCAATGTCAATACATTAAAACATAATATATCAACATTTTATCAAATAACAACAACAAGGCATGTTATTACAAAATCAAGTAATAACACCCTTAATTCTCAAGGCCAAGTGTAACATATAATATGCCAACAAAAGCATTTGAATGGTCCTTCAATGAGCCATAAAGCCCAGGGCAAATAGGCTCTTAACTGGCCGTAAAAACCAACTTGAACATACTTACTTAAGTGTGGCCGTAAAAGCAGACGAACATGCTCTTAGTCGTTTTAGGTTTTTCATCCAAACAAACCTTAAAACAATGCTTTGATCATGCGCCGCAGCACCACAAATCGACCCGACAAAAAATAAAACTACCTGACAAGCCACCAAAAGCGACACGAAACTATTTTTAAACAACCCTTAGAGGGCATCTGACAACCTCCCTTAAATCAGCCCAAAAAGTAAAAGGTAAAACCAAAGTAGAAAGAATTCATACATCTTGGAGTGTAGTAGAAAGGTAGGAGGACTCAAGAACACCTCCTTAACCATAAAACTTTGATTTCTCAAAATCTCCTCCTAAGGATCTTCGGTGAAACTCCTCGTTTTTTGGTACACTTGCGTAGCCCTCGTCGAGGCGATGAACTTTAGTTCTTGGCTCGACAAATTCCAATCAACGGAACTCCATGGATCGTCGAAAGAAAGCTTGGATTCTTTTTCTCGCCCTTTTGCTCTCTCTCTCACGTAAAAAACAAAAAAAAAAAAAGTGAGAGATGTTTTGCCCTCTACCCCTCATATTAACCTTATCTTTTAATTTCAAAGGCTTGGCCCACGTTGTGCCACGTGTCCACGACCTGTTCGGGTCCGTTTTTACCTCGTAACGATTTATTTCGTCCCGATTTAAGTTCAAATTATTTGACATGATTTTTTTTAAAAATTATTTCCCAACTTTCAAAGTTCTCAAAAATCTCTGCATTTTGGGGTTCCGCAGGACATCCCAGTCGCCGACCGATTGTGAATAATCAGACTATCTCAAAATTTGGCAAGTCCATGCAGGTAAATGAATTTGTGAGACGAATCAATGGTAAAGTCGGTTTCATCGTAAAGGATCTATAAAATTTTGAGTGACCTATCTTAGTAGTGGCAATTTGTTAGTTTTACCATTTTTAGGGCTTCAAATTTACTTGGGTTTTACATTCTTCCCCCTTTAAAAGAATTTCATCCCTGAAATTCACAAACACAAACACATACAATCACATGCATATAAAACAGTCATTTTAATATCAAATGACTAAAAAAACATACCTTCATTCTTAATTAAGAAAGTTTAATTGCTACATATAGTGTCTTCACGTTCCTATGTTGCCTCCTCCACTCCTCGGTGCTGCCACAACACCTTTACTAGCCTCACAGTCTTACCTCGCAAAACCTGATCCTAGCTATCCATGATACGTACCGGTCCCTCCTCGAAGGTTCCATCGACATCAACAACAAGCTCGCTCTAATCCACCACATGAATCAGATCTAGAGTGTACTTCCGGAGCATGGAGACATGGGATACCGCATGAACACTCGATTAACTTGGCGGTAACGCCAACCAGTAAGAAACTATACTTACCTTCTCGAGTCCCTCGAAGGGCCCGATATATCTCGGCGATAGCTTTCCCCGCTTGTCGAACCTGACCACTCATTTCTTAGGCATCACCTTCAAGAAGACATGATCCCCTACCTCAAACTCTAGAGGTCATCGTAGCTCTTCTATTGGCTTTGATCCGTGAGAAGACGCTTCTGTATCAAATCCACTTTCTCAGAGGTGTTCCTAACCAAATCCGGACCCGTAGTGGGTTTCTCTCCCACCCCATCCAACAAACCGGAGATCGATAAGGCCTCCTATATAGTGCCATCTGTATGCTCGCTTGATAACTATTGTTGTAGGCGAACTCCACTAAGGGTAAATGCTTTCCCTAACTACCCTTGAGATCTAGAATCCATGCCTGTAGCATGTCTTCTAATGTCTGGATGGTCATCTCCGACTAACCATATGCAAAAGGATGAAAGCGATTGCTCATCATCAACTATGTCACATGACTTGCTAGAAACTCTTCGAAAATGGGTGTTAAACCTAGGATCGATCCCGAATACTATAGATACTGGTACCCGGTAATTGGGCGATCTTACGTATGTGCTGAAGAACTCCTGCAGAGTGAAGGTCATCACGCACGGCTAAAATGTCTGGAGCTTAGTAAGTCGGTCCACTAACACCCACACTGTGTCATGCCCTCGTGATGTTCTTGGAAAGTGAGTCAAAAAATCTATCTAGACATGCTCTCACTTCCACTTTCAGCTACTAACCGAGTGCGGGTAATCTTGCTCCATCTTGACATGCTCCCACTTCTACTCAGCTACCTCTGAAGGCTAGAGTAATCCCGCTGGTCTCTAGTGCTCAGCCTTTACTTGCTGACACGTGAGACATCGACAAACAAAATCCCCAACGTGTTTCTTTATCCCACTCGATATCGCGGCGTCAAAGATCATGGTACATTTCGGTGCTGCACGGATGCCGACAAAGCGGGAAGCGATGGAACTCCACGAGGATCTCCTCTCGAGATACGCTAGCGGGACCCTTCTATACTAAAGACTACCATTTGTATGAATGGACCAACCTTCGTCATCTTTTATTCCCTGGGAAGCCCCTTGCCCTCGCCTAGGCGAAGAACGCCCTACAAGAACTCGAACATCCACCATTTCCAACCCAAAAATGGAAAGTAAACCAAGGTAGGAAGAATCCCTACCTCTTGGAGAGTAGAAGAAGCCCTAGGAAGCCTTACGGACACTTCATAAACCCAAAACCTTTGATTTCCTGAACTCCTCATTTGGATCGCGGTGAAATCATCGTTTTGGCACCACAGTAGTCCTCATCGATCACGATAAACTTTAAGTTCTTGGCGACGGTCGGCGAAAAATCCGTAGATCGTAGAGAGAAGTCTTGGTGTTCTCTTTCCTTCTCTCTTTCTCTCTCACTTGGACAAAACTAGGATAAATGGGATCTTTTTCCCTCTTTGCCCCTCAAGCCCTCACTTAAGGCTTATGTGAGTGGCTCACGTTGCGCCACGTGTCCCTAACCTGTTCAGGTCCCTTTTTGCCCCCGAAACGATTTATTTCGTCCCAGTATAAGTTCAAATTATTCTAAATGAACTTTACACTAGTTATTTCCCAAAATCTCATTTTTAGGTTCATTGGACACCCGTCGCCTCGAAAATCATGAAATCCAGGCTTGTATCTCGAGATTCACGAAATTAGTCGAGGTAACTAGATTTCACGAGGCCGGTTCAGGGTGAGGTCCGTTTCATCATCTAAGATTTAGCAAATTTCCAGGTTTTCAACTTGTACTATTTCGACAATTTCTTGTTTGCATCTTTTAAGAAATTAAATTTTACCCGGGTTTTACATTCTTCCCCCTTAAAAATTTAGTCCTCGAAATTCACATACTGCTCTATATTCTGAACCACATGCATATGCAATAGTCATTTAATGCCAAATGACTAAAAACGTACCTTCACCCTAAAATAGGAAAGGATAATTGGCACGCACAGTGCCTTCGCGTTCCCATGTTGCCTCCTTCACTCCTCGGTGCTACCACAACACCTTTACTAGCCTCATAGTCATGCCTCGCAAAATCTAATCCCGACTATCCATAATATGCACCGATCCCTCTTCGAAGGTCCCATCTGCATCAACAACAAGCTCGCCCCAATCTACTACATGAGTCGGATCTAGAGTGTACTTCCGATGTAGCGCTCTTTTACCTTTTAAAAACCTACTCGTTTAAATACATTTCATATACCCATTTCTAATATGAATAATTAATATTTATTTAAAACATATTATATTTGGGTATATGATATCATGACCTAAACACACATTCTTTGACATAAAAAGAATATATATACATTCATAATTAAATAAGGCCCATAAGCGTTCTTGAATAATAGCATTTATACAACTTGGCATTCCATGCCTTTTCTGATACATGTCTGAATGATATTCTTAGAGGTTCACACTCTCTTTAAAACACATTCCATAAATATCCAAAACAAAATGAGTCAAAACTATATTCTTCTCATGAAGACTTTTATATCATTGAATTCAATGCAAAATAGTTACAAAATATCATGAATGGAATGATACGCATGGGACGAAACATTTACTTATACTTTGCTCTGTTTGACGGTGACTCTGCGCCCGACGATCTTTGGTCCTGCTATTTTCTACTTGGTACCTACGCGGTGATAAAAACAATGAGCTAAGCATTTTCATACTTAGTGGTTCTATACAATTCTCTCTTCATTTCAGTTTAAATCAAATCATACAATGTTTATAAAATAATGCTTTTGTACATTTTTCAATGACCAATGTAGTACAATACATATTCAATTACAAGTCATTGGTCATTTCAAGTTATGTAATTTCATATGCACTGCTAAATAATTTAAATCACAAATGTGCACTTTTCAATCTCATTATCATTTTACCTTATCGAATTTAACCATGTTTTCGGTACCTGAATGTGAATGCGACCTGCGGTCCCAGCGAAGTACATGGTACGATATATATATATATATACCATATATATATATATATATATATATATATATATATATATATATATATATGTACTCGGTTGGTGTACACTAAATCTTGTCCCATTAGGCTACGGATCGGTATACCTACAATAGATACGTTTGTTAGACTCTTATTGGTATACCCAATTTATCCTTAACTCAAATTCTAATGGATTGCTCATTCTTTTAAGGGCATTAAAATCATTCAATACAATTACAATAGTATATATATACATTTGTATGTATATATAATATTTTCACATTCATCTGATTTTCTTATGCAAAATTTGTTCCACGAGAAATTGTCTCAAATCGCTAAAACAAATCATTTCAAACACAAATCAATATCTGATTTCTTGTCCATCATTTCCAAAATTCAAATCATTTCGTAATTATTCAAATATTTTAGAAATAGAGAGAGAGTTTGAGAACAAACCAAAAATTGTCGCTTTGATTCCAATCTTTTGAATCTCGACTTCAATGCGGGCTTTCCTCCTCATCAGCCCCTATTCAAATACCATGACAATCACATATTAGTCGGTTGATTCTGGGAGTTTCTATATTTTCGAGTACAGTGGAATCATCTCATTTGGATAACCCAAACTCAGTTACGGCATTTCAATGTCAAACTAGTCGATATGCCCAGCTCATTGGATCACCCACTGTTTTTTTTTATTTATTTATGGGGTCTTAACTCCATAAATTGGAAATGGTGCATTCACTCATTTGAAGCTATGGTTGCCAGTTTCTTCTCCAATTGAATCATCAAAGTTGGATACTTCGAGCTTCGAGCTACGACACTTTAATGCCAAACTAGTCAATATGCCCAGCTCACTGGATCACCCACTATTGTTTTCGATTTCTGGGGTCTTAAATCCATAAATTTGTAATGGTTCCTTATACTCATTTGAAGCTATGGTTGTAAGGTTTCTTCTCCAATTGGAATCATCAAATTTGGATCACCAAAACTCAAGTTATTGCATTTTACATCCAGACTACTCTAATTTGCAAAGCAGAATCAGATTGTTCTAACACATAACTCCACTTTGATAGATTTCTGGGAACTTTAGGGTAACAATTTGCACGTACTTCCTTTACCCATAATTTTGAATCACTCAATTTGCATTAGTGAAACTCAACTTATGGCCAAAACACCATAACAACACCCAAAACAAAGCATACCCGTGAGCTACTCGAACTCACCTTTAAGTCGATATTCGGGATCCTTAGAGCTATAATTTTCTCCTGGTCCCTTCCATACATTTGTAGCACTATCTCTTATGGTTCTTGACCAATTGGAATCACTTCATTTGGATGATTATAACTTAACCTATATCCAAAACAAGAACAGGGGTTTTGACACTTTTATGACAACATTTTCATTGAAAACCCAACATTTATCTTTTACAAACATTACAGAAAACCAATCCAACCGACAATACTCTTGAAAACTCAATCCAAAACAACCCCAAAAGTGGTTTAGAACCAATACAAACCCCTTTTACTTAAGCTAGGGTTTTTGCCCAAAATCAAAATCACAAAAAGATGGAATTAGGGTTTGATTTCTTACCTTGAATCTCTTCAAATCTTCTCTTGTAGGTTGCTTGATCTCTTAGAAGCAAGAAATGGGAAGAGTGCCACCAAAAACTTGATCTCTCTCTTTGCTCTAGCTTCTCCCCCTTTTTCTCCCCTCTTTCTCTCCAAAAATGTTTTTGCTCTTAATGAGTTTCCTAGACCAAAATTTGGCCTTTAAACCCCTATTTTCTCAAGGCCTTGTTTGGCTAACCAAAACCCAATTTTGGGTTAAGTTCTCCCAATTTACTATATAGCCCACATTTCATTTTTTTGCACTTCAAATCTCAATAATCACACTTAGACATATAACTTAGTCTCAAATGACCCTTAAGTCCTCATTTTCCTCCTTAAGCCTTGTTTGACTTTTCTCATTATTTCATTTCTCATTTTTCTCATTTTAGCATTTAAGTCCATTTTCATTAGACCCTTAGGTTATTATTTTACATTTTTACCAAATTTTTTGGCTCTTGTAAAATTTTCGGGTTAATATATTTTTTTAGTTGAGTTTAAATTCGAATTTCATTTACTATTTTATACCTAAGCTTGTGTTACGGAAACTATTAGGGTATTTTTAGAGCGTTACATCTAGAGCATGGAGACATGGAATACCGCATGAACACTCGATAAACTTGGCGACAGTGCCAACTGATAAGCAACTACACCTACCCTCTCGAGTACCTCGAAGGGCCCGATATACCTCGATAACAGCTTTCCCCGCTTATCGAATCTGACCACTCCCCTCTTAGGCATAACCTTAAAGAAGACATGATCACCTATCTCAAACTCTAGAGGTCTCCGTCGTCTATCGGCATAGCTCTTCTACCGGCTCTGAGCCTTGAGAAGATGCTTTCGTATAAAGTCCACCTTCTCGGATATGTCTCTAATCAAATCTGGACTTGTAGAGGGTCTCTCTCCCACCTCTTTCCAACAAACCAGAGATCAGCACGACCTCCCATATAACGCCTCATAGGGTGCCATCTGTATGCTCGCCTGATCACTATTGTTGTAGGCGAATTCTACTAAGGGTAAATGCTCTTCCCAGCTACCCTTAAGATCCAAGATGCATGCTCGTAGCATGTCATAGGATTTGGATGGTCCGCTTTTCATTGTGGTCAGTATGGGGATAACAATGCTCATCTTCAACTATGTCCACATGACTCACCAGAATCTCTTCTAGAAATGAGTTGTAATCCTAAGATCCTAGTTCGATATTATAGACACTGGCACTCCATGTAATTGGACAATCTCTTGTACATAAAACTTCTTGATTTCCTCCCCAGTGTGAAGGTCGTGCCATGACGAAAGAGATGTCTGGGCGTGGTAGGTCCATTATCACCCTGCCAGGTGTCATGCCCTCACGATGTCCGTAGCAAGTGGGTCACAAAATCCATCGTGACATGCTCCCACTTCCACTTAGCTACCTCCAAGGTTGGAGTGATCTGGTTGGCCTCTAGTGCTCAGCCTTTACTTGTTGACATGTGAGACATCGTCAGACGAAATCTCCTACGTGTTTCATCCTACTCCAATAATATCGACAAAAAAGATCATGGTACATCTTTGTGCCACTGAATTCACTGTGACAAAGGAAATGAGGCAATGGAACTCCTGGATCTCGCTCTCGAGATCTGCGATTGGGAACCCTGACCCATCGCGCCACGAAAGCGCCATCGGGTGTGAATGGCCCGGCCTTATCCACATGTGCCACTGCCAGTACTCGGTCACGATGGACAATATTGTGTGTTTTGTCCACGTGACTTCGATCACTTTGCCCGATAGGGATGGCACCAACTAAACTCTCCCGAGTACTCGAGCTTGTCCTGTGGTAATGGCGAACTATCCAGACCTTGACGTGCGCGATCCTGGAAGCCATCTTGGTCATTGCTCCCTCGTGACTTTCGGTTGCGTGCATCAACCACCACATTATCCTTACTAGGATGGTAATGCAAAATGAAGTCATAGTCTTCCAAATATTTCATCCACATGCCTTGCCTCATGTTGAGGTCCCGTTGTGTAAAAATGTACTTCAGAATCTTATGGTCCAAAAACACCTCGAACTACTCACCGTATAGATAGTGGTGCCAAGCCTTCCGGGTCAATCTCGTCATAGTTGCAGCTAATAGAGTCTCAATGAACCTCTGTATGCCAATCCCGAAACTTTGCATCTGTTGACTTCGGCCTCTCGACTCATAGCGCCTCGGCCTTCTCGGGTCCACGGATACCCCGAGAAGCGTACCCACGTGCCCCATTGAGAATCTCACCTCGATGGCCAAAATTTACACTTGCTAAATTTGGCATACAACTAATGTTCTCTCAAGGTGCGAAACGACCCTCGAAGTGACCTAAAGTCGAGCTTAGACTTGGAGTAGATCGAGATATGGATGCGAAAACCACGATAGACAAATCTAGATAGAGTTTGGGCATACATGCGTAAGATCCATGAATCTTTGCTAAGGCATTAATGTCGAATGGCATCCTTTGTGAACTCAAAATGCCCATATCGCATTCTGAACATCGTCTTAGGGATATATTCCTCCTTAACTCTCAACTTATGGTAACCGGTATAGAGATCTAGCTTGGAATAAACCCATGCCCCTCTCAATTGATCAAATAAATCATCGATCCACAGCAAATGGTACATATTCTTGATAGTAACACTATTAAACAATCGATAGTCTATACATAGCCGAAGGGTCTTGTCCTTCTTCTTGGCAAACAACACCGAAGTGCCCCAAGTTAAAGTGCTCGGTCTAATAAAACCTCTGTCCAACAATTCCTGTAGTTAGACCTTGAGTTCTTGCTGACTCGTGAAGCACCCGTCACATGCGGAGTCATAGAAATAGGCGATGTGTACGAGTGTAACTTTCGATAGTGAAGTCTACATCCCTATACGGAGGTAATCCCGATAGTTCATCCGGAAAAAAGTCCTCATACTCACAAACCGTCCGAGGTAGATCCAACTCCTGTCTTGCTTTGTCCTCGTTGAGTTTTAACCTGACAGTCGATTGCACATCTTTATCACAGAATCATACGGCTTAAGGTAAATCATGCTTATCCTTGAAAGCATTAAAAACAACCACCATCTAGTGTGTGGCGATAACCTCCTACGATCACAATACGATGACGGCTCGGTGTCTTGTCAATAATCCATCGAGGATGACATCAAACTCGACATGTCATGACCACAAGGTCCGCGGTGAGTAGAATCCACTAAGATCTCTAACTCCTGATGCGTATATTTGATCAGCGTTCGCCCAGCCTGAGGGGAGAACTCACATGCAACGGCTCTTCATAAGTTTCAACCTCTAAGCCCAAATCTTTCACACATGATGCAGCAATGAATGAATGAGACGCACAAGAATAAAACAACACTCTTGCCCATAAGCGAAAGAGTATAAATGTACCCTAAATAACAGTGGTCTGTGAAGCTCAACTGAGGTGTAATAGGCGTGAACATTGTCACGCGCCTACCCGCGGCGAGAGGGAGGGCGCAACATGGGACTAGGACTCCTTTAACTGATTTTCTGACATTTCTAGGCCCATTTCGATCATACTTTCATAATTACATAAACTTATAGAACTACCATTGTAGTGGTGCATAAATGTTCTTGTACATATATGAGTCCCATTTACTTGTACATAAACAAATTCCACTATTACAAAAATATTATATTTATTACAAAACAGAGTAAAAAACCTACATCAAGTAGACTCTTATTGCTGTGTTGGCCCTGTTGTATGCGGAATGCCTTGGATGTCCTCTTCAGCACCTACACGGATGAAACACCTGTGCTAAGCTTATAGCTTAGTGGGAAAAAAATAACAGATAAGACCACTTGAAGTGGTCCACAGTTACAGGATACATATAAAATAATGCATATGTTAGAGTTTACGTATAATCTAAATCTTATCACAGAGTTTTCATATAGAAAAATTCTTATATCCCATAGGAGTTTAGAACAGAGATCTTGTACAGAAGGTACCCGTAGGTACATTACAGAATATAACTGATTCCTTATGCTTTCTTATTGTTCATTATTCAAATTCTTATCATATAAATGTTTACTTGTATAGACTAGTAACAATGAATGAGAGGGGCCTTAACCTGATAGGTACCAGAAGGTACGATCACGATATTGAATAGGCGTGTCTATATACGTAACGAGAGGTTCCCATGGCATAATGCGGGAGTGTCGTCGCGAATGAGATATTACCAACGTGTAGCAAAGTGTGCACTTTATGTAACAAAGTGTCGTGGCACTGGCGGGTGTTGTCGCGAGCGGCCGATGTGCACCTTGCGTAACAAAGGTGTCGTGGCACAAATCCGGGAGTGTCGTCGCCTTTGAGCAGGCGTCTTTATTCATTCACTATCCGGTCTTCGACAACCGTCTGATTATATTTCTAAAGCATTATATTGTTCTTAATCACATTAGCAATTAAGGGGGCTAGAAACAATGTTTGCCTAACAACAAGATCGCCGAGGTGGCGAGGTGCAGATCATTTTTCATATAACTTTTATACTTGTATGGACCCTTTCATTCGCTTATTACCTAAGAAGAACAAAGCGGGTGTGGCAGCTTTGGCGTGGGGTTCGCCTGGCCATGAAGTGCTATGCCTGGGCATGCGAAACTCTTGGGAGGGTCTCGGGGTTACACAGGCGTAGGGACCTTCACCTAGGTGGAGCTCTATGCCTAGGCATGCACTCCTACGCTTAGGCGTAGGGGTGTCGTGTAGAACCTGAAAATGGACCAACTTTGGCCATTTTCACTGGCCCAACGAAAACAAAGCAAGAATGGAAACAAACCTAAAGCGGCAAACCAACCAAAATACACAAGCAACCCAAACATAGACAAAGAGGGAGTTAGGTTAATTTCCTAACCTTGATTTCTTCTCTCTTTTCCTCTTCTTTTTCCTTCATTCTCCTTGCTTGAACCACGAAAACTTGGTCAAATGGAGAACAAGCAGCAGGCTCTTCTCCTCCATCGTAAGCGCCACCCCAACCAAGAAGTGAGAAAATCCCTCATCTCTACAACCATGTTTGGTCTTATCCCAGGTGGCTTAAGGTCATGTTCCAACTATCACATTTTGGTTTTAAATTCTCCCCCTTTTACTTATTAGTCCTTCACTTCATTATTTGAATCGACTTTTCATATTTTTTCTTTTAACATATACTCTTCTTAACTTATGCCTCTTAAGTCCTTAATGTGACATTTGACCATTATCCTTTTTACTTCTTTAATAATTCCGATTATATCATTTTCACACTTAGCAATGTAAATTTCCGAAAAATGCAAATTTTACTTATATTATACTCTAAACATGTAATAAACTACTAGGGTATAATTTGGGGTGTTACAACTCTTCCCCCACCCCCTTAAAAGAATTTCGTCCTCAAAATCATACCTGAATCGAAGAGACCTGAATCGAAGAGTTGCGGATACTGTGTCCTCATACATTAACCCTTTTTTTTTCAAGTCTTGGAAAATCAGTACTGATTCGTGCCACGGTAGGGTGAGCGGAATCAACAAGAGGTATTTCTATGTTCCTCCTTCTTTGCGAAGCTAGTCAAGCTCTTTGCGACATAGTGATCTGGGTTGTTCGGCGATGGGTTTTCATCCTATGAATGACTTGCATCGGTGTTGAAAATGGTAAGGCTTTTAGTTTTGGATTTTTGGAATTTTGTTTTAAAACGATTGGGAGTTGTTTAGTTCTTGAGATACTTTGTAATAATGAAAATGAAGTGTGAAATAGTAACTTTGAAGGTTTGAGTTACTAGCTTGATAACATGGGAAACAAGTGTCCTCGGGTTATATCCTCGCATTATGGCAAGCAACCTATAGTCAAACATAACCGGATCTTTGTTTAACTATAAAAAACCCTAACCACTAAGCCACTCTATTTGGTAACCACAGGCCTTGTCATTCATGCATGTACAGTTAGCTGTATTTCAGCCTCATTTCGGTGGCTCGTAAGGAGCCATCTAAAGAATAACGGTGCATCTAACAATAAGTATGCGTACCTAAAGCATGGTAAGTATTGGCCAAAGTAATGACATTAAATGATATTGACCTAGTTTGGAAGATATGGAGCCATAAATCGTGCACATGTAGCATTTAAAACATGAGAATGACCTGCAGTGCCACAAAGTGACTAGCAACCTCACTCTTCAAAGCTATAAGGCTTAGCCAAGCATCTCTTGAGTTGTCATCCTCAAGGGGTGTTTGGCGAGCCCTGAATGAAAAGAGGAGAGAGAAAGAGAGAAAAGAAACCTGCCGAAAGGCTGCGGGAGATATTTATTCTTAAAATGAAAAGTTGCCCAGATTGCTTGGTTTACAGAGCCATGGGGGTTTATATGGCCACCCCAGTGTGAGAAAATACAAGAAAGCCTAAAATATTGGCTCATACAAAGGGGCAAAGGAGGTAATACTGCTAAACGGGGTCGTTTGGCATTAATTACAAGTGCCCAGGCGAAGAATTTATTGTACGGGGAGAATTTCGCTGAGCCGCAGTGATTTTTCGCTATGTAGCGAAATTTCGCTAGGATTGCGAAATTTTCTCTATGGTTGCGAAATTTTCGCAATCCCAGTGAAATTTTCGCAATCATAAGCAGGAATTTCTGGGTTGCACATTCTTCAACGCTACTCTTTGCACCCTCTTGCACATCACTTTTTCATCATTTTGCCTTCATTTCTTTATTTGCATCTTGGTATTTGTGATGGCTGAAAAATAGTTTCAGCATCTTCATGGCTCCGCACATATCTCGATGTCGAACTCCCAGTATGCAAAAGCACAAAAAATAACCAAAAATAACCTGAGGCATAAGTGATACTAAAGTGGACATAACACCTCAATTGGCTCAATTGATACGATTAGTCTTGCAAGCACTCGAAAACCTATCTCGAAATAGGGCTCCAAAAATATCCTTTTTGAGCCTTTAATCACATGATCGGCCGTTGCTAGTCCCTTAGCGATCTTTGAAGCAATGGGGCGTGTATGGAGTGATTTTCTCAAAAAAAAGTTTATGGTTCAAAAAGTGTGTATGTACACCAATGGCATTACCTTTAAAATGAAAAATTGATACGAGTTTTGGCAGGCATGAGAGAGGCAAAAACCATACAAGAACAATGTGAGGTCAGCATTGGATCCACTGGTTCTCAACTGAATTTCCAACAAAGTCTAATGGTTTGTGTAACCAGATTGAGCCAATAAGGAGAAGTGCAAAAATTATTCCCTCCCAACCTAATACGGCATGACCTTAAGTTGTTGAACGACAACCTATATGAGAATAGCTACACTTTTCCTTTCTTTGTTGTGACTTCATTGTAGGGTGCAATGCTTAAACGACTTCACCAAAGTCCGTGTAGCGGGGTCGCAGGTGACTCGACAAATCAGGGTTTAGGAGCGTGGCGAGGATCAGCGACCATAGCTCTCTGAGGCTACCGGACTCTAGAGATGACTTGAAAATCAAGCACCTAAAGTCGTTCAAGCTCTACCTGTCCACCATGCTTGAACTGGTCGATGACTCCCACGACCAGTGGAGCTTAGGGCGCTGAGCTGAGCTTTCGCCATATACCCCCTTAGGGCCAGTGCTGGGTTTCAAAATGAAGTGCATTTATTTTCTTTTTTTCTTTTATTTTTTCTTTTTTGCTTTTTCTTTTCTTTTCCTTTTGAAGGCATTGGTCTTCAAATATGGAGTAACACAAACTATTATGGATCGTCAGCAGTCTAAGGCGACTTTGCAAAGTGAAGGAGGTATATAATTTCTGACTATCGGCATAGCGGTGTGCGGTGTGTGAGTGTGTTAAAGGGAATGTTCAAGGTTAAACGCTGGAATCTTAATGACCAAAAACTGAATCATGCATGGAGTTGTTCTAACATTAAAAATTAAACGGGGGTTTAAATTCTCCGTTAAAGGCAATTCAATTGTTGATTAAGCGATTCCAATTGTCGATTGAAGCAAAGAATGGATACACAAATTGGAGAATTTTAGTGATGTCAAAAAGTAAGGAAACAAAATTTGAACAACCGGGACATGTAGAGCATGAAAGTACCTTTAGCGGCTTGTGAAAATGTAAAAACTAAGGATAGAAGCGTGCCTCCTCTCGAGTATGTTTGGCTGAAAGGCATTTTCATTTGTTAGTGTTAACATGAGTTGTCAACCGCAAAGGTAAATCAAATGCCAGGCTTCAGATTGCTACCCTGAATTTTGAACAAAAAGGTACGTGAAACTAAACGGTGAAACGTTAGTGCTGGAACGGCGGTAGCCACCCTTGAACTTATGGATCGTAGGACTCGGGAGGGTCCGGTAGGGAGAATTTCCTCCACGATGGCACCTTCACGCCACATAGGGTTTTACCCTCTGTCCATTGACTTTGAACACCCTGTTATCATCTGGATTGATTAGATCTACTGAACCATTGGGGTATGCCTGTTGGACAATGAATGGACCTGTCCATCGTGACTTGAGCTTGCCCGGAAATAGATGGAGTTTGGAGTCGTATAAAAGAACTTGGTCTCCCTCGTTGAAATTCTTCCTGGTTATCATTTGATCATGCCATCTTTTGATTTTTCCTTTGCAATCTTTGAATTCAAGTAGGCATCATTCCGTATTTCTTCAACTCATTGAAGGGGATCAAGGAACCTCTTGACTCAGGCCACCACTGGTCCATGTTCGACTTCTTGATTGCCACCATGCCTTGTACTCGATCTCCATTTGGAAGGTGACATGTGCCTTACCATGGGCGATCGATAAGGGGACATTCGAGATTGTCTTGAAAGCTGTCCTGTAGGCCCACAGCGAATCAAGCAGTTTGATGGACCAATCTTTCTTGTTGGTGTTTACCACCTTCATTAGAATGGTCTTGATCCCCCTGTTGGCAAGTTCTACCTGACCACTTGTTTGAGGATGGTAAGGGGTGGCCACTTTGTGTTTCACACCATAATTAGCCATGGGTTCATGGTTTGTTACAAAAATGTGAACCCCATCGCCTAATAATGGCTTTCGATTACTCTCGAACACGGAAAATATGTTGGCTTTTAGGAATTTAAAGTACCACCACAGTGGTCATTGGTCTTGCGGGAGTTATGACCCGTTTGGACATATAGTCGCTCCGCGATATGTACGTGTGACCATGGGACGTGCGGAAGGGTCCCATGAAATCCCGATGCCCCCAAACATCAAAAAGTTCGACTACTAAAATTCGGTTCAATGGCATCATATGATGGCGAGACAATTTCCCGAGTTTTGTATCCTATCACACACCACGGCACATTTGGTGTGCTTCCTTGAATAAGGAGGCCCGGTAGAAACCAGGCTACTTGACACCTTCATTGTTGTCTTACGGGAAGCAAAATGGCCCAGCCCGCAGGCACTCATGGCGGTGGCTCGGGGAATTCCTATTTGCCTCCTCAGGCACACACTTCCTGATTATTTGATCTGCACAGTATTTGAGCAAGAAGGGCTCTTCCCAATAATAGGAATGGATCTTAGCAAAGAAATACTTCTATCTATTCTTTCCACTCGGTGGGATTTCTCTGTGGCGAGAATTGGCAATGTGAGCATACCGGGAGCTTTTTCAGTGCATTAGATTCTTCAGGAAATTCATCATTGATGGGTGGGCTATGAGTGTCATGGGCTATCGTTAACCTTGAGAGATGATCTGCTACCACATTCTCTACCCCTTTCTTGTCTTTAATTTGCAAGTTAAACTCTTGAAGTAGAAGAACCCATCGGATAAGCCTTGCTCTGGCATTTTGTTTGGTCGGGAGATATTTCAAAGCGGAGATGGTCGTGCAAAGCCAGCTATATCGGCGAAACCAGTAAGCTCGGAACATGCAAAGCATAGACCATTGCAGCGATTCCTTCTCTGCCCAGTGGTATAGGATTCCTGCGTGCTTCATTCAAGGTTTTGCTTGCATAGTAGACTACATGAGGTTTTCCATCTCTCTTTGGCCGTCTTTGCTCCGTGCGAGATCACTTGCATCACATCACTTGGCTTGATAGCGCGATTAGGTGCTGATTGAGGCGATTGTCGGAAATGGGATTTGTTTTCTTCAAAGCTCTGGCATTCATTTTCCCAAAAATATGGCATCTTTCTCTAAGAGTTTGTGTTTAAGGGTTTAGCGATTTTTGGAGAAGTCCTTAATGAATCTCTGGCAGAAGCACGCATTACGAATTGTCCTACTTGTCTTTACATTCGTTGGGGATGGCAGTTGGGAAATAAGTTGATTTTGCCTTGTCGACTTCTGTTCCCCTGGCGAAGATAATGTGCTGATACAATTCGCAGTTGACCATAAAAATGGCACTTCTCGATTGAGCACCCGAGATTCTTCTCTATCCACCTTTGCAGAATGGCTTCCCGAATTAGTCGGACATTCTTGAAAATGCAAACCTCCATATGCCGTGATGTCATCCGTGTATACCTGCATTATGCGCTCCACCATATCGTGAACATACTAAGCATACACCTGCGAAACTATTGGTACAAGGCGTTGCAAAGACCAAAAGGCATCCTCTATAAGCATATGTGCCAAATGGACAAGTGAAAGTGGTCTTTTCCTGGTCCTCTGGTGCAATCTCTATGGAAATACCCTGAATACCCATGTGATGGGAATGGGTGTCACGAAACTCTCTCAAGGGGCGGTCGATGAATGGTAGGAAGTGATCTTTTACGGTTACTTCATTGAGCCTTCTATATCTATGCACACTCCAGCAGGTAGTAAGTCGGGTAGACAATTCCTCCCCTTTCATTTCTTACGGTTGTCTTACGACTTCTTGGGCACCGCTGGGTGGGAAAACACCCAGTCTTTATCGAAATGGGATGTGAAATCACCCAGGCTTGGAGGCGATTTCGGGACTTCAACGAACTATTTCCTGCCCAGTGGGATTCAACCTCATTTGTGGGCGCTAACAGCGCTAGACTCTTCTTCAGTAAATGTGATGAATGCAGTTGTTGGGTTTATGCCTTTTAGATCGGTACCACCCGATGCTTGCTTGTTCCTTTTAGGAGGCTCAGCGGTGATCTCTTGTGAAGTGGTCACGGGGATGAAACCACAACTAGGCCTTTGCTCTCATTTTCTTCCCGGGAATGCATACTTGACTCAGCGGGAGTGGTTTGACGGAGCTCTGGCCAGTTGGGGTTCCTTTGGTTAGATCCTTGGGTCGATAGAGGTAGGATTTCCATTCTTCTCCTCTAGTACCCTTGCACTAAACTCATGCCTTGAAGTTCTTGTTGCTCTCCTAGACATAGATAACTCTGGGGTTAATAAATCTTGCACTTGCTGTTCATTAGCCTGTTCTTCCAAAATTGCATCTATTATACAGACCTCTTCACAGTCATCTTCCTCCGAGTGCATATGCCTTTTACTCAAATGAAAAATATTGAGTTCTAAGGTCATATTCCCAAATGTGAGTTGCATAACCCCATTCCGGCAGTTTATTATGGCATTTGAAGTAGCCAAGAATGGCCTTCCCAATATGATGGGCACATGATTGGCTCCAGCTGCCTGCTTAGGCTACGTATTGTCTGACAAAGTCTTGGATAGTAAAAAATACGTCCCACTTGTATTAAGACATCCTCAATGGTCCCCTTCGGTAGCTATCTTAATAGATCTATCGGAATTTAGTAGCGGTGTGAAGTGGAAGTGGAGTTTCGGCTCTCCCCGAACCCCGAGTTGCATGTACATGGAATACGGTAGGAGTTCACGCTAGCTCCCGAATCTGGCAGTGCTTTCTCCACACCAATGCCTCCAATATTAACCGATATTGTTGGACACCCTAGATCTTTATATTTCACCGGAGTTTTGCACTCAATGATGGCACTCACCTGTTCAATCAAAAAGGCCTTTTTGTTCACATTGAGACCTCTTTTTACAGTGCATAAGTCCTTCAAAACTTTTGCATAGGTGGGGACTTGTTTGATCATGTCAAGGAGAGGAATGTTAACTTTACTTGCCGTAAAACATCTAGTATTTCCGTTTAGTTAACGGAACTTTTCTTTCGGAGGCTTTGTGGGGAAATGGAGGGTATACAATCTTCACCTCTTCCTTGGTTTTAATTTGTTGTTCTTGTGGTGGGTCGACCTGCGTGGGGCGACTTGATTAAGCCCGGGGCTAGCTGGACTCATTCCTTACCACTTCTTAGAGTCTGCTTTGCCTTAGCCTATCAATTCTTACATTTGGATCATTAGTGAAACCACTTCATGCACTTCCCTACGATATTCTTTGTGGTAGGGAGGGAACCCTCCCTCTTTTACGAACCTCGCTTCTTGTTGGTTAGACTGACTTTGAAATCTCAGCGTGCATATTGTCCAGTTTCCTGTTGAGTGAGCTTTCGACTATTTCAATTTTCTGATTAGTTTGAACATTCAACATCTTCTGTTCTTCTACAAATGTGCCTACCACTTTACTTAAATTCAGGATCGCTTGCTCAACAGGAGAAGAAAGTGGAGGCGGACTATTGTCTTAGAAGAAGACAAGCTGGCATTGTGCTCTGGAGGGACATATCTCGGGGTTTTGGCTTCCATGGTTGGTTTGGATGGTTTCTCGAATTAGGGTTGCCAGGTGTTGCCATATGGAGCATTTATGGGTGGTCTATTACGAGGTCGGGACATAGGCATGCTCTTGACCGTGCTCTCGGGGTAGTATTTGGCCAGCGGTGAAAGCAGAAAGGTTGGGATGCGAGATAACTCATTCCTTTGCTTGCATTTCATGTTGATTTCTCATTTCAGTTCTTCGATCTTGAGCTAAAGTGGTCAGTTTTCTTCCCCCTCTGTGTCTTCGGAGAAAGTGCATACATGCCTCCCCTCTGATGGTTCGAAGACCTTAATCTCTTGGCATCCTTGGATTTCCGGTTCGTCATTACGCCCAGAGGTTTCGGTACATAGTTCAAAGTCCATGGCCTCATGCGGGTGTTTTGCTTAAAAGTCACCCCACACATTGTTTCCGGCAATTGTTTCGCCAAGGTGGGGACATGCCATCATAAAGTGATTCACTAGCACCAGTGCTCCAACCCGTGATGAGCGTGCATTGATAGTCTCCATGAATCTCAGTCTTGATAGAACTTTTCTCTTTGTCATAGGCCAGTAAGGTGTAAATCTGTCTTCAAGCTGTTGGTCTTGGTTGTCTTGAAGAACTTCTTTAAAGCTTCGACGAGTTCGGCCCAATTTCTAATTGTCTTGGCCTCGGTAGTTTAGCCATATCTTGGCCTTATCTTTCGATTAATCGATGGGAATGCTTTAAGCAGGTGAGTCCATGTCGGGTACTCCTTCCTTAAAATTTGTGCATACTTCCTCGAATTCTGATATGAGCATAAAGTTCTCATTCTCCATTCCATGGAATGTGGAAGTAGGGGCACCAGTAGGGTCTCAGCGCCATCCTGCCCGAGGGAGGGTATGTCTGAAAGGGGCACTCACTGGAGGTGTATGTGTTCCTCGTTGACACTGTGTTGTTGGATTCAACTTTGGGGGTGCCGAGTGACTCTCTTTGTTCCTCGGGTAGAGGATCAAGTATTCTCACTTGTGCCTGCGATTTCACAACTTTGTTCAGCCCCGGGTGTCTTGATTCTTTGCGGTCTGCACAGAAATCCCTCTATCCCGGTCTTTGCATAAACACATTACCTGAAAATGAGACCACAAAGAGCACAAACGAGAAGCTTGCAAAAGGGGGTAATGTTAGTCGAATAAAGCGGCGTAAAAAAAAAAACAAGCGGTCTGATGCTTGTCAGTAGTGAAAACTTGCGATTCTGACAAGCTGAAAATTCAAAAAGGGTCTAAAGGTCACCTACACTTGTAATGGGGATTACAAGTACATGACTCATCATACGTAGTTTGGCACCATCGGAACAGCGGCGCCATTTGATTAGTGCCACGGTAGGGTGAAAGCCCGAATCAACAAAAATTTGTTTCCTATGTTCCTCCTATTGCGTAGTCAAGCTCTTTGCTTGTATAGTGGTCTAGGGTCAAATACGGCGATGGAGTTTTTCATCTATGAATGACTCGCGTCGGTGTTGAAAATGGTGAGGCTTTTTAGTTTTGGATTTTTGGAATTTTGTTTTTAAAAGCGATTAGGAGGTTGTTTGGTTCTTGAATAAGCGTAATAAGCGAAAATGAAGTGTGAAATGGTAACTTTGAAGGTTTAGGTTACTGAGCGATAACATGGGGGAAACAAGTGTCCTCGAATTTATATCCTGCGCATTATGGCGAAGCGACACATAGTCTGACCATAGCGGATCTTTGTTTAACTATAAAACCTAACCACAAAACCACTCTATTTGGTCAACCTGAGGCAACTTGTCATCCATAGCCACTTTTAGTTCAAAACCTAGCACTCCAACCTCATTTAGGTGGCTCATTAAAGACCATCTAAAGAATAACAGTGCATCTAACAATAAGTATGCCTTTGTACCACTAAGCTATGGTAAGTATTGGCGAAGTAATGACGTTAAATGATATTGACCACACAGTTTGGAAGATATGGAGCCTACCATCTGATGCCTTAGCATTTGCAAAACATGAGGACAACCTGCAGCGCCACAAAACCAAGCTAGCAACCTCCTCTTCAAAGTATAAAACGCGACATCTCTTGAGTTGTCATCCTCGAAAGGGTGTTTAACGCTTTAGAAAATGAAGAAAGAGGAGAGAGAAGAGAAAAAGCAAACCACACAAGCGAAAATCTGGGGAGATATTTACATCAAATGAGAAAATTGCCAAGATTGCTTAGGGTTACAAACCATGAGGGTTTATATAGGCCACCCAGTGTGAAAATACGGCTAAATATTGGCAGAACAAATACGAGACGGAGGTAATACACCAAAAGCGGGGTCGTTTGGCGTTGATACAAAATTAACGAGGCAAAATTTACCGTATGCGGAGAATTTCGCTAGGATAGCGGCCCATTAACCTAGCGAGGAATTTCATTGCAGCGAGTACAGAATAGCGAAATTGAGAATTTCGCTATGTAGTGAATTTATTGTTAGCGAAATTTAAGCTAGCCTAGAAATTTGTGAGAGATAGCGAAAATGGAGGGAATTTCGCTAGGCAGCACGTGATTTACGCTAATATTGGCGAAATTTTTGTTCGCTAGGATTGAAATTTTTTGCTATGGTTGCGAAATTTCGCAATCCCGGTAAATTTCACAGGTTGCACATTCTTCTTTTGCTTTGCCTACTGCACCCTCTATTGCATCACTTTTTCATCATTTGCCTTCATTTCTTTATTGCATCTTGGTATTTGTGATGGTTGAAAAATAGTTTCAATCTTCATGGCTCATACATATCGATGTCAGAGAGTATGCAAAGCATAAATAACGAAAATAACCTCGAAATGGCATAAGTGATACTAAGTGGACCTTAACACCTCAATTGGCTCAATTGATACGATTAGTGAGCAAAAAACACTCAAAACCTATCTCAAATAGGGCTCAAAATATCACTTTTTGGGCACTAATCAAGTACACATAATCTATTCGTTTAATAGAGACCTCCATCTCCTTCTATAGAATAGTTAATTTTTTCTCCATTTCTGACTAATTGTACTCTTTCTTGTAACTTAACATCATCTTTATGAGCATTTATTATCATCTATTTCAAATTAGGCATAACTCTCAATTGAGCTAACAAAGCTCCATCAACTATAAATCTCCATGTACAATGTTCCAAGGATAAAACAAAAATTGCTTTTCTACTTAAGGCATCTACCACAACATTAGTTTTTCCTAGGTGGTAATCTATTATGCAATCATAGTCCTTAAACAATTCTAACCATCAATGTTGCCTTAAGTTCAGTGCCTTTTGAGTTAATAGATACTTAAGACTCTTATGATATGTAAAGATTCTACATTTTTCACCATATAAGTAATGTCGTCATATTTTCAAAGCGAACACTACCGCTGCCAACTCCAGATCATGTGTAGGATAATTTTGTTCATGTGGTTTCATCTGTCTAGAGGCATATGTCATTACTTTTCCATCTTGCATCAATACACATCTCAAGCCTATCTTTGAAGCATCACTATACAAAGCATATTCTCTGGGTAGGAATTTGATCGACCTTTGGTGCTTCAATCGGTATTTTCTTTAGCTGTTTAAGAAACTTAGTGGCCACTTGTCTTCCCGCTCAGGCACCGCCCTTTCCGGAAGTAACTGTAAGTGTAGAGGCTATGATGGAGAATCCTTTTACGAATCGTCGGTAATAGCCAACTAAACCCAAGAAACTGCTCACCTCTGTTACATTTCGAGGTGGTTTCCAATTCACAATCGCTTCAATCTTTGTAGGGTCCACTCTAATACCCTCTCTACCAGGACCTGATATGGCTAGGAATGACACTTGTAAGCCCAAAATCACATTTACTGCAGAAAACAAAATTTTCTCTCTCAGGATTTGCAATACTATCCTCAAATGTTGTTCATGTTCTTGTGCATCCTTAGAATACACCAAGATGTCATCAACGCATACCACTACAAATTAGTCCAAATAAGGGTGGAATACCCTATTCATCAAGTCCATAAATACGACTGGTGCATTAGTCAACTCAAATGGCATTACTAAAAACTCATGATGACCATATCGGGTTCTAAAGGTTGTTTTCAGGACATCAACATCTTTCACTTGAAGTTGATAATATCCCGATCGTAAGTTTATCTTAGAAAAGACACTTGCTCCTTTCAACTGATTGAAAAGATCTTCTATTCTCGGAAATTGATATTTATTCTTTATTGTTACCTTATTTATTTGTTGATAATCAATGCACGTTCAGAGAGTGCCATCTTTCTTTTTGACAAACAAAACTGGCGCACCCCAGGGTGAAACACTAGGTTGAACGAATCCCTTGTCCAATAATTCTTGAAGTTGAGTCTTCAACTCTTTTAACTCAGTTAGGGCCATACGATAGGGTGCCTTAGAAATAAGAGTCGTCCCTTGTTCAACTTCAATAGACAAATCTACTTCTCTTTCAAGTGGAAAACTTAGATAATTCCTCTTGGCACCCTTTCGGCCACGACCCGTTTAGCGAGTCGAGCAGGGACCGGTGTTGCTAATAATGTCGCTCGATCACTGTTGATGTTTTATCACGAAACGCGTCCTTAGCATTACACTTCAGTTGGCATAAATTCCTTTTACAAATATGCGGAAGCGTTTTTAAAGGGGTAAGCCCATTTCATTTCATTCATGAAAAAGTACAATTACTATAAAGGCATATCAAGCATTTTCAAATGATTTACAAAATAGATATTCAGAGTTGAAATTGTTTCTACAAAATATCGATGTTCAAAGAATGGGAGTGAATGCATATGTCGGAACATACTCATAATTCTTTCTTTATGACTCGGCCGCTCCTCAATCTTGCTTTTCATTTACTTGCTATTCAATGAATTTTGCACATAGATAAAACTACCGCTAAACATTTCATGTAGTGGTTCTCTAATTCCATTCTCGGTTTAAGTTTAAATCAAATCATGTAGTTTTACTAAATAAACTTTCAGATCTTTTTGGATGATCAATGTCAATACAATACATATACTTATTTCATATACAATCATTTACGGTTCATTGATCAAATCCGAATATACACTTCCATATGCAATAAGTCTTTGATAATCAAATCATGCATTTCACAATACTCTTTTTGTTTCAATTCGCAATCTTGCTTTTCAATTCTAATTTGTCACAATCTCAAATCAATTCAATTTGGTTTTACCCTTAATAAATTTAACCTATGTTTTCGATATACAGGATATCGGAATCACCACACGGTCCCGCTAGGTTGCAGGCCGGTATAAAGCGGTTATAACCGATGCGGTCCGCGGGCTGCTATTTGGTTATTAAAAAATCAATTAGTGAACATTGTCACGGTCGTGAGGCTGGCGATCAGTGGCAGCATCATCTGATCGTTTGCGGTATTATTTATTTTAACCCCTATTGGTATACGATATCCTTCATCGAACTAAGCGGTTAACATTCGATTAAGGCGTTCAAATCTTTTATAGCAACATACAATAAAATATGTACATTTGTATAAACGGTTCATTTCAATACTCATACGATTTTCATTTCTGCGAACATTTCACAATCAATTTCTTCAAATAATTAAACAAATTCAATATGCTTTTCTTATGCGTTTAAGAACAAATAGTTAAAAATGTTAGCTTGAGAATAGGAAGAAGATAGAACAAATCAAAATGATCGCTTTGATTCCGATGTTGGAATCTCAACTTTAATGTGAGCTTTCCTCCTCAGTCAAAGCCTACATTCAAATCTAATGATAAGCACATATTAGTAGGATTATTCTATGAGTTTTGGTCAGGGTTTATGTCTGCAAATACGCTACTTGAAAAAAATTTTTTTTTTTTTGGGGGACACGTGAGGCATAATTTGCTCATGCTTCCTTGAACGTTTAGCTCTATGAATTACATTTTTAATAGGAGTGGAATCATCTCATTTGGATCACCCCCCCGAGCTCATGTTATGGCAACAATACCAAAGCGATCGATATGTCTATCTCACTTAAGGTTTCCCTACATTATTCCAGTTTCAGGGGTCTTAACTCCATAAATTGGTAATAGTTTCTTCTACTCATTTGAAGCTATGGTTCTACGTTTTCTTCTCAAACTTGAATCATCCAATTTGGATCAACAAAACTCAAGTTATTACATTTTATATTCAGACTACTCCAATTTGCAAAGCAGAATCAGACTGTTCTTACACATAGCTCCACTTTGAGAAATTTCTAGGCACTTTGGGGTTACAATTTGCATACCCTTCCTTTAAGTAAATTATTCCCCTAAAATTCTATTTTACCCAGAATTTTGAATCACTCAATTTGGATGAGTGAAACTCAACTTATAGCCAAAACACTATAACAATACTCAAAACAGAGCATAACCCGTGAGCTACCCGAGCTAACCTTTAAGCCCGTATTTGGGAGCCTTAGAGCTACAATTTGCTCCTGGTCCCTTCTATACATTTTTATACATATCTCGTATGGTTCTTTACCAATTAGAATTATTTCATTTGTATGATTATAACTTAATCTATAGCTAAAACAAGAACAGGGGTCTTGACAAAATTTTGACAGCATTTTCTTTGAAAACCCAACATTTTCCCTTTTTACAAACACTCCTTCAAACCAATCCAAACAAATCTAAACAATGAAAAACAATCTCAAACTGAAATAAAACCATCCAAGAACACTTTTATATCACATTTGGGGTTTTATTAAACCCAAACACAAGTAGAAAGGGGATTAGGGTTTGGTTTTTCTTACCTTAAATCCCTTTCAATCTTCAATGCCAAGCTTCTTCAACTTGATCTCTTAAACTCTTGCTTTAATGGAGGCGAATCACAACACCTCCTCACTTTTCAAGCCTAGCTCTCCTTCCTCTCTCCCTCAGGCCGTTTTGCTCAAAATAAGCTTCCCGAAGACCACTTTTGGTCTTAAATATCTATGTCACCTTAAGGCACTTTTTGGCCTTCTTTAAAAATCCATTTTGGGTTTAAGTTACTCCCCAATTGCTAGGCTTTGCCCATTTATTTGTCTCTATTTGCATTTAAATTTTCATTAATCACACTTAAGCATATCTTCTTTCTAACTTATGACCATTAGGTCCTTATTTCACAATTTCCAAATTTTGCTCTTTTTCACTTGGGTTTATTTCCGGGTTCAATTAATTTCTCATTTTAGCATTTAATATTTGAATTTGGCTTTTAGCCATATAATAATTTAATCAACATTCATTTAACAATTCGAAAAATACCCCGAGTTGGCTCAATTATATAAAATATATAATAAAATTATAAAAAAATTCTAGAATTATTTTGGAACATTACACACCTCGGGGAAATACATTAGGGAATTCTTTTATCATCAGAATATTTTATAGATTTACTTGTCCTCTCTTGAAGTCAAGTACCAAAGCCAAAAAGGCTTTACAAATTTTTCTAAGAAAACGTCGGGCTTGCATAATTGAAATTACATTTGACATTGGTCCAGATCGGATACCTTGTATAGTTACCTCACGACCGAGTCATAAATTGCGATCGCATTTTCTTATCACAATCAACTATAGCGAATGTTTGGATAACCAATCCATGTGCAAAATCCATCGAACTCGCATGAAAAGAGCCAAAGCAATCAGATCAACCAAAAATTCTCATTCATGGACCATTAGGGGACAGTTCTTATACACTCGGTTGACTCTAACACTATGCCATAGAGGACTGGTAACAGGCATGTCATATGCTAAAGGTTCTACTAATGGAAATTTATCACTCAATTGTTCAATGCATATATAAGAATGTGTAGAACCTGGATCTACCAAAGCATGCATTTCATTGTCATAAGGTGAAATTACAGCCAGTAATCCACAGTGCGTCACGATCTTCCACGAGCTCTCATAGCATAAGCTCAAGTTAGGGTTGTAGTAGTAGGGCGATTTATTATCTTTGAAGTAATAGCTCTTCCTTGCTATCTTGAACTACCTCGCCCTCTACCTCTAACAGAGTCGTGTTTGTTTAGTTCTCTTGGCTACTTGTAAGTTTCTGAAATCACGATCCTTGCAGGCAATTCAACTATGAGTTGGTCGGAGTGCTTCACATCGAAGCACCAGGTTACTCGTACGCAAATGCAGATCAAAGTTTATGGCGATGCGGGGCATTCGGGTCTTTCCTCTTGTGCGGTTTGTACCTCTGAACCACTGTGTCGAGTAGGACCTTGTCTTCTACCTCTTATGTGAACACTGTCTGGAGATTCAACTTGGGATTCTCTAGCTCTTTTGCTGGAGGAGGAGAAACCTCTTGAGAACTTTCTTTCTGACTTTCTTTCTTGACTCTTCGTTTCCAATTTCTCTATTTTCATAGCCGCCTGCACCAACTGATAAAAATTTACCGCTTGCAATGATGTCACAGTTGTGAGGTACCTCTTTAAGGATTCCTTTAGGCCGTCCTCAGCCCATACCAGCGAGGAAGAGGAAGTTTTAGTAGAACTAGTTCTAGTGCATATATTAAGGTGGCTAAACTCCTTTTCCCCTATACTCATACTTGTGATTCTCCTATTTCATATTCAGTAAGTGCTTCCACTTAGTCTCCTTATAGTCATTAGTGACGTACTTTGTCTGAAATTCTCGGACAACGAAGTCCTATGAAATTGGGTAGGGAAGCAATGGGTTTCTTAGAACTAGATTCCACCAATCATAAGCTGCAGCTTGCAGTAGTGAAACCGCACATTTGGCCATTTGTTCAGGTGGACATTTTACTTCGTCCAAAGCTCTTTGTAATTTCTCAAGCCAAAACTTAGCTTTATCAGACTCTTCTAAACTTGTACCATGGAATTCTTCCACTCCATGCTTTCTTATAGAATCAATCGAGCTCGAGGGGTCGTGAGTCAATCTAAGACCCTTGCCATATCCTAAGCAATTTTTAACAATGCTTCAATTGAGCTTATGTTTAGCTCTTCTGCTTGGAACCGGATGAACTAGAGGCGTGGATCAAGATCCATATAAATGACGCTTTTAGCTGTTTCCTCCACAGGTTCCTAGGATCGATCCATTTTAGACAATATATAAAACAAAGGCATCCGCATTAGGCCAACACAATACTATGTAGGTACATTTTTAACCTAATAAGTTTTCCAGAAATGCCTAAACCTAGGGTCTAATACCACTAAAACTGTCACACCCCTACCCCCGCTTAGGCGAAGGGAAGGGGCGAAGCATGGGACTAGGACTCCTTTAACTGATTTTCTAACATTGGTGGACCCATTTTGATCATACTTTCATAATTACATAAACTTATAGAACTACCACCGTAGTGGTGCTTAAATGTTCTTATACATATACTCTTGAGTCCCATTTACTTGTACAACAAATTTCATATTAAAATATTATATTTATTACAAAACATAGTGATAACTGCATCAGGTGGACTCGTATTGCGTGTTGTACATTTGTATGCGAGAATGCGCCCGGATGTCCTCTTAGGTACCTATGGATGAAGCAGCGTACTAAGCTTATAACTTATTGGGAAACAGATAACAGATAAGACCACTTGAAGTGGTCCACAATTACAGGATACATATAACATAATGCATATGTCAGAGTTTGCGTATAATCTAAATCTTATCACAGAGTTTTCAAATAAGCGAGAATTCTTATGCGGGTTTTCATATCTCATGGAGGAGTTGAGAGGCAGAGATCTTGTCTGAAGGCTGTAGGTACAATACAAAACAAAACTGATTCCTTATGCTTTCTTATTGTTCATTATTCATATTCTTATCATATAAATGTTTGCATGTATACACTATTAACAATGAATGAGATGGACATATACCAAATAGGTACTCGAGAAGGTGCAGTACAATGCGAAACAGATGTGTATGCGCCCCGTGTAACAAAAGGTGTTGTAGCACAATGCATGAGTGTTGTTGCACTGAATAGAGACGTGCCTGCCCACATAACAAAGGTGTCGTAGCACTAGCAAGAGTGTCATTACTGCGAACATGAAACGTGCCCATGCGAGTCTCAAAGTAGCGCAATCTGCGAGGAGTCTTGATAGGCATATTCGTGTTTTGTGTTTAAATAAAGCGTGCAAAGAATGCCTAACCAGCCTCAGCTCTGACCCAGAGCATTAGGGTGTTTAAGATCCAAGAATCTCACATGCCTCCTAATTACAGGTAATTTCTACACTACCAAGTTAATTAGGTTGATTCATCTATGTCTAGTTCTTTACTCCCTTCTCAGATCTCACATATAACCACTCACCATATCAAGATTAGCTAGAAATCAATATGTAAATAGAACCAAGCATGAATCAATAGATAGGCAATCATAGAGAAATAATAGAAAAATGAAAATTGACAAATAAATATAAGATTCATGTCTAAAATCAACCAAAACCCTAGACTACAAAGTTAGAACATAATAGAGGATTGATATATCATAAACTTAGGACAAACATGAAAATAGAAAAGAAAAACTCTAATGATAATGATGGTGATTCTCGGATTTTAACTGATTCATGATCTTCTCCCAAAATCTTTAAAAAGCGACTCACAACGCCTCCTTGGTCCCAAAGTGTGGACAAAGTCCCCTTCTCCGAGCCTTAGTCATCTCCCTTTTTGTTTCCTTAGTGTTTAGCTTTAAAACCCTCAATTCTGGGCTCAAAATGGGTTGAAAATCGACCCAAAACTAACCTTGAACATGCGAACAGTGGATATACTCATTATACTCATATGACGTCTGTGAGCATTAAATAATCAATTTTATAACTCAATGAACATAACTTTGTGTTTGAACTTCAGTTTGAGATGATTCTTGTGTGATATGATTGGAGAAAATGTGAGTGAAGAATCTGAATGTGTCGGTAAAACTTGCTAGAAATGATTATAAAGACTGAATGTATAAAAGTATCCAACTGGTCACTTTTGATCTCTCTTCTCTTCTTCCTTCAACTACCAAGAGTCATAACTTGATCATTTGAAGTCCAAATGGAGTGAATAAGGTCTCTTTGGAAAGGAGGAGAAGTATACTATCCATCCATATCAATATTGTAGCCATTGGTGATCATTGTGCAGCTTAAAACATTAAAACATAGTAGCTTCTGCTGCATGTGTAGTTTGCTGATTTTTGGGCTTTATCTCTTTGTTTTTGCTCCACATTGGCTCATGATTGACTGTCCACAAATTAACATTTAGAGCATTAGATCACTTATTCATATAATAAAAATACTAAAAATATAAGCAAAACGTATTGATGAAATGAGTATAAAGTATACTCATCAAGTGTCGTCGCATTGAACATACGTGCCTATTCATTCACTATTCAGTCTCCAACAACCATACAATTATATATGTTTCTAAGCTTGTTATATTGTTCTTAATCACATTAGCAATTAAGGGGGTGATTAGTGCCCAAAAAGTGCTATTTGAACCCTATTTAAGATAGGTTCAAAGTACTTTTTGTGTACTAATCATATTCGTTAAGCCGATTGACACGTGTAGGTCCCTTTGGTACTAATGATTGTATTTGAAATTTGTTTGTGGTGGTACTGCGGGTTTTAGAGACCTTTTCTATCATATCAAGCTAGGCATATCTAGAGGTTGAGCATATTTACGTGAGTTCGTATGATTTATCTTGGGTGCATCAAGCCGGGAGTGAAGGGTTGGTTGAGGGAAGCGGGGAGCAGCGGGAGCAACGAGGGCGATTTCGCTATTATAGCGAAATTTAAGCTGTGCGCGAATTTTTAGCTATGTATGCAATTTAGCTACAAAGAGAATTTTTTCTATTGTGACGAGAATTTAGCTATGTGAATTTTTAGCGGCCCTTACATGTGGAGATTTTAGCTATGTTAGCGGGGAATTCGCTACATAGCGAAAATTTCACATGCGAAATGCTCTACCCCTGTTTTTTGTGTATAAGCGACCTCGTTTAGTTAATTCATTTACGCCCTCAATGTAATTATACTATTTAAGGTTAGATTGGTATTTTCACCTGGTTGTAAGGCTATATAAGCCATTTTGTGAACGTTTTGTAACTTAACTTTCATTTTAAAGCATTTCCATTACGGGCCCCTGTTTTTGGCCCTCATATTCTCTCTTCTCTCTCCTCTTCCTCTCACTTTCTAGGCAACCAAACACACCCTTTGAGGATGACAACTCAAAGGATGTTTGGCTAAAGCCTCTAAACCTTGAAGATGAGGGTTGCTAGGTAGGTTGATGAGGTTTGCGAGTGTTCCTCTCTTTCACGAAGCGGAGTCTTTGCATATTTATGTTCAAACTTTCAAAACTAGGTTTAAAAAGCTATTTGATGTACTTTCTTTGGTCAATACTTGGCAAGCTTTGGGTTCATGTATTCTTAGTGTTAGATCTGTAACATCGAATTTAATTGTCATTTATGAGCCGCCGGAGGTAGGTTAAATCTGAGATTTCAACTTTAGAAACATTTATTAACCGATAAATGCTATGTTTCAGAAGGGAATGAATGCGAGGGTTAGTCTTTAAAGTTAAGCAAAGATCCGGTTTTGGAAATGACTATAGGTCATCTTCCTAATGCAAGGTAAGCAGGGACACCTTTGCAACCTTATCATACCAAACTAGTGGCCCCAGAAACTTCAGGACTTCTTTTTACATTTATTTCGGAGTACCTTCGAGTTAGCATAGTGCGACAACCCTTTGTTTTTGTACAAATCCAAAATCCAAACAAAAGCCTCACCATTTTGACTCATTAAAAAAATCATTTGTAAGACGAAAAAGAAGAAGCCATCCAGATCAATAGATCCTAGAGCCGCTATCTTGTAGTAGTTATGCTACGCGGTAAGTAGTTTAGGTATAAATTTTGTTGATTCATAACACCCTCTTGTGGCACGAGATCAAATGGCGCAGTTATGGGATGGTGTATTACAGGATGATGAGTGCGCCAATCCTCATTACAAGTATTGGTTACTTTTTAAACCTTTTTGAATTCCATTGTTTAGAATATTAAGTTTTTATTTCTCAGTAGTCACTGCTGAGCTTTTTTTTTTATGAATAACAATCATTTCATTTCTTTGCTAACACTGATCTTTTTGGCAAGCCCTATTGTTGTTCTTTGCTTTGTCTCTTTTTGTTTCACAGGTATTTATGTACCAGGATAGGGTATATCAGAAGTAGATTGCAAGGGTTAGTACACGATTGAACAAGGTTGTGAAGTCGTGTACACCGGTGAGCAAATGGATCATACACACGAACGACAAAGTCGTGAGGGCTCGATGAATCCATGAGACATTGAGGATCACCCAGAGGCATTCCCACTGCACCACTACAATGACAAAGAGATCACCCATTTTGACCCACCCTCACCATGGAATGAGAATGAAAACTACATACGCATATCGTGGAGTACGGTGAAGTATGCACAACTTTTAAAGAAGTTGTGTATCTCGACATGGACTTATTTAAGTCGAAAGATTCCATTGACACTCGAAAGACAAGGCCGCATTTGTCCTGTTCACCGAGGCCGGAAAGAACAATTGAATTGGGATTTGATCTCAGGTCGGCTCTTGAAGAGGACTTCGCACACCAAGACTGGGCCTGGGTCAAGAGTAAATCTACACCCTTACTGACTCTACCCATAATGAGGAAGTTTTGTTATTTAGTGTTGGAGAGGGTTCATGGAGCACGGTCATGTTACGTCTCACACTGGTGGGTTAGATACATGGATGTCTTCAGAATTACTTTCTCTCACTTCTATGATGCGGCAGTGGCTACACTCGCCAGCAGTTGTGGCCATCGAAACCATGTGAGGGGACCCTGAGCAAACAGGATGGCCATGAGGGACTCTATGGAACTATGTGGCAAAACCCCCAAGGCATGGACGAACCGAACTACAGGAGATTTAAAAATGAGGTCTTCAACCCCACTAAAAAGGGGGAGGCATTATGCACTCGCCCTCAAGACACTGAGATGCTTCGTCCGGGCCCACTCCCCACCCAAAGGTCAGAGAGCTTCTCAAATGAGAAATCAGCATGAAGTGTAGCAAAGTGATTGAATTGCCCGCATCTCACCCGCCTGCTTTTGACTGTTTCAGCCATCTTGGGGAGCATTGTCCAATGGCTCTTCAGTGAGGGATTGATGCGAGTATGCTCATGGCTGTCTGTGTCACAAGCTAATGACAAACAGTTTCCTGAGACAGATGCAAACACCTATAACCTCCCAATCGATGAATCACATCCGAACTCGCAAAGGCTAAACCCCTCCATCTCCTCCCCCATGAGCACAACAATAGCTTGTACCCACCAAGACAAACAATGCAAGAGCTCTTCCACCTTCTTTAACAGCAGCAATTCTGACTGAAGTATAGCAAGGGCCTCTTTATAGGAGGAAACAAGTTTAATGTTCAAACTTAACTGTAATTAGAGATAGCAGAGAGTTTCACTACAAAATAGACAGTATGCATTCTAAGATCTCCAACAAATATGATTAATTTTGGTAAACCCATTCTCAAGTTGTTAACCAGTTAGAATGTGGTCCTTCAGAAAAGGGAAATTCTCTTCCTGCATTAATAACAAAACCCATGGGGAATGATGAGATAGGGTCTGGCCCACTGATCCTAATGCAAGAATTGACAAGTCAAAGCAGAAAATATTACTAGCGGTAGAGAATCCAAGACTAGCTAGCCCCAAGAATCAGCCAAGAAAGCTCCCACATCGTCAACCAATTTATGGTAGTTAACAACTAACAAAGAAGAGGTAAAACACAAGATACCCCCTCCTTCCTACAAGACTTTAAAAAGGAAAATTCACAACCAAACTGAAATTCAGAAGTACTACTAAGAAGCGGCGTCAACATCCTCTTCTCGATATGATCAAGCAAGTCCTCACTTAAAAGTTTTCAAGGATCATGCACCAGAAAAGAGGCTTTTAATGTAAATAAAAAGGCCTTTTTGACCGAGCAAGTGAGTTCCATCATTGAGTACACTCGTGAAGCATAAAGATCTCAGCCCTGCTACACTCATAACATAGCTTTAACTCAGGTGGAAAAGTACATAGATTTTGGAGGCAAGTGTTAATCTATCCCATTTTTTCCATGTACCACAATAAACTGCCAAATAACTTAAGCCAACTCATCATTACTGTTGTCTCTTAGTCAGATAGGTCCATCAAAAACATCATGGGGACAAGAGGATGTTTTATCTTATCAAATTCCTCTACTATCCAAAGGATTTGTAAGCTGATAACAACCTGGTTTCATAGGGCCAAATCCATGTACCAATCATCCGAATGGGGTGATGCAGCTAACCTTTGGAAAGCACATGCACCAGCAAGAGGATGACAGTGAAGAGGTTTGTGCGATAGAGGCTATCCTTGGAGAACAAGCAAATGAGTTGCTTGTGCAAGATGTATTAACCAGGGAGTTGGTTGACAGTAATGAAGACCAACAGGAGCTTTAGAAAGTGAGCCTACTGCATGGCCAATGGAGAAGAAAGGTGGAAGTTTTACCTTTACTTACTGGAAGTGAGGAACAGGGTCCTCAACAGTTAGATCTTAAGCCCCTACCTATTGAATTGAAATATGCATTTTTGGGAGGAAAATGCATCGGTCTATGAGTGATTTCTTCACTACTGGTTAATCCACAGGAGGTTAGTTTGTTTCAATCCTCCACAAGAATTGAAGAAAGCACCTGATGGAAGATAACTGATTTAAAAAGGCATCAGTCCGACCGTATGCACCCATCATATCTACTTAGAAGAAAATCGAAAGCCATTCGACAAAATTATAGAGTGACTCGAACTGCGATATGCAAGAGGTATGAGTGGAAGTGTTGAAATTGCTACAAGCTCCATCATATAAATTTTATATTCGGGAGAAGTTTCTCGGGTAAGTCCAACCCAAGTAGTACCCAAAGAAATCAGTGGGTTACTACTGCTCAATGAGAAAAGAGAGGAAATGCCCACCTCGACTTTACTACAGCCGGAGGCATGTATCAACTACGTACATCGAATGAGGTGACGCGAAAGGATCACTTTCCCTTGCCTTCATGGACCACTCCTAGAGAGAGTATCGTGTCATCCCTTTATCGCTTTTTTAGATGGGTGGTTCCTACATTTCCCCAGACGAGATTGTCATAGATGATCGTGAAAATACCACTGACTTGTCCTTTCGTACATATCTCTATAGGAGGATGCCCTTCAGATATGCAATGCCCACTACTTTCAACGTTTGCATGCTCGCATATTCAAGGATATGGTGGAGCAGATTATGGAGGTTTATATGGATAACATAACAGCTTATGGGGGAAAGCTCGATGAATGCCTCATCCATTCGGGAAACTATCCTCCATGCATTAACACGAAAAGAACCTAGTACTAAATTGGGAAAAATGCCATTTTATGGTAAATAAGGGCATAGTGTTGGGGCACATAATTTTTGAGAGGGGAATTGAAGTGGATAAAGCCAAGGTAGAATTGATCTCGAAATTGCCATCTCCTACTAATGTGAAGACAGTGCGACAATTCTTTGGACATGCAGGATTCTATCGCAGATTCATCCGAGACTTCTCGAAAATAGCTAAGCCACTCTACAAGCTCCTTGAAAAAGATGCAAAGTTTGAATGGGATGCAGAATGCCAAGAGAAGTTCGAGGAGCTTAAGGCATATTTGACTACAACACCCATTGTGAGAGCCCCGACCGCACTCGCTCGAGGTAATGTGCGATGCTGGACTTTGCTTGGAGTAGTTCCCTACGTAGAGTAGGAGGGAAAGTCAGAGGTGGTGTATTATGCGAGCAAAACGTTAAATGAAGCTAAAAGAAACTACACTACTATGGAAAATTGCCAGCAAATGGTCTACGCTTTAGATAAGTTCTCGATCTTATTTGATCGGGTCGACATTGTAATCTTCTACAGATCATTCAGCATTGAAATATCTTACTCACAAAACAGAATTCCAAGGCCTGGGCTCTTATTAGACGGTTCTATTGCTACAAGAGTTCAACATCCCAGATTATAGATGTTATGGTGTGAGAACGTTAGTCGCGATCATCTCTCCAAGATTATCTTCATAGCAAATATCACCCACAACCCTCCCATATTTGATGAATTTCCCCGAGGAGTCTCTAATGACAAAGGGAGTATAGCACCATGGTATGCTCATTATTACAATTTTTTGGTAACAGAGAGTTACTAAAGGGAGTGGACAAAGATAAGACAAGAAGTTCTTCCATGCAAGGGTTCATGCGTACTATTAGGAGGAGCCGTATTTGTTCAAGTATCAGGTTGATAAGATAATAAGGAAATGTGTGTCGAAGAAGAACATGAAGGAATTCTCACCATTTCCATGATAGCGCATGTGAGTGGCATTGGCCTACGTAAAAATAGCCAAGGAAAGTGCCGATTCGCTTTTATCGCCGTCATTGTTTAAGAATGCCTACACCATGTGCAAGCAGTGTGATAAGTGCCAAAGACTTGGAAAGATTTCCCATCGTCACATGATCCCTTAAACCCAATTTTAGTAGTTGAATTGTTTGATGTATGGGGTATCGACTTCATGGGACCATTCCCTACTTCCTTTGGCTATGCCTACATCTCGCAGCGGACTACGGTCCAAGGAGTTGAAGCAAGATATGTGTGCGCCTAACTACAAAGCCGTGCTAAAATTCCCAAGGAGAACATTTTTCTAGATTCGAGTTCCCAAAGTACATAGTGATGGAGGTTCTCACTTTTGTAACAAACCCTTGAGAACCTCTCTTATCCAAATATGGTGTTAAGCACAAGGTAGCCACCCCATATGATCCCCAAAACTAGCTGGGTCAAGTGGAGTCAAGCACGAGAAATAAAGACCATCCCGATGAAAGGTTAATTCTAACAGAAGGACTCGGTTCTGAAGCTTCTAGACTCATTGTGGGCATGTGCATCAAAGATATAAGACCATCCTCTGCATGTCCCTGCAGACGCTTAGTTTATGGCAAGGCTCGCATTTTACCAAGAGGAAATCAATACAAGGCGTGGTGGGCAATACAAAATTTGAACATGGATATGAACCGAAATGGCCCCAGAATGCTTGAGGTCGACGAAAGTTAGAAGAGTCGAAACGACGCCTACTTCCAATTCCAAAATCGCATGATCGCCATAACCTTAAAACTTTCAATCGTGGGGATCAAGTCCTCTCAGATGATTCCAAGCTCCATATATTTCCGGCAACCTAAATCACGATGGACGAGCCCATTTATCATCCACTAAGCATATTCGAATGGTTCTATTGACCTCTCAACCCGAAAGACAAGAGAGTATTCAAGGTTAACGGGCAACGAGTCAAACCCTATGCTGTTCGCCACTCTGCAGAAGAGGAGGAGATATCCCTCCTTGATCCTCCATGACCGACATTCCAGCCATTGAGTTGGTTTGGTCTCCACTGAGACCAAACTGCAGCTCAAATTTTGTTCTTTTTTTGTCAATTTTTAATTTATTTTATTTTTAGTATTTTTATTTTATTTCAGTTTTTAATCAAAACTCTTCTTTATATCATCAATTAATGCTTTTATTATTTTTTATTTTATTTATTTTATTTTTGTTTTTATTTTGTAGGAGAAATGCCAAAAGAAGATTAAAATTTTCGCTACAAGATTTAAAATTCGTTTCTGCAGCGAAAAAAAGTCACCTCGCGCTCTTTTCGCTTACAGGAGGACTCATCTCCCCAAGCACCATTAAAAAGCCCCCTCCCCCATTAACTTTGACTCACCACCGTCGTGACGCCCGACGCCTCCGCAAGATTCTCCCACCGCACACATTTCTCCTCTACCGCACGCGCCGACGCAGCCTCCTTTCATCGGCGACGCCGACACTCATAGCCCCCGCCACACGCCCGGTCACATGGTTCGCACCGCCGGAGGCACCTTATTCCAGCCCAGGGTCGCACCCGCACTCCCCGCCAGACGGCGCGGGGACTCCTGTGGCCGCCAGCCACCCGGGCCCCAAGGTGCCGAGGCACCTCCCGCTGGTCACCCGGCTAGCCATGATGCAGCCCAGCCTCCTCGCCGACATTCCAGGAGTCCCAAGGTGATGAGCCCCCATCCAGACGATACCATACCCGGTGCAGACCTCACCCCCTCTCCCTCATCCACGACCACCACCTGAGGGCACCACCTTCCAAGCGGTCCCAACATCCGGTCTCTGGGGAGTCTTCGCACTTGTGACCCGAGCCTACACTTCTGTTTAGCTGCTCAGAGTCCCACTGGCCATCGCCCTCGCTATCCTCTACTTCGAGGATTAGGCGTCCACTATTTCATTGTGACCCGATACCCGGGAACGTGGATTGTCTTGCCAAGGACTTTCACAGAGAGTCCTACTATGATATACCAGCACTAGCAGCGGACCCACGATTCAAAGATTCTATGCGATTGGTCCACAGGTATTCACTATTGCCATATATGACTCCGAGGCAGTTTTTCTATCCCCGGGTGGTTCTTGAGTTCTACCATACCATGACATCCCGGGAAGTGTCCAATCAGATGCAGCTTCATTTCAACACATATGGCCGTCCTGGGGTACTACGAGCTTCAGATATCACTGTTGCTTTAGGCCTGCCAATAGTTTTGGCTAACTCCGCAAATTATCTAGCGGGCCTCACTCCCCTCACTCCAGAGAGATGGTTTGCTCTCTCTCGATACAAAGAGCCGGTCTATCCTTGCTCTGGAGGCTTCTCCTCGCATATGCTCCTCACATACCACGTACTTCGGTCCACCGTTTTCGCTTTAGCATTATTTCAGCGTAGAGTGAGCCATTCTTAGAGGCTCCAGATCAAATATCCGAGGTTCCGGTTAAACCCAGAGCCGGGGTCATGACCGCCTTTCTTCACTTCGAAGAAAAGTTCCATCACAAAGGGCCCCGCCCGGCAAGAGGCTATTCCACTTTGATGGTGTCGTTATGCCACGCCTTAGAGCACCTGGGTTCCCTGAGGAACCATGTATCGGGTGCGACTACAGAGTCGGCTTTATTATCAGATCCCTGGTTTTAATTCCTATCTACGCTAATCTCTTTTTCTTTTACACCAGCAGGAGGATGTACTGGATGATTATGCGGAGGACTACTAAGGGGTGAGCAAATTTCGCCCGCTCCTGAGTCACCCTCCCGGGGCCTAATCTCTATACTACTCCCAAATTTCCTCCCGACACTACAGCCCATCCTCCACGTCATGCCAGCTCATTCGAGCACATCCCCTGCTTCACTTGGGGTTTTATTGGCTGTTATGGATGCCATCCAAGACATGTGTCGCCACTGCACTTTAGCGGCTTCTCGCACAAAGACGGGTCGAATAGCGATGGCCAGCGTCGAGGTCACCTCGCACGTAATCGGGCCATTCTTCTACGTACATGCAGCCACCGTCTCCCACCTGGCTACCTGACAGAGCCTATATAGCCCACTACTCATGACTAGTCCGCTATATCACTTCGCAGCCTCTCCGTGTCACACACATAGTAGCTTCCGATCCACCACCTTCTACACCACCAAAGACAATTATATGGTCGTCTTCCTTCTCTAATTTCTCCGATCCCTACCCAGTTGAGGACACAATGATGTTTTGTCAGGGGAGTTAGCGTCTAAGTGGCATTTATCATACTTATGTTTTGTTTTGTTTATACTGGTGGTTGTTTTAGTTTTATCAACTCGCCTACTAGCCTTTTCGGGGACTATTTGTTAGTAATGTGACAAATTCGATAATAAAGTGCGGGTTTATTTTGTTTAGTACGTATTGTGTTCTATGATGTTTCGTACTAGCCTTTGGTTATATATTAAAGCTTTATAGCAAGATTTTCATTTTCTATTTTTGCACTCCACATTTTTATTTATTTTAATTAACTTTGTATATGCATAATGACTCACTTTGCAATGTGTTGAACTTAAGCCTTCCTAATGGTGTCGACGTTAGAAGGGTCCTATGCCGAGTTGAGTGGATGACTAGAATAACTTTGCTGTATTTAACCCTGTCTCTTCCACCTTAAATTTAACCACACACCGAGCACATTAGGGTCTCGACTATAGCTAAGAAACAAAGACAAAACCCCCTTCTTACGATGCAAACCCTTACCTAGTGTCGCGACTCCTTTGAATAGGTTAGGACCCCATGCATAGAAGGCCAATGTGTCTTCCAAAATAAAAAGAAGAGAAAGAAAAGTGAAAAGAAAAGAAAAAGAATATAATCGCATTGCATTGCCTTGAAACCCGAGTACCTACCCGAGGTGGGTATACGCGAAGTTCTTTAAAGCCCGATGCCCTAAACCTTCACCAAGTTGGGAGTCGACTTAGTGTTCGCTAAGACGTGGATGGGTGGAGTTTAGCGAGTTGTAGAGGCCGGAGGCCCGGGAATCATTCAAGTCCGAGGTGAAACTTATGAGTTTATGTCACGAAAGATCCTCATGACTCGATGCCCTAAACCTTCACCGTCGAGTCGTCGGTTAATCCCCATTACACGGACTTTGGTGAAGTCGAACCCTCAGCATTGCACCCTACAACGCAAAAAGAATTATGTAATAACGGGCAAGTCCTTATCTATTTAGGTTGGTTAACATACAAGGTTATGGAAATAGCTCGGTTGGGGGGGAGAGCGTACAGTTTTGTAGTTTATGATTGAGGCCTGATCAAATAAACCCGTAGCTTTTTATAGAAGAGCCTGGTTCATGCCTCGTGGAGGGAGCTTGTTGGTCGTACCAACGCCAGATAGTTTCTTATTCTTTTGAGATGGTTATTAGCTTAGTTTTCGTGATTCTCATCGCAGTTATGCATTACTTGTACAAACTCTGACCTCCCATGTTATGCTCGCTTATCAAGGGATTATTTCTGCATTGTTGCTGACTTAGCAATGTCTGCTAGTGTGATTATGCCAGGTGCGCTATTTTGAACCCTATTTAATATAGGTTCTAAGTACTTTTGTGTACTAATCATATTAGTTAAGTCGATTGACACGTGTAGGTCCCTTTCTGCAATTAATGATTGTATTTCGAGGCTGTTTCAGGGTAGTTTTTGCAGGTTTCGTAGACCTTTCTATCATATCAAGCTAGGCATATCTAAGTTTGAAACATTTACATCGAGTTCAGATGATTTTATCTTCTTCGATTGAATCAAGCTGTGAATGAAGAAGTTATTCAAGATAGCAGGGCAATTTTCGCTATAATGCGTAAATTTTTCGCTATGTATAGCACTAATAACATAGCCAATTTTATTGTATTAAATTTACATAGCGACTTTCGCATTCGCTACATAGCAAAAATTTCACCTATAGCGAAATGCTCGTCTGCTTTTTGTGTATAAACGAATTGCTTTGGTTAATTTCATTTCTCCCCTCAATGTAATTATACTATTTAGGTTAGATTGGTATTTTCACCTGGTTGTAAGGCTATATAATCCATTTTGTGAACATTTTGTAACCTAACTTTCATTTTAAAGCATTTCCATTACGGGCCCCTGTTTTTGGCCCTCATATGCTCTCTTCTCTCTCCTCTTTCCTTCACTTTCTAGTAGCACCAAACACACCCTTTGGAGGATGACAACTCAAAGGATGTTTGGCTAAAGCCCTAAACTCAAGAGGAGGGCTGCTAGGGTAGGCTGATGAGGCCATGTGCGTTCCTCTCGTTTCTTTCACTACAGTACTATGTATTTATGTGTCAAACTTTCAAAACTAGGTTTAAAAGCTATTTGATGTACTTTCTTTGGTCAATACTTGGCAAGCTTTTAGGGTTTAGTGTATTCTTAGTGTTAGATACACTAACATCCATTAGTTGTCATTTATGAGCCATCGGAGGTAGGTTAAATGTGAGATTTCAACTTCAGAAACATTTAATGCTAAATAAATGCTATGTTTCAAAGAGGAATGGTATTGAGGGTTAGTCTTTAAAGTTAAACAAAGATCCGGTTTTGGAAAGGACTGATAATATCTCCCAATGTAGAAAAACTGAGACACCCCTTAGTAACCTTTATCAATTAACTATATCTGAAACTATGACTGTTATTTTACTTTAATTACATTCTATTTAGTATTAATGATACAATCACTAAGTTTCTGTAATGTAAATCTAAATCCAAAACAGTGTTCACCCATTTTCTTGACTCATTGCATCATTTATAAGAGAACTCATCCAAAGGAAATTGATCCAGAACAATATAATCGCAAAGAGTTATGCCACTAAGAAGAGTAGTTTAGGTATAAATTTTGTTAATTCAGGGGGCAAGAAACAATGTCTATCCAATGACATGATCACCGAGGCATCGAGGTACAAAACATTTTTCATATAATTTTTATACTTGTATGGACCCTTTCATTCCCTTATTAGAATCCTCAATTAATCCAATTTTATGCCTAATTATCTTCCATTGAAATTCCAAAAAAAGAGTAACAATTTCTAGAATTAATCAAAGAAAGAAGAAAACTGGAATTGTAGGTTGGCCTAGGCGTAGAGGTTCGCCTAGACAAAGAGGTGCTACGCTTAAGCATAGCAAAATCTTCTCGGGAGGGGTCTCGAGTCTGCCTAGAAGTGCACTCCTACACCTAGGAGTAGGGGTGTCATACAGAACCCGAAAATAGACCAGTTTTGGCCATTTTCACCATAAATCATTCAACCAAAACAAAACAAATTGGAAACCAACCACAAAACTAACTTAAACCAACCAAAATACACATGTATTGAAGAGTTAGGTTTTCCTAACCCAAACATAGACAAAGAGGGAGTAAGGTTAATTTCCTAACCTTGATTTATTCTCTCTTTTCCTCTTCTTTTTCCTTCCTTCTCCTTGCTCGAACTAATAAAGAAATCTCAATAAATGGAGAATAGCAACCCAAAAGTTGGCTCTCCTTCAATCGTAAATGCCCTAACCAAATGAGAAAAACTCCTCATCTCCATGACCATGTTTCATCTTATCCCAATTTCGCTTAAGGCCATGTTTCGCTTATCACATTTTGGTTTAAATTCTCCTTTACTTATTAGTCCTTTCCACTTCATTCCCTATTTGAAAATCAACTTATCATATTTCTTCTTTTAACATATACTCTTCCTAACTTATGCCTCTTAAGTCCTTAATGTGACATTTAACCATTATCCTTTTTACTTCTTTAATAATTCCAATTATATCATTTTTCACACTTAGCAATGTAAATTTTTGGAAAATGCAAATTTTACTTATATTATACCCTAAACATACAATAAACTACTAGTATAATTGGGTGCCATGCATACACCCCTTAGGTCCCCTCTCAAGTCCTAGCTTGTGAGCCTTAGCCTCTACCTCTCGACTCCATGCCCCGGCTCCATCCTGTCTGATTATGGAAGCAAGAAAGCCAGGCAAAGACCCTTGGACTGGTATTGTCTTCCTTGGCCCATGGTGGGGTAAGGAGGAACAAACTGAGTTTGTGCATGTCCCATTGATGACTGGGACTAGGGTGTCCCATAACCCTGGGATCCTTGTCTCTAAGGATAATCCTGCCTCATGTGTCTAGGTGACAATGGAAACATGTCCTCTACCTTGACTGGCTAGTAGCCCTCACATGTCTTCCATCTTGGGATGATTGATCATGGCCTTGGCCCTAGTAACCGCAACTTTGTCCCTAAAAACCTTACGGAGTAGAAGTGCTATGCTTCTTCCTTGAGCTAGAAGAAAAAGGTTAGCTCTCCCTTCTCTTATCTTTAACACCTGGATCCCTGATGCTTTGTGTGTCATTCACCTCCCTCTCAATGACCATATTTGTCTTGACCATCGAGTCCAAGTCTTATAGGAGAAGTCCCACAATTTTACCCCAGATGGACAATTTCATACCATCCTCAAAATTCCTCACTTTAGCCATGTCTGTGGCCACATAATCATACGTGAAATAGGCTAATTCAATGAACTTAGCCACGTATTTAAGCACCGCTATGTTCTTTGCTCTTGGGCCAGAACTCGAAGCTTTTGCATGTAGAGCAGATATTTACCCATGAAGAGTTCATGAAACCTTTCCCATGTCATCACCTCTAAGTTCCTTGAGGCTTTCACCTAATCCCACCATACTTGGGATTTACCCTCTATTTGGAATGCATCTAGCCTTATCCTTGTGGCATCGGAGGTGATCTCCATAGCCTCTAAGATTCACAACTTTCCTAACTAATGATCGCCTTCCATTAGGTCCCTCCTCCTCAAGGTTGAAGGATGATGCCTTGAACCTCTCGAGGTTACTTGACCTCCTCTGGCCCACGCCTGCTCCAGCATGCAATGGTGGCAACCGCAAAGCCAATAGCCTCTATGAAGGCTTGTTGGTCAAAGCCGAGGGTAGTGGGTTGTTGTTCCGCCCATCACCTCAGCATCCTCTTCCTCGACTAGCTATCTACATATGTCAGATAGCATTTTAGTCTTACACAATATCCTAAACTTGGGGATCAAGTTTAAACCTTGAGATTTCTCTCCTTGTCTAACTAGTAGTGCATGTGTCAACCACTAATAGACATTAACAACCTGAACCATCCGTTCGTTCTTTTTCTGAACCCCCAAGGTTATGTTTTCTAACCCCGGTGTTCCCTTTTGTCCATATACACTCTACCATGTATACTTTTTTCCCACACAACACATAGCAGTTCTATATAGATATCACCATGCATATAATTCACACAACACACCTCACACAATCACTTAGTGCAACACGAAACACACAATGCATGCAATGGTCTATACCCATCCCATCAAGCCTTAGGTAGTCGCATACATGTGCTCTAATACCAAGCTATGTTGGTATCAGTGCTATGACGCATGCCCATCGCCCTAGGTAATTATATTACCTATGTTCTAATACTCGTTCGACACTTAATTAGATATCGAGCACTATGTTATCATGAACCTAAGCTCTGATACCAAGCTATGATGCCCCAAAACCCAGGGGTCCGTTGACCAACTGTCAACCTGGGGAAAAACTCGTGGATATCGGGTGACCCGATACCACACTATGTGTCCTATTTACCGGGATCCACAAATTTAACAACTAAATGGCCACTTTGGGACCATTTATCCATTTTCATTTAAAACATGCAAGATTATAATTAAAAACAGCCCATAAGGTTTAATTACAACTCTCAGATACTGAAATACATGGAAAACTAGTTTACCCATAAAGCTTTACAGAATATTTCTTCTATAAGCCACAATCCGTTTTCTTCACACTGCGGCCTCGAATCGAAGGTCGTCAACCTACTCCCCTCAAGACCGAAATGTTTTCCATATAGGGTGAGCCACGACCAGGAGTAAACTTCTACAGAGGCTACCTCCCACTAAGTGCAATATGTAATGGTCATGTTCCACAAATTCACATCCACATTCCAAGTAAAAACATATGTCATTTCTACTATGGAATCCTACATGCCATGCCATGAAGTGAGATGAGACTCAATCATGTACCATGCCCGGAGTCCTTATCGATTCCCACCATACCCAAGTCTTTACCGACTCCTACCACACAATGCAACGCAAAAGTGTGATAAAATCCGTCATTTGTGGATTACATCCGATGATCATTTTACAAAACAAATTCATTTTTTTTCAAACCAAAAGCTTTTTGGATGTTACACCTCAATGATCATTTATATACAAAACTCATGTGTCTTTTATGGGCAACAAATTTTCGAGGTCTCACTGCAGGCTCCGCACGCCTTCCAACACTTTTTGGACTTTCATCATAGGAATGTCTGAACCAGTCTGAATCTTTCACCCGAGAGAGAATCTAACCCTTCTTACTATTACCCGACACAAGTTTTATTTACCGTTTCATGCAATCATGTGACTCTATTGGACGTCGTCTAACGGTACCAAGCCCAACCATCAATCACCAAGTGAGGTGATTGATTACAACCATGTATTCACACACATTCAATGCGATGTCCCCGTGCATATGCAATGTAATGCTCCATTGCATGTTATATCATGGTACATGTATAATGAATGCTACATATGCAACACAATCCACACCACTCACCGGGTGTCATGGACAATCACATCACTTGCATATGACTTCCATACTTCATTTCATCCATGTCAATATATTATGCATGCATAAATCAACATCAACATACAAAATGTCATTCTATGTTCAAGCAATGACGCACACACAATCAAGTTATGTAATGGACATTTGCACATAGAAATGCATCACATGTCAATACATTATAACATACATATTGACATCCAAACATGTCACCAGTTAGTCAAGCAATGACACTTTTAAAAAAGTCATACAATGGCCCCGAAGCAAGCCACAAAAATCACAAAGCAGGCCATAAAACCGACCTCAAACAGGCCATAAACATAGGCCCCAACATAGTCACAGGCTCGCCTAGGCGTATCCTACCTTCGCCTAACCAAAGTGGTTCGCCTAGGCGAGCAAAGCCTCTCCAAGGCGGACGAGAAACTCCACAAAACCATCCTTGAGTTCGCCTAGGCGAACACTCCCTTGCCTAGGCAGACCCCTTCGCCTAGCGAACACTTCCTTCGCCTAGGCGAAGACCTATTTTCTTCCTAGGGAAGCCTCTTGCCCTCGCCTAGGCAAAGCACTTATGGACACTTCCTAAACCCGAAACCTTTGATTTCCCTAAACTCCCGTTTAGATCCTCTATGAAATCCCACGCCAAACCTGCGCGTACTCTAGTCAATGCGTATGAACTTTCGTTTCGCCCGACGACTTCCAACCGAGACATGGAATCTCCCAGAGATCATATAGAGAAGTCTTGGTGTTCCCTTTCCTTCTCTCTTTCTATCTCACATGGAAAAAACCGGGATAAATGGGATATTTTTCCCTATTTGCCCCTCAAGCCCTCACTTAAGGCTTGGCGGAGCGCCCACACGCCACATGTCCCGATCCGCTTCCTAGGGTTCAAGCCTCCCCAAAACGATTTATTTCATCCCAGTCTAAGTTCAAATTATTCTAAATGAACTTTACACCAGTTATTTCCCAAAATCTTGTTTTTAGGTTCCCTAGACACCCGTTGCCAGGAAAATCGTGAAATTCTAATTATCTCGGAATTCAACGAAATTCATCTAGGTGAATAGATTTCGCGAGACGATTCCAATGATGAGGTATGTTTCATCATCCAAGATCTAGAAAATTTCCAAGTTTTCAACCTGTACTATTTCAAAAATTTACCGTTTTGCGCTCTTTTCAAAAAAATTAAATTGTACCTGGGTTTTACAAGTGCAGCAATCGGGAGAAGTCTTCAATGAACCTCTTTGTAATAATTCCGTCAGATCCTAAGAAACTCCGCATACTTATGACCTGGGTCTCTGCCTCCCCAACTCCATAACTCCGCCTAACCTTTTCTCCGGGTCCACTGACAAGACCAAGTCGACACCACTTGCCCCAAGACCACTCAGCAGTTTCAAAATCACACTTATCACCTGCATACAATTGATGGTCTCTAAAGACTGAGAACAAATTCTCAAGTGACCCTCATGCTTCTCATACTATAATGAGTAGATCAAGATGTCATCAATGAAGACTAATAATAACCGATCTAGATAGGGTTGAACACCCCATGCATGAGATCCATGAATGCCGCTTAGAGCATTCATTAACCGAATGGCATTGGTGGAACTCAAAATGCCCATATTTCCTGCACTCACTCTTAGAACATACCATCTTAATCCTCACTGATGGTAACCAAAGGCAGAGATCTATCTTAGAGTAAACTCGTGCCCCTCTTAGCTGATCAAATAAATCATCAATCCTTGGCAAAGGGTACCTATTCTTGATAGTAATTGTATTCAACTGTCAGTAGTTTATGCATAGCTAAAGGGTCTTGTCATTCTTCTTGGAAAACAGCGACCGAGTGCCCTAAGGTGAGGTGCTCGGTCAAATAAAACCCTATCCAATACCTTTAATCGACTCGGTGCTCTGCAACTCAGCAGACGTCATTCTATGTGGAGTCATAGAAATAGGTTTTTGTGCCAGGGTGCAACTCAATAGTGAAGTTTACATCCCTATGCGGAGGAAATCCCGGTAGTTCATCCGAAAAAATGTCCTCATACTCACAAACCGTCCAAGGTAGACCCAACTCCTGTCTCACCTCGTCCTCCAAGGTAAGGCTTGCTAGCCAACCCATTAACTGCCCGTGCCATCTAGAGTCATACACGGCTTGTGGTAAGGCATCGTGCTTATCCCCCTTAAACATAAAACAAGTTCCATCTAGTGTGTAGACAGTAACCCTCTTACGATCACAATCAATGATGACTCGGTGTGCCGTCAACCAATCCATCCTAAGGATGACATTAAACGTCGACATGTCCATGACCTTAAGGTCCACGGTGAGTAGAATCCCAAGATCTCTAACTCACAACCTTGACATATCTAATCAATGCTCACCCTAGCTCCTAAGGAAGAACTCACATGCAGTGGCTCTTCTAAGGTTTTAACCTCTAAGCCCAAATCTTTCACACATGATACAACAACAAAGGAATGAGATGCACCAGAATAAAAAAAATACTCTTGCCTATAAGTGAGAGAATATAAATGTACCCTAAATGACAGACTGGTTTGTAAGCTTAGCCTGAGGTGTAATAGCGTAGACACGCCCCTAGGTGCTGAGTAGCGCTTGTGAGCCACCGGCCTTGACTGACTCATGCGCCTTAGCCTCCCCGACCCTGATTAGCCAGTGGTATGGGCTGTACGGTCTGCTTGGGACTGTGCGGCTCCCTTGGCCCATGGTGGGAGTAAGGGAGGAACAAACTAAGTGTGGGCGTCCCATTGATGAGGCGGGACACGGTGTCCCGCTAACTCTAGGATCCACACCTCTAGGGCAATCTACATTTCATGTCAGCACGGTAGCCAATGGTAACATGTTCTCTGCCCTAGTTGGCTAGGAGCCTTGAAGTGCCTCCCATCTTGGGATGATTGACCCTAGCCTTGGCCTTGATAGTCGCGACTTTGTCCCTGAAATCCTTATGGATTAGAAGTCCTCAACTTCTTCCCTAAGCTAGAAGATGAAGGTTGGCTCTCCTTCCTCTTATCTTTAACGCCCACATCTCAGATGCTTCGTGCGTCGTCCACCTCCCTCTCAATGGTCATAGCTGTCTTGACCATCAAGTCTATGTCTTACAAGAGAAGTCCTACAATTTTACCCCAAATGGACAATTTCAAACCATCCTCAAACTTCCTCACTTTGGCCATGTCTGTGGCCACATAATTATCAGCAAAACGGGCTAATTCAGTGAACTTAGCCACGTATTCGAGAACTGTCATCGTCCCTTGTTTCAATTCTAGGAACTCTCGAGCTTTTACATGTCAGGCAGATGCCGGGAAGTACTTGCCCATGAAGAGCTCATGAAACTCTTCTGATGTCGTTGTCTCTAAGTTCCTTGAGGGCTTTAGGCTATCCCACCATGCCCAGGATTCACCCACAGAGCTGAATGCATTACTTGCAGTGTCCTGGCAGATGGCATCAGGAGGTGATCTCTATCGCCTCTAAGATCTTGCCGACTTGTCATAACCAATTATCAGCTACCATCGAGTCCCTTCCTCCCTTAAAGGTTAGAGGATGGTGTGCCTTGAACCTTTGAAGGTTACTTAGCCCTCCTTAAAACCCAGGTTACTAGTACGTACAATGATGGCAATATAGCACTTACAACAAGTAATGCGATTGCGTGCAATTAACCTCTATGAAGGCTTGTTGGTCAAAGGTCGATGGTAATGGATTGTTGTTCCGCCCACCGCCTCGGCTTCCTCTTCCTCGATTTGCCATCTATATAAGTCAGATAGCAATAGAGTCTACATAACATCCCAAATAAATGGGGATCAAGTTTAAACTTTGAGATTTCTCTCCTTGTCTAACTAGTAGTGTATGTGCCAACCACTAATAGACCTTGACATCCCGAACCATCTCGTTCTTTTGAACCCCAGGTTATGTTTTCTAACCTAGTGTTCCTGCTGCTTCCATTTACATTTACCGTATATTATTCATAACATAAAGCAGCGATCATGTAGGATTTAGGCACAAAACATGAAATGCCTGATGAATGCAATGATGCAGGCCATGCCCGTCAAGCCCTAAGTGATTTATATATATGCTCTAATACCCAGTACGAGCAACCAAAGAAATCAAGGGGTCCTTCCACGAAGAACATGGATATCGTATAACCAGATACCACATCGTTGAAGTCCATTTATCGGGATCCGTAATTTTACCAAAGCGAATGGGGAGTCTCCTTCGTGCGGGAGCCTGCCCAAGCCAATCCTATACTATATAATCTTTGCAAAACAACACACGAGAAGTCCAGGGTTAGCTGAAGTGACTCACCTTATAGCCGACGAACATAGAATATAAGACGCCCATGTATGAAAATTTTCATATAATTCAAATACAATTCTTTTACATAAAATTACATGCCAAAACTAGTTTCTACTACAAAAAATGTTACAAAAATAAATTTAAAAGTCATAAGTCGGCTTTTTTCACCCTTGCGGTTCCGGATGAGAGCCATCCACTAGCGTATATCACACACCCGAAATGTTTTCCCTATATAGGGTGAGCCACGCCCAATAGAGTAATTCCTACAAAGACTACTCCCCATGTAAGTGCACATGTAATGTTCACATTCACATCAACATTCCAAGTAAGAATATGCAAATTCTAGGTTTGAATTCTACATGATATGCTATGAAATGAGATGAGACTCACTCATGTACTATACCCCGAGTCTTTACTGAGTCCCATTACACAATGCAATGCTAATGTGTAATAAAATTCGTCATTGGTGATTTCCATCCAATGATCACTTTATAAACAAAACCATGTGTCTTTATGGGTAGCAGATTTTGGAGTCGCACCGCAGGCTCTTTACACCTTCACACTTTTTGGACTTTCACCGTTTGAGTGTATGAACCAGTAACCAGGTCTTTCACCCGAGGGAGTGTCTAACCCTTCTTACTATTACCTGACACAAGTTTTTCCATGTTATGCAACTTTGAGACTCTGTTGAAATTCATCCAACGGTACCGAGCCCACTCATCAATCACCAATTGTGGTGTTTGATCTCAACCATGCATTCACACCCATGAAATGCGATGTCTCCGTGCATAAGCAATGTAATGTATTGTTGCATGTCAATGTTATGTCACATATGTACTGAATGTCATATAGACAACTTAAATCATACATAATTCATCATGTATATGTTGTCTATGTTCTTTATATAGGCTACAAATAAACACTCATTCCAATATCATTATCAACACAATATATCAACATTTATCAAACAATAACAACAATAAGGCATGTTATTCACAATCAAGAAATAACACTCTTAATTCTCAAGGCTAAATGTGACATATAATATGCCCTTGAACATTAAACGACTGCCATGCGACCATAAAATCAGGCCAGAGAACAAAAGCCCTTATTTGGCCGTAAAACCAGCCAAACAAGCCCTTCAGCATTCTTAGGTTTTCATCGAGCAAACCTACTAAAACAATGCTTTGATCATGCCCCATAAACCTCACAAAATAAAATGGCCTGATGGCCAAAAAAGGCTATTAAGCGTTTTTAAACAATCCAAACGATTTAGCAGAATCTACATATAACCTCCTTAAATCGGCCAGAAATAACTAAGAAATTAAAGGCAAAGTAGGAAGAATCCTTCTGTCTTGGAGTATGGTAGAAGGTAGGAGACCTCGAGAACACCTCATGGCAGAAAACTTGATTTCTCAAATCTTTCCTTTGGATCTTGATGAAACTCCTTTGTTTTGGCACACACACACCGCCTTGATCGAGTTCTTTAAAGTTTAATTACTGGCTCGATAATTAAACCAAACTGGAACCATTAGTTGAAAGCTTGGATTCTTTTGCTCCTACTTTAACTCTTTCTCTCTCTTTCTCTCCCTCTTGCTCTCTCTCTTTCTTTCTTTCTTTCTCTCTCTCTCTCTCTCTCTCCCTCTCTCTCTCTCTCGTAAAAACCAGAAAAGTGAGAGATGTTCCACCCTCCACCCTTCATTTTAACCTTATCTTTTAATTTTAAAGGCTTAGCTGATGTCGCGCCATGTATCCACGACACAATTTAGATTAAGTTTTAAGCCAAATAACGATTTAAGTTCAAATTGTTTATAGATTTTATTTAAATTATTTCTCAACTTTCAGATTTTCTCAAAAATCTCATTTTGGAGTTTACCATTTTGGGTGAAATCATGAAAAATCCTACTATCTCGGAATTCAACGAAATTCGTTTGGGTAACTAGATTTTGAGAGACGAATGCAAAGGTGAGGTCCATTAGTTATCAAAGAGATCAAGAAATTTCATGTGCAGCCTTTGTGCATTAGTGGCGATTTCTGGTTTAAATTTTCGGAGAAAAAATTCAAATTTACTCGGGTTTTACACTAGGGTAGGCAAGGATGAGAGTTGAGATTTTGGATTAATGTTTTGTTAGAAAGACGTAGGATTTCTGGATTACTTTGTTGTTTTGGGATTGAATTTTGTAACCTTCATTTGGAGAATTTATATTTATGGAAGGTTATGTTTGAGAATTAATGCTTTGAAAAATTGTCTTGTTGGAGAGATGTTAGCTTAATGATATATTGTTATACTTTAAGGGATAGTATGTCATTGAAATTATCTTTTTTTTTTTTATGAAGTTAGTTTAAATTTTTGTAAGCTATATTCCAGAACCAAGTAAGTTCCAAAGAAGGAATTTTGAAGGTAATCTGTTAAATTGGGGTTTTGAGTGCCACATATGTGGTGGCAATACTTACCACTAGTTCGAAGGTGGGGTGTTACAGAATGGTATCAAAGCACAAGGATAGGATCCTATAGATTGTTAAAGTAAATGGGTTGGGTTAGATTGAGTGACGATAATTATTTGTTGTTGTTATTATTATTATTATTATTTTATATATATCCAATTAGTTTCATTGAAGAGCTACTTTCATATCTTCCTTTTTTTTTTTTAATTATGATATGTCTTTAAATGATAGAACTATTGAAAATCCAAATATCCCTCCTGAGTCCCTTTGAACATGTACCGGAGGCACCCTCCTCGATAGTTGAAGGAATAGCTCAGATGCTAAGTAATTGGGAAAGATTGATTGAGATTCAAACATGTGCTGCAGAAATTCAAGTTCAAGCTGTTGAACCACAAGCTCGGGTTTTTAAGAGTCAAACACAAGGCCGGTCATCTATGACAGATGCAAGTACCTTCAGCGGTTTAAGAAGTTGAATCCTCCACGCTTTTAAAGGAGAGTCGATCCGATAAACCATGAGAATCATGGACTCTTGATCTTGAAAAGTAATTTGATGTTTTGAATTGCTCTGAGATGCAAAAACTTGTGTTTTCTACTCTATGCTTGGTGGCGAGGTAGAACATTGGTGAATGATGGAGAAAAGGCTTTGGGGATAGGTAAGAGGCGTAGCAATGCAGAGGCGAAGTAGAAACTTTAATTATTTCAGAGCTAGGCTTGTTAATTTATGAATGAGCTCGAGCGTAGGAGCTTTTGAGCGAGCAAAATGAGCTCGAGCTTGGCTTGATTTAAAAAAAAAAAGCAGCTTGAGCTCTCATTAGGCTCGTTTTCCACATATGAAACGAGCTCGAGCCAACCTCAGGCTGAAGCTATCCAGAACTATACAGGATTAGTATGTGATAATCCTCAAGCTGGAGTCCATATACTTTTTAACTTTTTAATAAATCGATAACAAATACATGAGTGGAAATAATTTTCTATGAGTTTGTTTTTACCTTAGTTGATTTAGCAATTGATGCTAGAAACATTAAAAACCCACCTCCTTTGACATTTGTTTCCCTTTACGGATTACGTAGAATCCATTTCTTGAAACAACTTACAGCGAAAAAAATTATAAATAAATTAAAACAAGTAGAAATTGTAGAGTGAAGAAGCCAAAATACTGAAATAATTGAATAAAAACATGATTGGTTTAATCAATTATCTAAATAAAGAAATATGCTCGACAAGATGCGCGAGCAAACTCATTAGTAACGAAACTATTTGGCAATATCTTCTTTGCTGCATAGATTGAGTTGGCCACCACCCTCGACTACAGATCGCATGATTAATTTCAGAACCCATGCTTCACCAACTGTAGAATGGAGATCTAGAATCTGCTACCATGTCAGGCAGGTCGGCGCAAATTTTCATACCGGCGGTGGCGGTGGCACTCCGGCGTTAGGCCATTGCAGCGGAGTCGAGATGTCGGCTCTTGTTTCTCTATGAAACCGCGATCACCGTGATGCCTTTACATGCCAGCGCCTAGATCTTGGGTTAAGTCGATACTAGTATCGAAAGATTTAATACCCCGAATTTGAGGGTGGATCCTTGTTCATCAGGCTGAATTGATCGTATCAGTGGGTCCATGCATTTGCCCTCAATGCTACTCCGTCGGTAAACCTTGTCTAAGCTCTGGCGGCCACGACCTCCCATAGTTTGCGGGAGCCACGTCTCATATTTGTAATCGAATCTTATACACTAGGATCGGCCAGGTCGTGCCGGTGGGTGTACCGACATCCATGTCCTTCAGAGCGTCCTTTGCAGGCACCTTCTTCCGCTCTCACGCACTGAACATGTCGTCGTGACACCTTGGCCTCGTGGGTACCATTTATGCGGCGAATGCGGAGATCTAGATCTGGATCCCATTGACGTGGGATTCGCTTCGAGCTTCCGACGCGTCTTAGTCATCGACGCCTCATACTGACCCGTTGATTCACGCATTTGCCATCCATGTCGGCCCGGATCCTAGAAGTTTGGATCCATTACATCGATATCAGGACACATGACTGGACGTGCATTCACTGCGGCGCTGAGTCGGGAGTATCATGGGTGAAGGCAGGATCTTGTTGGCCGGAGGCGGTGGCGAGCCTCGTTCAACGCGGTCAGTCCGACCGTGATTTCGATGAGCCGCGATGATGACGCAAATGACCAACTCGTTCGTTGCGTATCAACGACTCAGATGCCAAGTCTTATCGTCACCCGTCTAGGAATGAGGAACAATTAGTATGAGATAAGTTTAAGGAAGTCTTCTTAAAAAAATACTTCCTAAGGAGTGTGTGCCTCCAAAAGGAATCCGAGTTTATACAATTAAGACAGAGCAATATGACAGTTGCAGAGTATGAGACTAAGTTCACTCAGTTGTCCTGTTTTACCTCTAACTTTATATCTACTAGGGAACAAAAAGCCTTCCATTTTCAAGAAGGTTTGAGTCCATTCCGAGGATATTTCTCAACTCATAAGTTGAAACTATTCAAAGTGGTAGGGTGCCCTCCTAACTAAAAGGAGTGCCAAAGAACTCCAACAGTTCAGGGAGCAACACAAGAGATGTAGATATGATTATCCTCAAGGTGTTCAAACATAGAAAAGGCTAAGTACTTTACGAGATAAGGTTGTCATACCAACTTAAGAAGTACGAAAAGATAAGGTCACTCCATGTAGTAAGTGCGGCAAACATCATGCTAGTATTGTGTGCTACAAAGAGATTGGTGCATGCTTTAATTGTGTTGAAATAGATCATCTCATTTGGGATTGCCCTGGCAGATTTCTCAGAACATAAACCAAATGGAGGAAAGCCTAAGCCAAGGACCTAGGGAAGAGTGTTTGCCATGACAAACAAAGATGCTCAAGCCTCACCAGATATTGTCACGGGTATTATTCAGTTTCATTCCCAACAAATTAGAAACTTCTTAGGTCAGAGAGCTGCCATTCTTTATTTCTACTTCTCTTGTTGAGTATTTAGACATCTCTTGGCTTACTAAATTTGACAATAGCATTCTCACGCTTGATTGGGAAATCCTTTTTTGACTCTTGGAGTTGTTAGAATGATATTGTGTGTTTGGGGTAGAGAACTACATATGGACTTGATATTATTTTTGATACATGATTTTGATATCATATTGGGAATGAATTGGCTAGTAACTCACCATGCCCTAGTTGATTGTTTTGCAAACAGGGTAACATTTCATATTCTAGGACAACCTAATTTTTGTTTTGAAGGGAGCTCAGCAATACTATTGTTCAATTGATTTCAATTATGAAGGCTCAATCCTTACTCAAGAAAGGTTACCAAGGATATTTGGCTGATGTTGTGGGAAATGATAAGGATGTCAGATGGATGATATTCCTATAGTAAGAGATTATCTCGATGTATTTCCTGAGGAATTACCTGGACTACCACCAAAGAGGGAAGTTGAATTCACCATTGAGTTAGTGTCAAGGATGACTTCTATCTCGAAAGCACCTTACTGAATGGCTCCGTTAGAGCTCAAGGAACTAAAAGCACAGTTGCAAGAAATATTTGATAGAGGTTTTATTAGACCTAGTGTATCACCTTAGGGGGCCTTAGTACTCTTTGTTAAGAAAAATTGTAGGACTTTGAGATTATGTATTGATTTTAGGGAGTTGAATAAGATGACAATTAAGAACAAATATCCATTGCCTAGGATTGATGACTTGTTTGATCAATTACAAGGTTCTTGTGTTTTTTCTAAGATAGATCTTAGATCTGGGTATTATCAGCTTAGGGTGAAAGGTGAAGACACTACAAGGAAAAAATTAATCAATGACACGTTTAATGCGTCATGAAGGATTCTGATAATGGCTTCCACACAAGAGTAATGGTGTGGCGAGCATTGTATATGTTTAAGTACCATGACACTCATTTGAAGTGTCATTCTCTACTCATCAGTATTTCAACCTAATATCTTTACTATGATACTTTTATGAGCGTCATTGATTTTTTATATGTTCTTGTGTTATTAACATGACACCCTTTATAAGTGTCATCATCTTTCTTACATTAAAATTTTAATCTTATTTGAATTAATTTCATTAGTTATAAATCCTAATATAACACCTCATAGTTATTGAAAATCTGCACACAATATGAAAGTCATATAGATAAGAAAAAACTATATCAAAGTCATTGATAAGAAAAAAAAACTATTTATATATCCATTGATCCAAAATTACATTTGTATATATTCTCAACAAGTTTGCATAAATCGGTAGAATAAGAAAATGCGTTTAATTAGCCGGTGGTGGGATGTTCTGAGAGTGCACTGACCCGTCAACGCCACCCTGTGAAGCCTTTTTTACCTGTTTAAATTGGGAAATAAAATTTGTTCAATGAATAATTACATTTTTTACTTAGATGAGATTTGATGTTTTCGCGAATCATCATTTAATATAAATAGACAATTACATAGTGGGTTTGTTAGATAGAAAGACAATTGCAATAGTAACACATCATATTAAATGTACTTGATAGTTGTAAATGTTCATTGTAACATATCCTAATTATTCATAAGTTGTAACTAAAAAATTTGAATGAACATTAATTAAAACTAAAATAGTGATTTCATCAAAGTAATGACTTCACCAAACCACGTTAATAGTGAATCTAGTAGTAGAAAACAAACTATACACAATAGTGGGCGAAGACAAGCAAAAATTGAGCCAACAACATCTAACAACACTAAAAACATAAACTTCATAATTCATGTTGAGAATTGATGTGCAAACCAGGAACAATTCCAAGAGAACTAGTCATTGTATTGGGTACTTGATAATTAGAATTAATGTATTTATAAGTGTTATACATCTTTGTTTAATATAATTAATGGAACTGAATTTGACAAATTATGCTAAGGTGTTGTGTTTTGATTTGGGAGTCGACGTCTTTCTAAAGGTGGTGTTTAATGTGCTTGACTTGCATACGGTGAGGTCTGGTGTTGCCTAAAAGGCTAGGAAATATAGGTCATTATAATGCTAGTACACTTTGAATTTCTAATAAAAACCTATAAATAATGGTAATTCATGTAAATTAAAGAGCAAATTTGATTGATTATTAATATTTCATTTTTTCTTTTTTGAAAATATCACAATCTTCAGTGGTAGGATTTCATTGATTTTCTACTAGGTGAGGCTCCTAAAAGGCCTTAGTGAAATTTTAAGCTTTTTATCCATTCTCTTCTTATACCCTATCTCCCTATTTTGTTACTTATTCTTCCCTATCACAAACTTTATTCTTTGTTCATCTCCTTAAACAATGAGAAAATAAAACCCGAAACCACACACTTTGGCATAGGCAAACCATCCAAGCTTTGTCCAATATAAACTTTTAATTCTAACCGGGAACCACTTCAATTTAATTAAATAGATATTTTAGCTCATTATGCAATTTCTATATCCATGCCTATAGAGTATAAGAAGAAAACAATTACTAGCTACTTGTAATTTCATATTGCATGATTCCGAACTAAGAACAAGGTTTGCTAGCTAAAAGAAATTTTTTTAAGTCATTCCTAAATGTTTTTAGTTCAAGACTGCATAACATATAAAGCCCCATAATCAAATAACACTGAGATGATTCGCACATGACTGTTGCTCGATTATTTATATCAGTTAGTAGGGTTTTCTAGGAAAATAATATTAAGTTTCGCTCTTAAAGTATTGGTTTGCTTTTATTTCACATTTTGATTTACACAAACCCAAATCACACCACAATTCTCTAATCGTTAAACAATTAGACCTTCAACATTTTCATAAAAAGGACCAATATATATATATATATAAAAGAAGTAAGTCAGAGTAACATGGATGTATACCTGTGACCACCACAAAACAAGCCTTATGACATGCTAGTCTGAATTCTCAATCCAACAAAAAAGCATTAAAAAAAATAAACAACACTACTACCAACAAATTGGAAAGCAAATATAAAATCACAACTGCAACATATATATATACCTGTGATCACCACAAAAGAAGCCTTATGACATGCTAGTCTGAATTCTCAATCCAACTTCAAAGCATTAAAAAAAATAAACTACCGCCAACAAATTGGAAAGAAAATATAAAATCACAACATAATATAGAAAAGTAGAATGCTGGGAAGTTCAAAATAGGGTCCAAAATACCTAAGTCAATATAAAGTCTGAAATGAGAACATTTCCTCAATACTTTAAACTCATTGCTTAATATGAAAATAAAGAAACAACAAAATGATAGCGTTTTCCTTTTTTTTTTGCATAATCACTATTTGTCACTTTTTTTTCCAGCATAATCACTAACTAGCATTCTTCAGACAGCTAAATATATCCTTGATATCCAAAAGAGGAAAAAAGAAAAAAGCAAGTTGTGATTCTAGGACATTCCTGATGAAATGATTTAAGAAATTCAAACATTTTTAAATTTTCCAATCACTTAACCGGAGGTGAATTGAAGCCAACTAATAGATTTTTCATCTTTCTTTGCTTTATCAAGAACAAAAATCATACCATCAAAATAGATTCTTAAGTGACAAGTGGGTGCATTGCGTTGTTAGCGATAGTTCATTAATCTGCAAATAAATAAAATATTTTAATGACACTATCACAAATAAGAGGAGAAGGATTAAGGGATAATCTTTGGATGTCCACTAAGATTCAAGGAGGAGTCATTTTTCATTAAACCACTCCAAACAGGCTCCCAATTAATTTAGTAATCACTAAATGTGCAAATCATAACAAGACACACCAAAACAAGTTTGTAGTAAAGCAAGTCGATAGTAAAGCAGTATGTGTCTGGAAAATGAATACGTGGACCAGAATGTTGCAATTAAATAAGAGTCATTATATAAAACTTGTATTCATATGCTGATGCAATTAAATACTTGTAGGATGTGAACAACAACTTTTATATATTTAGTCTGATTAAATACTGAAGAGAGCACGAGTATATAAGGTCATAAACAAAATCAATGATTTTAGAAAAATGAAAGAGCTTAGATGCACTAGTTTCATCACAAGATGACTTGTTAATATGAGAAATTCTTTTCATTTACTACCACAATGCAAGGAATGACAGGAATTTGGGCCATTTTTTCTCTTTATCCCGTTAGCATCACTTCTTTAGTAGATGACATCCTCTAATGTATAAATCCTGAAGAAAGTAACAACATTTCTTACCTAAACATCAAACCCCCCAAAATACCCATATAAACCTAACACCCAACCAAGAGATTTTCTGCGAGAAGATTAACAACCTAAGAAAAGAAAATTGGAAACAGAGAAAACCCCGATTCAAACAAACCCGAAAACCTCAACTCCAAGAATCCACTGGCTGTACAAAAATAAATGAAAAATCCAAATCAAATCAAGAAAATCACCCAGGCTTCCCATTACTCTTCACCACAATGCAAAATGCCAAGAATCCATTTTACTTATCAAAATAAAAATAAAAAAAACAAAATCAAAACTTTAACATTTTAGGATTAAAAAAGGCTGAGGTGCAGAACAGGGGTGATAATTTCAACCTACTCTTTAGAGCATCAGGAATCCAAACAAAATTCTCTTTAAGAGCAAGAAAATTTAACTGAATTTGAAGCGATATCATCATGAAGATCGAGAGAAGCACGCATAGTTGCACAATCATACTGTAAAGCTCATTTGCTTCCAATCCCTGTATTCAGAAAAAAGAAAAAAAATATCCAAACTCATAAACCTAAATCATCAAAAATTTGGCTCCAACTCACAAACAATAGAAATCTTCAAACTTTTCACATGCTAGATACCTAGTTAGAAATAAATGTTTCCCGATTCATAGAGAACCCTAAAAATGAAAATGTAAACTTCAGAGAGAAAGAGGGGGAGAGAGAAATCTATATTTGGGTTTTTTTTTTGTGGTATCCAGCAATCTTCACAATATAGAATCGTTTAGTTTTGAGAGGAAAACTAAACATGTATCATTAGAATTAGAGGCAAATGATGGTGATGAGGGTAACTCAAGCGGTCTTGTCAAGCGAAGGTTTTATGTGCCAAGTTTCACAATGAAATGAGAAGAGGAGAGCTCGATCTCCATTAAGGATGAGGTTAGGGTTACGGTTGAGGCTCAAGAGGAGATATCGACCTATTTGGCTTTGGTTAGAGGGGTGGTTGAAATGGCTTTAGATCCTAGGTTTTGATATTTTAAATTAAAACAAGCGTTAAAGAAGTACCAAATAATGACATTTTTTTCAAAAACGTCATGGATTTGAACGTCATTATTTTAATTTTTTGTAGTAGTGAGACATATTAAAGACTGCTTTTCATACTAGATATAGGCATTATGAGTTTTTAGCGATGCCATTTGGTCTGACAAATGCCCTAACCGCTTGTATGGATTTAATGAATAGGGTTTTTAAGCCTTATCTGGATCAATCTGTGGTAGGCTTCATAGATGATATTCTAGTGTATTCAAAGAATAAAGAAGAGCATGAGAAACACTACGTGTTGTTCTTCCACACCCTAAAGGGCACCAACTTTTCAAGATTAAGAAATGTGAGTTTTTCTTGATCAAATTTCTTTCTTATAAGCCATCATAGTTCAAGGATGGAATTTTGAAGACCCACACAGTAGGAGCGGTGTTGAGTTGGAAGAAGGCCTACCCGATGTTTGAGGTTGCCAGCTTTTGGTGGGCTGAATATTATAGGCGCTTCACTAACGGCTTTTCAAATTTCCTTACCACTTGCTAGACTCACTGAAAGAGTGCTAGCGTTTGTGTGAACAAGGGTGTCAAGTAATAGTTTCGAGGTGAAGAAGAAGTTGATATGAAAATCAGTGTTGACTATTAAGTCTAGTTTAGGAGGATTGTTGTTTATAATTGATGCATCGCGTCAGGTTTGGGTTGTGTACTCATGCGGCGTGGAAAGTGGTGGCATATGCCTCCCAGGAAGTGAAGTCATATGTTAAAGTACACACTTATGACTTAGAGTTGGCGGTGGTTTTGCACTTAGATTTGGAACGTATATGATGGGAACATGTGGTTATACGGACCACAAAGTTTGAAATATTTATCCTTAAAAAGAGGTTAAATATGGGAGGCAGAGATGGTGGATTGAGCTCCTTAAAGACTATGATTGTAGCATTTTATATCATCCCGATAAGGCAAATGTAGTTGTTGATGCTTTGAGTAGAAAGTCATATGGATATGTGTCAACATTGAGATCAAAGCATGCTTAATTGTTTTATGATTTAAAGACCCTACTCACTTATCATTATATTACTTGAGGCGACGCGTGCACTTGCGCACATAGGCGTACTATTTTACATAGCACAAATGACCTATGAGTATCATCATCCATCAATACAAAATTAGATTTTTCCCCCCTTTCTCACCTTATCCATGATGGCTACTAACTCTAGATCATCCTTTTGTGAAGACTTAATCTTCCCGATTAAAGTATGGGATTTGCACATTCGTGATCAATAAAACTCCAGGTCGAAACTTGAAATTTGACTTATATATTAACTTTTTAAATATATATTATATAATAAAGTGTATATTATATATATTAAATAAAATAGGGATATAGTAATGAGCCTATTAGGACGATCTATCGACAAGTCAAAACTTCCTCAGACTAGCACAGAAAATAATTTCATCAGCCCGGCCATCCAAAAATGAACTCGAGTTGAGATAGGGTCGAGCTTTAGCCCATCAGGCTAAGCTTTAGCCTATCGGGCCGAACAGGACCTGAAGTGGGCCTTGGGTTGTTTAGAGACCCCTAGTTCACGAGCCACAAACTTCAACGATGTTGGTACATAGATAGATCGTGAATACTTTATATCTACGATGATTAAGTACTTGAACTTATTATTTTTTTTATCGAACAATAACTTGATAATTTAACTATATGGTATTTTCTTAATTTGTTAAGACCTATCAATTTTTGAATTATATATCTTGAAATTAAGTTCTACATCTTCTAATATCCATCATCATGTTAATATGAAAATACAAATTAGTTAAAAGTTAAACCATATATCATTTCAAAACCATAAGTTAGTCTTGCTCGTGCTGACCTTTCGTACGCTTTGAGATTATATATATGTTGCACTTGGTTTCAAGAAGAGATCGAAATAGGATGATGGACACCTTTAAATATTAATACTCTTGATGTAATACAAAGTATAGTGATTATAATACGAGACTAAACATATTCTAACCCAAGCACAAGATTTTATTTGCTGAAAAAGATTTATATATCAAACATCGTCATCTTCTTATAATAAGGATACCCTGAAAAGTACTTTTTCTTTGCTACCATTTCTGTTTCTTGTTCCTTTCAGACTATGTTATATATACAATATATACATTAAGACTTATGGTATGCTAGGAATCTTAATTCTTGGCTCCAAGGATGGACAAATAAAATGATCTCGTCTTTTTCCATGTTTGGAGAATATTTATATAATAATATCTACCAAATTGGGTTTTGAACGAGATGACCAATAAACCTTGGTCCAAGATAAAGAATTGAGACATAATTCATTAATTACCTTAATTTAGTAAAAATTTCCCATGTTACATTGACTATTATATACTATATGATGAATTTGAAGCTTCACTCCTCGAGCTACCTCCATATGTATTGTAACTTCAGATGGAGATGCCTTGGAACTGCTGCCTGTCACCCCAGCTTCAGAAAATGGCTTCAAGAGCTCATATGGAACCACCCCAACTCCCTTCTGTTCTTCAAACTATTGTCTGCATTCCTATCATCAATAATATTTTCTAGTTCTTTTAACCTCGAAGAAAACCTTTCAAATGCTTCCTTTATCACTGGTTCTTCACCCCATGCTGGCTCTATATGCTCTCCTATATACTCTTCATCGAATGATTTGATAACACATGTAGAATAGCCATAACTTTTGTTGCTTGAATCTGTGAAGGAAAAACGCCTTGGATTCAGTTCCGGGATTGTCCAAAAATCGTTTCCATCGCTCTCCTGTTGGATCTTCACAGGGCATGTTTGTTCTAGCAATGGAAGGCCTGTTAGGGAAGTAGCCAGCAAAATCATATTGTCCAAAGTTCACAGCTGAGTGATGAGCTGAGGCCACCCACACTATAGTTGTGATGGTTCCAATTAGGTCTTCTGGTGTTTTGAGGACTGGCCACCATGGTTCATCTTTCTTATCCTCATGACCTTTTGTTCTGATTTCGGTCCACCATGCTTGGAGCTCTGTATCAGACTGTACCATGCTTGCATCCTTGTAGTAGTAATTGACATAATCTGCAACCCAATGTTTAAGGCATCCCATAGCATCAGACCGTCGTTGGCGAAAGGATAATCTTCGATCATTAGCTTTAGGCCATGGGGAGCAGTTGGATCCTCTACCGCAATTCCTCTAGCAATTAAGAAACCAAAAACATTGGCAATGGGGCTTTCAGGCAACTGTATACTAATTGGCACTCTACACATGCATTGCCCACAAGCAGCATTTCTTCAGAAAGAAATTTGGAACCAAAAATAAAGTATGTTATGAAATCATCAGAACTTTTATATCAAAGTACCTAACATTCATATGTGCAATCACCAAATGAGTGAATAATGAAAAAAACTGTCATAGAATTATTGACTCTTAAAAGTGAGACAGAATTTAAGTGAAGTATACTAGCCGGCTGAGGTGTACTATAAGGGTTTTGATTTACATTATTAGTCTTGTTCATCGGTGTTATAGAATGTAGCTCACACTTGAGGGAACATATGTATGGAGAAAATAGGCAAAGTCCAAAACAGAGCGAGGGGGCCAATGTGCTGAGTATAGGGTTACTTTTGTACTTTTATCATACAAATGGTTATTATAAATACCCTCATATGTAATTCTATTTAGTGTTATTGAAAGTTTCAGCTACCACTCTCGTGGATGAAAGCACATTTACAAACCAAGTAAATCTGTGTGTTCTTCTCCTTTTCTCTTTAATTTTATCACTATTTTGCTGCATGAATCACAACAATCAGATTACCTGTTTATTAGGTCTGCTGGCAGAGCTTCTCTATCAAACCGCCACTGCTGGTCATAAGCCATGGAGCAAAGCTCCATAGAATATTACGAGCAGATTCTCATGATCCCATCTGCATTTATTAGTGCTTGTCTAGCAAAAGCATTCATCTTCATGGTATTGCGACAATGAGGATGTAATAGCCTAAAGATTGGGTGCATTACACTAAGTTGCCTATTTGTTGCAATTATGTAAGGTTCTGTCACACAGTGAGTTCTCAACCTGCAAGATGAGCAAAGAAGTTTGGATCTCAAAAATCATTCCGCCATGAGAAATGCAAGGAAAAAGGGGGGAAATAGTAAGTCTTTCAGACTTCTTATTGCTTCTTCAAGGATAAGAAAGCACAATTATGGGAGCAAGGTGACAGAAAATAGTACTAATCAAGCAAATGAAAAAATGAGGATAAGGTCCATATGAATCTTACTTGAAACATGCGTATGTCTCGTTTGCCCTAAACTTTTTTTAGTCCTAAGATATGCGACATTTACCTGTATAAGTCATGCCCTACACTGAAAACTACAAATGCCTGTTTAAACCCCCCATTAAACACCTTACATATGTCAGAGTTGCCAATTGTAACTTTTTTTAACATAGTGGGTGGAAGTAAATGTTAAGGGTATCTTTAAGCTTAGAAAAAAAGGGTTTAAAGAACAGTGAGAGGCAATGCAACGCAAAACTTGAGACCCGTTGTATCGAAAAGGAGGCAATAATGTACCGGTGACTAACAAGCTCATGATAACCGCAGTCATGAGCGAGGATGGGCTTTAGCGAGCCTCAAAGCCACAAACCTGTCGTTTCCAAACTGGGGGTGAAAGCTTGCTTCCATTGTGGCTTTCCTTCCATAGGTGGGCGAGTGAGCTCAATGGCTATAGGCTTTAAGGTGCCATCAGGAGTAAGGAAGAAAATTGCCCTTGACCCATACAGTGTTGTCCCTTTGATCTGCCTTACTTTGCTCACATATGGTAATAATAAGTCATGGTAATCTATGATGAATAGCTTCTTCTGTTTTAATGCCTGCATTCATGTTTCTAAAATTAGACAACTTTATTTTTGAGAGAGTATCTAAGAAAAAAAAAACGAGAATAAGCAATAAGGAAATAAAAATGAAAACAAAGAAGTAGAAACCCTAAATAGGGATCAAATAACGGGAAGAGAAAAAGAAATCCACTATTCCAAAAAACAAAGTATAAGCATATCTGGTTATAGGTTTTGAAAACTGTTTTGTGTTTAGAAAAACAAGGAAAATACATAAAATTAACATTTATGGTTTCCATATTTTTTTTTTATGAAAAACACTAAGAACACAAAGAACACTAAATTCAAATAATAAGATTAATTTTTAGATAACAGTTTTAAAAAATAGGAACATAGTATTCACTACTTCGGAGTTCTTATGTCCCAGAATTTAATGTTTTGATTTTAACATGTTTTTAGAGCAGCAGTTTTAACAGCAGCCAAACAGGCGCATCATATTTGTAAGTATACAAAATCTGAGAATGGTGCAAGGATAGACAAAATTCCAGGTCACAAGTCTAAGAAAGAGAGAGCGCAACACTCTCTAATGTCATAAAAGTCCTTTATCTCTAAGCTCGACCAACCTTCGGTGAATGCTGATTCGGGTGGTCCATAGACATCAGGATCCAGTGCGCTCTTCACTGGCCATTCCTGCATAATTTTAAGAACATTTAGACAAAGCTAATCATTAATCAATAGTAAAAATATATAATCATAGAAGCCTTTTATCATACCGTAACCAACTTTATACTATAGGGGTTAACACCAGCAAGAGTTTGGCGCGAGAATTCTTCGTCCCGAAGCCAAGAAAACTTGTCCTCTGCAAATGCATAACGACTTCAGCTTGTGAAAGGGAAGAAAGGAGGTGGAGGTGTGAAGGTTTTTTCTTACTGCCAAACATTGCAGGGGTTTCAAATTGCAGATTATCAATAGCATCACAAACAGCCTTCACTACTCTCAGTGCTAAAATTTGCATAGACGCTTGATTTTTAAGCTTGGGAATGGGGATTCCTTCTTTGTATAATTGGGTTATATCAGTGAAGCTTGGAAATCCAAGATCAGGGTCCTTTAGTGATAACACTCTAGAGATGGCCCAACAACATGTGCACTGGTATGCTGTCTTTGTTACAAATGACATCTCCTTCTCCTCAGAAAATTCTTCGTCTCTTGGCACATAGAAGGTGTCACTTCGTCTCTCAAAACGAGGATCTACAGCATAGATAGATTAAAATTTCTCATTTTCTTTCTTAAATATTTTTACTGAGATGGCGTTTGTTTTTTTTTTTTTTCTTAATGTTGAATAGAACTTTTACCCGAAATAATGCTTAATAATATTAAGTATTTAGTTGTTGGTTTTTTTCTAACACTTTTTTTCTATTATTTTTTATTTGAAAAGACATGTGCTTTTATTTATTTGAAATGAGAATAATTTTATTAATTCAAACTAGTAATACATTCGATAGAAACACTATTTGAATCAAATTGTTAAAAACTCTAAAGGATGACATATCATCCAGGTTAAGACATGTGTTTTTATTTAATTAGCATGAAAATGAATCATGAGAGTTTCTATTGGATCATAGAGTAATAATTTCTTCATGCTCTTATTTTAAGAGTTTAAAAATCCAGTTTTAACATAAACGTAAAAAAAAAAAAGCCGAATATTTTCTTTTACATTGAAGCAAAAAATTTGAAAGTAAACTGATAAATTATTTAAAAAACTAGAAAATTACATCTGAAGTTTGAAATGAAATTCTTTTAAGCAATTGTCAAAAAAAACAAAAAGCTCACTTTGGTAAAATGTCGCAATTTGCTCTTTTGAAAAAAAAACAATGGTTTTAATTTTAATTTTCATACCAGTTTTGCATGGTGGACGTCCGTTCTACATCGCCTAGGGTATGGATACTTGTTTGCTGCAGGCATTGCTGGATTTGTTTGTTCAGGGTTACTATCAGGGTCACCCAGATCATTATACGTCATAATCATATATCCTATCAGTAAAGACTTATACTCGTCTTACCTGCCTCAATAAACTTACAAGATCTTTTTCTCTTAAGCCCATGAGGCCGCCCGGTGTATGTGATGGAAGGTATGACTGTTACACATGCACAAAAGATCAGTAACATGCACCTTAATGAAATCCAGATATAATGCTAGCAAGATTCAAAGTAGCAAATTAAGTAGTTTTGCCATACAGAAGAAAAAAAAAATCATACGACGTGAAAACTTTAATATGGTGTTGCAATAAATTTTCTTCATGAAAAATTCTACTAATATGATATTGAAGTTACCATCATTAATGTCTAAGTTTTAGAATGCTATCTGCTGAATGATATATGGAATGTATTCACGATCAGAAATTTACCAGCTTTCTACATCTAAAAATGTGTATAAAGTATACAAATGCTCCTCATGTTTAACCTACTTGTATTGGCTAAATTTTATTCGCCTACCCATGATGATAGGGATAACTTTTTTCATGGGCCTACCGGTGATGCGAATATATATATATATATATATATATATGCTTAACTATTGATTTTAGAAATTTTATTTTTATTCTATTATTCTACCAAATTCAGTTAAATCCTATGGATTGGATGAAGTCAAGTCCACTACAAATGTATGGGCCACACCAAGCAGAACTTCCGTCAGAAATAACCAGGATTTTGTGACCAATTCAAGAACATAAACACGTGACTACTTTTATGGAGATTGTATCGGCTGTCTTTTTCAATTGGCTAAATGGGACAAAGACAGGACAGTTTACCTATTTAAGATCTTTAACAGAGACTGAACACAAGATTACTGCTCTTATTTTGTAAGTACATCACATGCCAAAGTAGAAGGATGATTTAATTTGAAAAACTCAATCATTAATTAATTTAGTCATGGACTATTCACAAGATTGTGTGATTTGCATCATCAAAAGGTAGAATAATTATAAATCATAAAAATCAATGAGAATTTGATCGTTTTAGTTGATCATTTGTCTATATAAAAGGGATAAGGTATCTGAAATAAAGCGATATTAGACTTTATGTTTAAGCGATCGCCCCAAGCTTTTGAGGTCGGAATTCTGGCCTTTGCGTTTATTAAGTAGCTTAAATATGTTAATCTGAAATCGGCAGCAAGCAAAAAAGACAGCGAGCGTATCTGAATTGCGTGTCGGCGTCGATGGCATAAATTACCGTTGATGTGTCGTCACGTGATGGAGTAGCGTCCCAGTAATGCGATGAACCGTTCTTTATCCCAATGCTACGATTGGCGATAGAAGCGTAACGAGGTATTGAACTGCGTTAGTCTGGCGTCAGCGGAAAATGTTTAAGGGCCGAGTTAGGCTGTGCGCAATAGCAGGCGTTTATCTGCGCTATATGCCATAATAAAGTGTTTAATTATATGCTTAGAGATGATGTTGATCAGTGTAGAAGATGGTGACTAACCTTGGTGGAGAAAAAGATCCTCTTCTCAGGGTTATCAAACTTTGGCTCCACCCATGAGCCCTAAGCGAACTCAAATGGAACACTGGGAGGCCATTGAGGACTATATGGGATTAAATCTCATTCTGGTGTTCATTCTCGATAGAACTGCACCTATCTCCCCATAGTCACAAGGGAATGCATGAAATTCGACTCGTAAATCACCTCTATCCTTTAGGCCAGTTTGGTAGGCTTACCCGCTGATCCAGTTTCTTCTCTAAAATCCCGTCTCTTTGCAGAATCATTAATGAAGTATAGTACCCCATTGATCAAAACTTTGGGAATTCAAGCAAACAAGGAAAGAAAAGAAAATCGGAAATAGAGACTTTGTGTATTTTCACTTTGGGCTTCTGGGCTACATGTGTCAACATGTATCTTCTTTTAATTTACTATCCAAATACTACTCATATTTATAATTCCATTTCATAGGAAGAACTTTTGGCACCATGTGGATTTTCTTGGTGTTCTACTTTACTCTCTGAAGGTAAAATAAAAGTTGAGATAGAAAGTCTCCAAAAATACCTTCTTATATATGCTGCTTAATTTTATTTTTACTAAAGACTTGTATGATGATATATAGGAAACGGGGGAAATTGAAAGAAAGGGGTGGCAACATGCCTGCTATTGTATGATCCTGCAGAAAACTTGTTGAGTCGTCAACTTTGACTCAACTAAACCCCACTTTCAATTCATTTCTCAGAATGAAGTTGGTGATAAGTACTACTAGGATCAAGCTCTGAACTAACAAGCTCTAAAGGTAAATTAGAAGGAGGTCCGATTTGTGTGTGAGTCCATGTGAACCTTAAACTGGACAAGAACCCTCCAATTGTTAGTTTAACTGTAACAGTTGCCCTAACAGAAATGGACATCCGGGTTCCACCAGCTACTGCTTTAGCCTTGTTAGGGACATAACCAACTCTAACATTCGTATCCTTTTTCTGAAGTTGCGGCCTTCGCCAAATCGGAAATGAAGGACTGTGGTTGGGGATGCATGGTTTGGTTCAACAAAGAAGAATATCAGGCATGGTCTGGCCGGGGGATCTGAGACTTGAACATATATGTATTCTGAGTTGCCATAGCTATTTTGTGGTGGCGGATATGGAGAAATACTGTCTGTGCCCTTTGATATCAAACTTTCTGGCTAGAGATGGGAGTAAGTAATAGAAATATTCATGCTGTGGCTTCATATAGCATTCAGTAGAAAGAGACAAAATTAGGTTAGTTGTAATAATTATTAACCAGATTATCTTTGTAGTTTTTATGAAGAACTCCTATGAAGCAAATTTAAGATTTCATATCAGTAATTAATAGGTGAGCATCCAAAGTCCCACATCCTTTAGTGATAGGGAAGATTATGAATTAATAAATATGGACAATATCTCTGTCAATGTGTGGCCTTTTAGGTAGAACCTAAAAACAACACCATTAAGGTTTTGAATTGATGGGGTTTGAAATAATAGGCGTGGCGAGTATGGCGGCATTGGGATTAAAAATGAGCTGTGCGATGAGCGTAATGGTATCACTTGACGAGGCCCGAATGGGGGCCCAGTTCGCCGCTAAAATTTGTGGCCGAAAATCGTGTGGGGGCTCTTGTCTCGTACCGTCGGAGTAAGATGTTTTACGATTATTGCGTTAATTATCACTTGTAATCGGTTTACGATAAGGAAAATACACCAGTGGGAGAAATTCGAATTAATAAATCGCCAAGCCCAGGAAACATCTTGTTGTGTAATCATTAGGAAACATATTAGTGATATCGTCATCCGTTAGGAAAGTTGTCGTGGTGATGAATTTATAAATACCGGGAAATGCCTTCAGGTGAAGGTGCGGGACTTCACGCATAGAAAATTCATTCCCAAGCGGTTAGCGAGCATGCGTCCTTTTTGGTTCTTTATTTTTGCGAGAGGAGTCCAGCGTATGGAGTGTGGACCAGGCCGGCAAATCCGTACGCTGAAGCGGGTTCAGATTGAAAAAGCATCATCGGTTTAGCGCTGATGCAGCCCAGGAGCAGCCGATTCGCACAAATAAAGTGACCTCTCGGGGGCGATGGTATGACGAACCTGGCGGGAGCCTTGATCCTCGGATGCAAGACCCGACCCGGCGGCGTGGACCCAGCCAGACCTCCGGATGCGTTAGAATGGTGCGAGCGACACGGACGAGGTGGAGCGCTCGGCGTCTGACCAGCACTGGCCGAAAGAGTTGGAGCGACTCACCCGAGCAAATCACGACACCCACAGGAGACACGACATGCCGAAAAAGCCAAAACCACTATTGCGAGAAGAACCGCCCTCGACCCCTCGTCGGCGGATAGAAAGTGAAAACTAGCCACACGAGGCATGATCCTTACCAACCCTGGAAGAGGATCGCTGATGAAGAGAGGTCGTGGGGCAAGGTTCGGGGACATCCGGCCAATCGGAGTCACATGAAGGTAGAGGTAAAAGAAGCAGGAACTCCAGTCTCCGCCGTTCTTACAGTGCAAACAATAGAATCTCCATTCAGTCGATCGCACTTCCCCCTCGTGAAGTTGAATAAAGCGAATTCAGGGCGTTCGGCCGGAATGAAAAGACCCGGCTCAGCCACCTCGATACGTGCAAGTCGGATGGATTCACGTGGATATCGGGACCGTCTGTCACGGGCCTTAACAACCACCTTCGAGGCCCGACATTGGCACGGTTTAATAGACTCCCATCGGTCTTAGATGCCATCGTTCACGGGCTTCTCCATCGGTCGTCTCCCACTTTATCGAACAGGGCGTGCGAGTAGAGTTATGGCACCACGACCATAAAATAGAGCTCTCAACTGAGGTCATATGTTCAAAGGTTTGCTGAAGTCGCTAAAGGTGGATATCCTCGGCGAGAAGTTTCTCAGATTCTTGCTTTCCATTGTAAGAGTTTGGGTGCCGATCGAAAGATCTAATGTTCTCCACTCTCGAAGAACCCTCGGGCCAGGCGTGGCCGAGGTCTCCCTTAACAGAGAAGTATATCGACGGCGAAGAAGCCCTCCTCTCCAGTAAGCTCTTGACTTAAAGGAAAGAAGCGAGGGGCGACAAAAAAGACAAGCGACAGACGGATCCCGAGGAGGTAGAAAACAAGCGGTCCGTGAGAACGAGGAGCAGCGAGATCATGAGGACCACCTGGCTGAGTACGCGGCGATATTCACACCAGCGGTACCTCGGCGGCCTGGTATCCAGGTCGCGAAGTGAAACGCTAGAAGGTTCTTGGGGTGGACATCGAGTAAGTCGGACCGCGAGGAAGAGCGACGCAAATGCTATGAGTTCCACAGGGACCATGGACACTTAGAGCGATGATTGCATCCGGTAAAAGGAGACGAATGCTTGATCACGGCGTGGACATCTTAAGCCGTCATTGGCCTCGAGGAAGGGGCGGGGCGAGTCCGACCTGACCACCTCGTCGTGACCACAGTTCGGCCCATCGCCGCCTTTAGGAGAAATCCATGTAATCTCGGGGTTTGCGGGAGGCGGAGAGTCAACTCCGACCGGGAAGGCCCGCTTCACGCGACATCGGATCGGGGCTTTATAAAGTGACAAACATCCAGCTTCTCATTTTGGATACTACCACCAACCTTCCGGACCTCGACATGGAAGGTTGCCCGACACCATGGCGACCACTTGTATTAAAACCATAGTAGCTAATAAAGCGACCCACGAGTCGCGTCGACCATGAAAGCTTGCTAATATCATCTTACATCGACTTTCGTAAGTGGGCTGACGGAAAGCTAGGCCGTTGTGCACCGCTGCAGCCCAGTTTTTAGGAAAGAGTCGCCCTTGGGATCGATCTGAGTTAGTGCTCACTGCACAGGAAGACCCCATGCCGAGGCTACAACAACGGTGAGATTCCTTATAATGGGCGCCCCATCGGCTGACGTATTCTTGGGTAGGCCCTCTCCCGATGCCATAGGGTCATTCCTCGCGTATCACATGATAAAAGCCAGGAATTTCCGAAGTGCGATGGGTAGGGATAGTCAGAAACGACGCATAGTCGGGGGAATGCTACTCGGCATCAATGAAGCAAAAAGCGGTAGGCAGCATTTACATGGATTGGAGCTGACATCTCACTGAACAAGGTAACCACCGACTGCGCCCATAGAAGAATTAAAGCTATCTTATTTCATTGACTAGCGAACACCTGGAAATACACATGAGGTCGAGTTAGTAGAAACCTTCGAAGCCCTGTGTGTTTTCTAGAGCAAAACATGGAGGTATTCACTTGGAAATAGGAGGACATGGGTGGGGTCAACGAATGGTGATCACCATGAAGTTAAATGCCAATCCTCCTTTTAGCGGTCAGCAGAAGGAGTTTTGCCACAGAAAAGATAAAAGAGCGATTAATAGAAGAAGTCGGTAAGCTCCTCGAAGCAAAAGTATTCAGTATTAAGATAGTTGGCCAACGTTGTTCTGATCAAAGAAAACGAAAAGTGGCGGCTTTGCATCGATTTCCACAGAAGAGAGACATCAACGAGGGCTGCCTAAAGGATAGCTTCCCCTGGATTGATCGTAGTAGACGCTACGGTGGCTGGGCTCTCGGCTTCATGGATGCCTTCTCGAAGCCACAGCCGTCGATTATGGACCCCAACGACCCGAAAAGACCTCATTGTCAGCGGTCGGGGGAACCTCTTGTTATCAAATAATGCCCTTAGACTAAAAATCAAAACCACCACGAAAATTTGGTGAGCAGGATATTATAAATAAATTGGGACATTTATGGAGGTATATATAAGGCGACATCTTTGATAAAATCAATAAAAATCGAGCTCCTGCTTAATTCAAGCCAGAGCGTTCAGTCTGAGAAGCTACAATATGAGGCTAAACCCGGCCCAATGCGCTTTTAGTCGCCCGGGGAAGTTCTTAGGTTTATAGTCAACAGCAGAGGCCAGAGGTGAACCCGGATAAGATAAAGGTCGTGCTTGATATCTTTGCCTCCATCGACGTTAAAGACGTTGCGTCGACTAGGAGAATAGGCTGCGTTGGGTCGCCGTATCAGGGCGACCAAAATCGTGAAGCCTTTCTTTTCGGAGTTCACGAAAAAAGGACTTCCAGTGGGGCCGCACATTGCGGAGGCATTCTGACCTTCAAAACCTGCTGAGCTCTCCCCTATCTGGTAAGCCCAGCCACTAAGGAGAACTCATTCCGCTCTCTACTGGTAAATTTCGGACTTTATATCTAACTTCTGCATCTATGATTTATTTTTGAGTTAATTTCATCGAGACCTATAAGATTTGAATTGTTAATATATTTCAAGCTATCATTAGTTTCAAATTTCATCAATGAGTAACTTTATATATATTATTATTAAAAAATGTGGCTATAGATTTATTTGTCCATCAAATTTAATTTTGAGCAATTTTATATATATAAAATATTTTAAATAAGATTTTTAAATGTTCTTTAAATATTTTAGAGTCTTTTTATTCAATAGAAGTGGATTCAACAAATTCATAAAGATAATTTATTGAGGAAAAGGGTCTCATGCATAGTAAATCTTTTCTAAGGTAGAGGTACCGTGGATAAAAGGAAACTGGCGATGTTTTGTACGCGTTCTCATTCTCTAAAAACCTAAAATACATAAGACTATGTTGAGCCATTATATCGTGGACTAACTGGTATGCTAGGAATTCTTTGTTCTTGGCTCCAAGGATGGACGATAGAAATGTCGTCTTTCCTTGTTTGGAGGGGCATTTATATAATACTCCACCAGTGGTTTTGAGCGAGATGACCCGATAAACCCTTGGTCTGAGATAAAGAATTGAGACATAATTCATTAATTACCTTAATTTAGTAAAAAATTTCCCATGTTACGTGGCTATTATATACTATATGATGAATTTGAAGCTTCACTCTCTGACTACCTCCATATGTATTGTAACCAGGATGGAGATCTTTGTATGGAACTCCTTTCTGTCACCCCGACGCGGAAAATGGCTTGAGCTCATATGGAACCACCCAGCTCCTTGTTTCTTCAAACTATTATGCGCATTCTATCATCAGTTGTATTTTCTAGCAGTTCTTTTTTAACCTCGAAGAAAACCTTTCAAATGCTTCCTTTTTATCTTGGTTCTTCACCCCATGCTCCCTTATGCTCCTCTATCTTCCTCTTATCAGAATGATTTGATAACACATGTACCAGAATGTGAAAGTACCATGGACTTTCGACCCTGAGCCCAGCTCAATGGCCTCGGGGCTCTCTTGGCACGACATGAAATTATTTGCTTCCACTGCTATATTAAAGCGGCGGGAACTAACCAAGCGGGAGAGACTTGTAACCCCGTCCCAGGGAAAGGCCAGGGATATCACATAGAGAGCTCCTCATGATGGCAGTCTGGGGTTTCATGTATCTCAGTAAACCATCTTATCGCATATGAGAAGTTTGTTATGGATAAATACATAAAAGCAGAAAACACACTAGAGATATTTATGTGATTTCACAGTTTTTCATTTCAAGAAAATTAACCCTTAATAAGGAAGAAGATATTTTATCCCCAAGATTAAGAGATTTTATTTCCTAAAATCAAGGAGATATTCATGAGCCACACTCTATAAATCAAAGAGATACCCCACGAGGGAATGCGATGCAATTCGATTGTCTGAACTTTTGCTTGCCCATTCGCCGTCCCTTTTCTTTGATTTAATCATCGGAGGCGGCCGACACCTTAGATGTAGTACATCTTGCCTTTAGTACAACACCAATATTGCCTTTATGTCTCAGCAAGCGTAGTCGGAGACTCGATGACATTCTCTCTTTGTCCCTAGGGTAACACATTCTCAACTACGAGCCACATCGCAGGTTTGTCATTTCAGCTTTCACCACGTTCGATGGCTCCGCTGACCCCTACGACCATATGCTCCGTTATAATCAAGCGATGACACTAAATGCCGACAATGACCGGCTATTATGTAAAGTATTCCCGACTAGTTTGTGGGGTCTTGCGTTGGCTTGGTTTCTGAAGCTCTAAGCTCACATTCTATCACAGTCGTTCGAAACTATGGGTCACAATTCATATCCGCAGTATCTTTGCTTGATGCGACAAAGAAAATAGAAACATTAACTCATACAAACTATTCTCAAACGGGAAGAAAGGGTCTATTAGAGGACTTCACAGGATGTTCGAGCGAAGTCGTCCGAAGCCAAATGAGTCATACCGCATGGATGCAAGTCCTCTCTAAAACATTAGGAGAAGCTTTGGGCCATCTACCCCTTTCTTCCAGTCACTATCTTTAGACCCACCAACAACAATGGAAGAATTATATAGGCGGGCTGATAGGTACTCAATGATGGAGAATAATATCCGTGTGGCAACCCATACTGTCATGATTATGAACTAACCGGTCAAGGGAAATAAGTTGCCTGGGAAAAAGCCATTCGAATCCAAGGAAGGTTAAAGCAGAGACCAAAAGCGATCCCGTGATCCATCATAGAAGAAGAGGAGCTCCCGAAATTTACCCCCTTGAACGTCTCTTATGAGAGGCTATTTCCCATCATTCGCGACTTGCTAGAGTTTAAATGGCCTACATCGATCCAGACGGATCCCTCCCAAATAAACAAATCCTTGCAGTGCAATTATCATAGAGATCATGGGCATGTGGTAAATGAATGTAAACTAAGTTTTGGTGAAATCTTATGGCGAGAGACACCTCAAAGGGTATATCGAGAGGAACGACCATGGGGTGGAATCAAGGTAACCTCAAACAAGAGGTACCTTAGGCGTGAAAATCTAGACAAAATCTGAATTTACCAAGCGCTATATATTGGCGACGTCGGCTTGACGATGTCGATTGAGCGCTAACGAGAAGAAATGCTTGAGAGCCACCACACTCAAAGCTAGGGTAAATGCTATCCACGTAGAAGGAATACATGAGGGAACCAAGCCAATAGATGGTCCCATATCTTTCCCCCCCTGTTTACTCGAACATGGTATTGTGCCCCACTATGATGCTCCGTTACTCACCCTTTATATTAACGATTTTGATGTGCACAGGGTACTGGTAGATCCTGGTAGTGTGACAAATTTGTTGCAACTATCGGCCTTTGAGCAAATGAAACTTTCTTTAGGTATGTTGAACTCAATTGGACGGATCCTCTTGAACTCAGCGATCTGACTCAGTAACAACAGGAGATGTCACGCTACTGTAGAAAGTCGGACGATGACTCAGCAGTTATTCTGTCATTGAAGACTTAGGGCCTTACAACTTCGCCAATAAGGGTGGGCTACTTTGCATTGATAAGCTATCCCTTGACTACTACGAATGATCAATTATTTGACTAACGATTCAAGGTAAAATTGACCTTTTAGCGATCGATTGGCCGCCGGTAGTGTTATCAATTACCTATATAAGAAAAGAAAAAAGGGAGAAGAACCTCGAGAATCCTCCTCTTGAGGATAAAACCCTAGTATAAATCACAGTCGCCCACCTAGATGAGACGAAAAGAAAAGGATCCAATAGTTGTGGATATTAAAAAAATAACGTTGGACGAAATTTAGAAAAGTTAACATCAGCTCTTTCTGTTGATAAAGAAAAGGCTTGATTCTGATTCGTTGTTGAATAATATAGATGTATTCGCCTGGAGCCACTCAAATATTGTTGGGATTAACCCGATGGTGGCCTCTCATGAATATTATCCCTACGGCCAGACCAGTAAAACAGAAAGTGAGGCGTTTCCACTCGAAACGCCGTCATGATATTCAAGCAGTAGGCGACTCAGGGGAGGGTTTCATTAAAGAAGTAAAGTACCGAATTGCTAGCGATGTGGTGGTGGTTCGAATAAAGGGGAAGTAGGTGGCGGTATGTGTAGATTACAGCGACCTCAGCGCGATTGTGCCCTAAGGATAGCTTCCCTTGCCCGTTATAGATCAAATTGTTGAAGCGCCGGTTGGGCGGGATGTTGTCGTTCTTGGACACTCATAGGTATCATCGGATCCCGTGATATGGACGTAGAAGACGACCTTCATTATGCCACATGGGTTATACTGCTATGATGTGATGCCTTTTGGTTTGAAGAATACTGTGGCAACTTATCTAAGGTTGGTAACTAAGGTATTCCCACCGCTATTAGGCAGTACCATGGAAGCCTATATTGACTACATGCTTGTGAAGTCCAAATAATGCTTCGACCACACCAAGCATCTATAAGAAGCTTTTGATCTATTGCGAAGGTATGACATGAAACTCAACCCCTTAAAATGTGCGTTTGGAGTCAGTTATGGCAAGTTTTTAGGCTTTATGGTGACCCGGAGAGGGATAAAGGCCAATTCTATTCAACTCAAAGCTATAATGGACTCCTAGCTGCCTCCTACCTCTAAGAAGGAATACGACAATGCATTGTTGTTGGCGGCTCGAAGCAGTTCTATCTGTTCATTAGTTGATATTTTTTTCAAAACCGGAAACTAAGGGTGAGTTGGATGGTGAGCCCAGCTTACATGTGATCAACGATATCTTCGCAGAGCTTGAAGTGGAGTTCTGGTTCTGTGAAGCGTGAATCGACTCACATACCTGGCGGTTTCAAAGCCCTCGGTGAGTCTGGGCTTTTCAAGAAGATGAAAATCGAAAGTAGAGATCGATATTCTTGGGAAGAAAATCTCTATCTAAAGCTGAAACCTGGTATACTCATCTCGAGCAAGCAGCACTAACCCTCCATATGGTAGCTAAGAAGCTTCGTTCCTAGCTAGTGGATAGTTATTCCTTTTCTTTGCATAACATTGGGTGAAATAAATAGATCAAATAAATTACATTAACTTTGATGAGTAATTTACCAACAATGCAACATAATTATGTAAAAACCAAAAAGAAGGCAATTCATTATTGTACCTTGAGAAAAGATAATCAATTAGGTCACTAGTAGCACCCTAATACGTAGTACTTCATTCTCTCCATTTCGCTATAAGATTTTTCCAATTAAACTAATAACAAGTAACGCCACACTATTTGATTAGTTAAATTGATATAATAAACAATAAGAATATTATGAAAATTTATTTCATCAACATAAAGTGTATTTGTGAGATCACAGAATCCAATAATAATGTCCTTCATGAGAAGGTAGTGGTAATTAGTTGTTGTTTCGCCCACCACCTCGGCGTCCTCTTCCTCTATTTTCCATCTCGTAAAGTCGAATGTAATAGATTCTTACAGCATCCCGAATAAATGGGGATCAAATTTAAACTTTGGAGATTTCTCTCCTTGTCAACTAGTAGTGCATGTGCGACCAGCAATAAACCTCGACATCAGAACCATCCCTTTGATTCTTTTAAAGACCCCACGAGGTTATGTTTTCTAACCACTGATGTTCCCTGCTTCTTCCATATACATTTTACCATGTATAGCGTTCACATAACAAGCACACAATCATGTAGCAGCATATTGGGGCACAAAACATGAAATACCTGATAGATCTGAGTACAGACCATCCCTCCATCAAATACTGAATAATCGTATACCTATGCATATACTAAGAAAGGAATCTGGCAGTATTGTTTGGTGGCAACTCCCATTTGTTTCATATCTCGTTTCACATTTTTCATTTGGCGGCGCGGCGGCGGTTGTGAAACCGCCCGAAGAGTAAAAGTGGATTTGGAATGAGGAGTGAGATTGGCTTTCATAGCAATCAAACAATATCTTACCATATCATTTCTAGTTAGCCCGAAGCAAGTAATCACGCTACACCTATACCTAAGCGGTTTGGAAGCCTCGATGAGTCTTATTGTTCGAGATCTGAAAATCGAAAGTAGAGATCGATATTCTTGAATCTCTATCTGGTGAAACCTAGTATACTCGTCTCGAGCAAGCAGCACTAACCCCGTATGGTAGCTAAGAAGCTTCGTTCCTACTTCCAAACACACCTTTGCAAAACACTATACATAAGCCTCACCTATCGGGAAGAATGGCCCGGTGGGAAATGGAACTAAGTGAATATAATATTCAATATAAACCTCGTTTGGCATTAAAGAGGCAGGTATTGGTAGATTTTTTAGCGGAACTACCCCAACCAGATGTGGATCAGGGTGATACTGGCTAGTGGATCCTTAATACGGATGACGCTTCTCGCCAAATGGGAGCTGGAATTGGCTTGCAACTTAAAGTCCCAACTGAGGAAAGCATAGAACATGCCATACGGTTAGACTTCCTTGCTTCAATTAATGAGACCGAATACGAAGCAATCCTAGCTGGAATAGACCTTGCATAGTATGTATCCTCATAAAAGCTCATCATATGCAGCGACTCTTAACTGGTAATGGGATAGATAAACGGAGAATATGAAACGAGAGACCAGCGCATAATTCGGAGGGTATGCACATACGGTCAGCGGCGGTTACTGCGGCTTGCAAGCAGGCATATCCCGAGGGACTTGAATGAAGGTAGACACCTTGATGCCAGGTGGTCGCATCCATCCCGATAAAAGAAAGCGTATCCCTCCCGATTTTATTTGGTGTCGCTATTACAACCCGACCAGATAAGTCAGTGAAATAAATGCAGCTCTTCTTGGGACCCACATAATGCATTACACAGGCTGGAAGAAGCTGTCGGGTAACGAGGGTGAACCTGAGATCCGAGATCCGAGGCGACTAGGTTTTCCCTTGTGAACGGGCAGCTATATAAACGATCTTTAGACGGGTCGTATCTTAAATGTCTCACCACTTATCAGGGACAGTACATATTAGCAAAAATCCATGAAGGGATATGTAGAAACCATCCAGGCGGCAAAACTTTGGCTCATAGGTCCACATCACTGAGTTAACATTAGCCCACCATAGGAAGCGGTGCGCCACATATGTCAAAAGTGTAACGCTAACATGGCAATTCCTTATCTAGATCTAACCACAGTACAAGCCCCCAACCCTTTTCTTAAAGGGAATCAATATGGATAGGCCTTCTCTTCACTTTTATTCGAGGAAAAAATTTGTTGTTCAGTTTTACAGAGCTATTTAAGCAAATGGATAAAAGCTGAAGCCTTCACTTCTATCAAAGATAAGGATGTCATCCAATTTGTGTGGAAGAATATCGTCTGCCGGTTCAAAATACCTCAATTGATCATAACTGATAATGGACCGCAGTTTGATAGCAAAGTATATAGAAATTTCTGCCATGAGTTGAAAATCATAAACTTGTACTCAACCTCGTGATACCCATAGAGCAATGGCAAGGCGGAGGCATCTAACAAAACCCTCTTGACGGCTTTGAAAAAGCGTCTACATTCGGCTAAGGAAAGTAGTCAAAGTGACTACGGGAGTTCTTTGGGCTGAGAACAACCAGCCGGCCGTGGAGTGTCTCATTCGCCCTCACCTATGGGATGGAGGCCATCATTCCTATAGAAATTTGGGTGCCCACACTTCGAACTGAAAGCCTTGGAAAGGCTAATACTGAGGCCATCATCAAAGACTTAGATATGACAGACGAGCTCCAGGAAGTAGTAGCTATACGTATACCCTCGTACCAACAAAGAACAATAAGCTTATACAACAAGCGAGGTGGAATAGCATTCGCCACGAGGCGGACCTAGTCTTAAGAAGAAGGGTCTATGAAAACATGGCCGGACCAATGGCCAGGCCAAGTTCTGACGAATTAGGAAGGGCCGTATCTACGATATTTAGAGCGGGGCGAGTCAGATCGTACGCATTAGATAAACTGGATGGGACGCCAATGCCCAGTATGTGGAATGCTATGCATGTTAAGAGGTATTATCAATAAAAGTTATTTTTCTTTAAAGGTACTATCAATAAAGTTTCCTTTAGATAATTATCTTTCAATTCTCCAAATATTATCAATAAAATTTCCTTTAAAGATGTTATCAATTAAAATTCCTTTAAAGTGTTTTCTTTTAATAGTCCCCATATCAAAGACTAGATGTGAAATAAACTCTGACACCTAAAGACTGGATCTTGACCTAAGCCTATATCACTAAAGTGGTTATATGACTCTTGTTTTGTTTAGCTTTCAAGATCATATGTGGCTCTAGCAGCCTGCTAGTACTTTGAAATACCGGATGTGGTTTCTAAGCCGAGTGGCGCTTTCAAAGACCAAACCTGTGACTGCACCGCTAGCGCTCAGGGCCAAAGCGTGCTGACTTCTGGCCTGCGACACTTTCAAAAGACCAGACTTGTAAGCCTGGCAGTGGCACTTTCAAAAAACTAAATATGGCTCTAAGCCTGTTGGCACTTTCAAAAGACAAGATGTAAACACAGAGCCAAAACCAGAATGATGACATATGTTGGCCTGTCAGATCCACTTACGACTTCTAGCTCTAAGATTTAACATTGATGTTCTTAACCAACTATCTAATCAGGATTCGGTGAAAAGAGTTGTGAATTAAAAGGAATAATAAACTAAGTGGAAATGTATTTCATATCCTTGAAGTGCCATAGATAGTCATATAAATGTTACGCGACCCAGTAAGGCTAATTACATATACAAAGGGGGGGGGGCGGGGAGAGAAAAGAAAAAGAAAGGCAAAATTCAACTTTGGCCCCTAGCGGAAGCACTTTTCTTAGGCTCCTTTGTTGCTTTGCTATGATCTACCTCTACTGTAGTGACCTCGGTGGCCTCTTGGGGTCGAGGAGGGCACACAGGGTTCGCAAGAACTGCGGAGGAAATGAGTCGGAGAATTAGGTGCATACCATCCTAAACCTTTGGTTGGTCTCTACAAATGTTGTGTTTGAACACACAACATCAGTAATATAAGCAAAAATCATTTCAAGGCATACGGTAGTCTTCCTCATGGCTTCCTTATCCTTGCACTTGAGGAGTAGAGGAGGACACACCATCATGGCTGCCCCGAGCTTTAGTAGGAGTGACGTCCATTCAACCTTCATGGGGGGGAGAGAGAGGAAAAAGAAAGGCAAAATTCAACTTTGGCCCCTAGAGGAAGCACTTTTCTCAGGCTCCTTTGTTGCTTTGCTATGATTTACCTCTACTGCAGTGACCTCAGTGGCTATTGGGGTCGAGGGCTTTGGGTTCGCGAGAGCTACGGAGGGAAATGATCGGAGAATTGGACATCTGCATCCCCAAACCTTTGGTTAGTCTCTACAAATGTTGTGTTTGAACACATAACATCCGTAGCCATAGCTAATCGGCTCAGGCACTTATTAGTCTTCCTCCGTGGCTTCCTTATCCTTGCGCTGAGAGTGAAGGGGAGGACACCTCGTCCTTAGGCGCCAGGGCTCACAGTAGGAATTGACATCCATTCGACCTTCGAGCGGATGATCAAACCTCTACCGCCTTACGTGCCTCCTCTGCGGCCTAGCTGAAACTTCTTAGACCCTAGCGAGTCATCTCGACCCTTGCCCAGCAGCGTCACCTTTACCATGACAACCGGTAGAGCAACTTGGGCTTTCTTTTTAGCCTCATTCCTCTCATTCTCCATGCCCGCAATCTTTTCTACTGACCTTAGCCTCCGCTCGGTCTTAGACTGGAATTTGGCCTTGGTTGGCCAAGCAATTGATGCGGGCGATCATTAGATAAATGACTTCTGCATGTCCGTGAACGGAGTTCTGCTAACGTGTGATTCTTGATAGTGACATCACGTATAAGATGAGATGTTAGAAGAAAATCACAACACAAAACTCACGTTCATTTACTAAAAGTCAAAATATACTAGTTCAACCGACTCGTTAAAATCATGGTTAGGATGAGCATCCAGTATTCGTACGTCTTTGGAAGGACTCTGTCGAATAAGCGGGGAAGGGGATGAGTACTCTCGACATGAACCACCATGGTAATCGGAGAAGAATTGGGGTGGGGTTGCGCATGATGGGCAGAAGACTCCCTCTTTGTTAAAGGGGCTCAATAAATGATTTCGGGGTAGCCTGCAGACCTCTGAAGCCATCGTGTCAGTTGAAGGATGGTCAGCTCCTCTGACCCGAACATACGAGCCTAGCATCAGCCGGTCAAGTAGCCTTAGCCTACGAGGGCTGGTATTTGCAAGCCTGGCCGAGAATGACGACCCAACGGGTATCTCTGATGGAGCCTCCTCCACAACTCCATCAACATTGGGAGGCCCCCCAGCTATGACCCCATCCTCTAACGATACACAAGCCTCTCTAAAAGCATCCTGAGAGGCACCCTCCAAAACCCACAGAGCATTAGGGGCTCGTTTTAGAGTCGGAGTAATTTTCACGAGGCTCTTTGGCTCTTCATCAGTGTCCTTTGGGCGCTTTCTATCAAATACTTCAAAGCCAGGGGTAGTTTCCCCCTGAGCACTCGTCGCCCACTTGTGCATCCGTGTGGCAAATCCAACAGCGAGGCTAGACATATCGTCCTCCCTCTGCTCGGTAGGGTCGTGCGTTTGGATCCGCCCCTAATCCTGGCCCTCCCAACCTGCAGGCATCTATGATCTTGCTCTTCTTCTTCTTCTTTCTTGGCTTGAGGGTGGGCGAATCTTGTTAATCAGTAGATTGGCGGACCGGTGCAAAGGTACTCGAGGTTTCTTGAGCAATCTTTACTTGAGGCTCTTCAGTGGACCTTGCTTGTGAGGAGCTAATTGGGATCGAATTTAGAAGGTCAATATGGACAAAATGTTCATCTTTTACGAGCTCTTCTGTTAGGGAGTAGGGGAAGACGAGGACTATGTAACGAAAGGGGCTAGCGCCTAATTCCCGCAAGTTCTTCATCGATAAGAGGAGCTCGTGATTATGCTCCACCTCAATAATCTTGAGTAGCAGTCTTATACACTCCAAGCTGAACTTCTCCACCCAGCTAACTAGCCAGCCTCGCATGTGCATACTTACAAAGTCCAAATAGCAATGTAATACGCTGGCCTAGAAATAACAAGCCCTATATATGAAGCCCTATCAATCTGAGACAAACCTGGAAACGTGAGAGACTAGTTTAAGTCAAATGGGATCCCAAGAGAGCCGGGCATCTCATACCATGGCCTTTTCACTAAAACAACCCCTTTCGCCTCAATCTTAAGGGAGTCGAGGAGCCCGGTTACAAATTACAGTTGGGGGCTATGGGCTGACATAGATAGTCAGCCCCTAATCCCAAGCTTCAAAGTGTAAATAAAACAAACCTCTACTAGTGAAATATCCAACTGATAGAGAAAGTTTAGCACACTACAACCCATCAAGATCCGAAAGACGTTCGGATGTATGAGCGCAGGAGGTGCCCGGGTGAAGTGTAGGAACTACTTCACCAACGACAGATGGGAAGCTAGAAGTCAGGCGGGCGCACGGGAGAAGTAGACGACATTATGCGCCCCTCACCTGTGGTGGGACGAGTCGCTTAGTCCAACAACTCGGACTAATGTCGGTAGGGACTTGACTAAGGATCTCAAACTCCGCTCTGACATAGCGGCGAGCCGAGTGCCTTGTAGTGGAGGTGATTCCTGGGGGTCCCTACTCTTCAAGCCTAACTTTAACTAGTAGAGTCTCTTCCACGACCTCTCGCGTCTGCAAACAAAAAAAAAAAAAAAAAAGGATTAGCTTGAGGACCTTAAAGTAGTGAAGGCATCAAAACCCTGGAGAGATAATAGAAATCCCTCTTTAGAGGTTTGACAACCCTCCCAATAACTTGGAAACCTAAGCACCCAGAACCAGAAGCTTTAAGGACCCTGATAGGATAACCCCGAACCTAGGAATATCCTAGAGCCGCCTATAAGCTTCGTCCTTGAGACCCCAGATGAACCACCCAGCAAAAAAGGCAAAAACATTCTAAACAAAAAAATACTCACAAATAGAGACACAAAAAACCTGATAGAGGCAATGATACAAAAGCAGAGAAGTTTGTAAAAACTTCTTGAAAAATTGGAAAATCGAGGGCTCGATGATTGGCTTTACGATGCAATGGTTAAGTAGAAAGTAGGAGGAATGAAATTGCAACAAGCGAAAGGTTTGTGAAATAGTAAAAGAAATAGCATTCAGAGCCCAACCCCTATATATAGGGGTGAAAAATCAACAGGCGCATTAAATGTGCCATTAGAATATCATGTGCCACAGACGTATTGGGGAACGTGCGCGCCCCATGTGCTTTATATCCGAACATGCTACACCTTCTAGTGATTTCGATATACGCATTAATTTTCTAAGTCATTTCAACTTTCCCCACTTGAGATTTGGAAGCTAGTATTTTCCTAGACTAAAGAATCGCAAACCTTCAACTGGGGAAAATGGGGGCATTGTGAGTGCCATGGACTTTAGACCTAGGCCCACCACTCAATCATGAAGCAGCCCAAGCCCACTTATTGTATTAAAGCAAGGTGGGAACTAACCAAACAAGGCCGGACTTATGGCTTAGTGCGAGAAGCCCCGGGGTGTCCTTTGAAAGGCTCACCTCATAGCGACCGTTTGAATTTCAAGTCTCTAACCCCAGGTCATCCTCACAGCATATGGGAAGTTCGTTTATGAATAAATATATAAAAACGAGGAAAACACGCTAGAGATGTTTATCCGCTGATTTTCCTGTTTTTATCATATTCCCAAAGATTAGCCCTTGATAAGGAAGAAGAGATTTATCCACAAGATTAGAGATTTTCTTTCCACAAAATCAAGGAGATTGTTATTCATGAGCCACTCTCTATAAATCAGGAGAGATAACCCACGAGGAATGGGATGCAATTCAATTGTGGCCGAACTTTACGCTGCTTCTACTCCACATCTTTTCTTGACTTAATCATCGAGAGGCGGCCAGGCACACCATCGTAGGATCGCCACTACGCAGGTTCGCATTACGTTCTTGATGCCTAGGGGCTCGGATGATCAAGGTGACAACGGAATAGCCATAAATTTTGTTGCTTGAATATGTGAAGGGAAGCATGCCAAAAGTTCCGAACCAGGATTGTCCAAAAATCGTTTCCATCGTTCTCTGTTGGATCTTCATAGGGCATTTTGTTCTGGCAATGGAAGGCACATTGGGAAGTATCGACAAAATCATATTAATCGAAAGTTGGCGGTGAGTGATGGCGGGGCCACCACACTATAGTTGTTATGGTTTCAATCAAGTCTTCTAGTGTTTTGAGGACTGGCCACCATGGTTCATCTTTCTTATCCTCATGACCTTTTGTTATGATTTCGGTCCACCATGCTTGGGGCTCTGTATCAGACTGTACCATGCTTGCATCCTTGTAGTAGTAATTGACCTGTCTACTGACCCATTGTTTTTAGGAATCCCATAGCATCAGACAGTCGTTGGCGAAAGGATAGTCATCGATCATTAGCTTTAGGCCATGGGGAGCAGTTGGATCCTCTACCGCAATTCCTCTAGCAATTAAGAAACCCAGCTTATTGGCAATGGGGCTTTCGAACAGCTGTATACTAATTGGAGATGCACAGCATTTAATACATTTCTTAGAAATAAATTTGGAACGAAATAAAGTATGTTATCTGCGAAATCGTAGAACTTTATATCAAAGTACCTATGCTTTCATTCATATGTCTGATTAGAGTACATTAACGAGCGAGGCTACTCGAGCTCGGCTCGGGCTCACGCTTTCGAAAAAGCTCGGCTCGAGGGCTCAGCTCGTAGGCTAAGCAATGACGAGCACTGATCACGATAAATTTCGGGCTCGGCTCGGGCTCGGCTTCCGAGGCTCGGTCGGCTTCATTTCGGTAGCCGGGACCCATCCGTCGTTTAGACGAACTACTTCTGATCTCCGACCCAGCCAGATCTGGTCTTGTTGTGTTACAGACCAGAGCGCTGAGTGAAATATCCAGGTCATGTGACCGGATATCGATGTAATGGATCCTCAAACTCCCAGATCCGGTCGACATGGATGGCAAATCGTGAATCCTCACTGGCGGAACAAGAGCGATAGCGAAGGCAGTGGGAGCTGGCGAATCCGTGCGGGTCGGTACTGGAGATTTATCACCTAGATCTCCCAAATTGCTGATGGCGAAATGGGTACCGCGATGAAGGTGTCGGCGGTATGTTCTAGTGTGTGGATAGCGTGAAGAGATGCCAGAGCGAAGGGAGGGAAGGACATGGATGTTGGGTATGACCCACTGGTACGATCGGTCGATCCTAGTGTATAAGATTCCGATTACAAATATGAGGGTATTGGGGCTCTGTGGAAACTATAGAGAATTTGGTGGCCATGAGGCTTGGGTCAAGGTTTGCTCGATCTTGAGTAGCATGAGGGGCAAATGCACGGACAACGATCACGATCAATTCGGCCTGATGAACAAGGATCCAATCTCAAATCTTGGGGTATTAGGGCCCCTTTGGATACTAGTACTGGACTTAACCCAGCGCATCTAGGCGTGGGTATGGGTAAAGGCATCAAGGGTGATCGTGGGGTGGGGTTTCATAGAGGAAGCGAGGATGAGCATGCAGGATTTGCCAGAACGGTGATTATGTGGGAGTGCCACTTGGTCAATTTCTTGGGTATGAAAATTTGCGCCGACCGGTTCGGCGTGGCCCAGGCGGATTCTAGATCTCGGTCTAAACAGTGGTGAAGTTTATGGGTCTTAGAAGAAATTAATCATGCGCATCTTGGTAGTCGGAGAATTGTTGACCAACCCAGTATGTGCGGCAGTATATTGCCAAATAGTTCTGTTGTTACTAATGAGTTTGCTTGGCGAGATCTTGTTGATATATTATTTCTTTATTTAGATAATTGATTAAAACGATCATGTTTCTTATTCAATTATTTCGAGTATCTTATTTCTTCACTCTGCAATTTCTACTTGTTTAATTCTATTTCATAATTTTTCGATTCTTGAGATTGTTTCGTGGAATTCTCAAGCTAATCGAAGGAAACAAATGTTGAAGGGAGAATTGGCTTTAACGACTTTAGCATCAGTGCTAAATCAACTAAGGTGAAACAAATCCCATAGAAAATTATTTCCTTAATTGATGTATTTGTTATCAGTTGATTACAAAAAGTTAAAAGTATATGGGTGACTTGAGTTGATTACAATACAAACATGTAGGCTCGAGATTGGGCTTGAGCTCGAGGTTAAGCTCGAGGCTCGTTCATATAGGCTTGAGCCTGAGCTCAAGCCAAGCTTTTATTTTAAATCCAAGCCAAGCTTGAGCCTGATTTTAAGCTCGTTCAAGCTGAAACAGGGCTCGAGCCTCACTCGTAAATTATGGCCTGCTTCGAAATGTTGAGCTTCGGCTGGCTCGGCTAGATTCTGAGCCCTATGTGCAATCACCAAATGAGTGAATAATGAAAAAAACTGTCATAGAATTATTGACTCTTAAGTAGGACTTTGAATTTAAGTGAAGTATACTAGCCGGCTGAGGGTATACTTTATATAAGGGTTTTGATTTACATTATTAGTCTTGTTCATCAGTGTTATAGTATGTAGCTCAAATTTGAGGGAACATATGTATGGAGAAAATAGGCAAACGCCGAAGCAGAGCGAGGGGGCCAATGTGCAGAGTATAGAGTATAATAAATTTTGTTTTACAATTGCTTCTTGGAGCAGAATTGGAGAAGAAGAGCACCAAAATCAAAAGACCCTCCATCAATTCCCTTGAGTCGGTTTTTGGAGGATGGTCAGGTGGCTTTTGTATCTGATTGGGTGTTCGTCTTTGTAAAGTATTATGTGAAAATATATATGGTGTAACTCGTTCAATTTTAACGATACCCGTAATCATGGGTTCCCATGTAATTAACTATTTGAGTTTGGATATTGCCTCCTTACACTGACCGCCCATATTATTATTTGCTATTTTTGACATTATTATAACGAACTTTCCATCATTGGGTATTATTGATGTTGTATTAATAGTATATAGATTAATTTTTGAAAGTCACTTTTTATTTTGATATCTTTGAATTGTTGGATTAGGAAAGGTTGTTGATGTATTTTTAAGGTTATTTTAATGGCTAAAGCTATGATTCATGTATTTTGCATTGAAATTGTATTTTAACTACTTGTTCGCGATTTTATCTTGAAATCGTATCTTGGCTGCGATTTTAATTTCTGTTTGAAGTTGTGTCTTCAAAACACGATTTTTCATAATTTTACATTGAAGTTGTGTCTTCAAAACACGATTGACAATTTTATATTGAAATCATATCCTCAAAACACGACTTTATACATTTTTCATTAAATGGCATCTTGAGAAACACGAATTTCAAATTGTCTGCTTTGAAGTCGTGTCTTGAAAACCGCAATTTTACACAATTTTATTTGAAATTGTATGTTCAAAAATACGATTTGGCACAATTTTACATTGATTATTGTGTTGAAACATGACTTCGCGAATTTTACGCTGAAATTGTATGTTGAAAATACGATTCGCGATTTGCGTTCGAGTTATTGTCTTCAAAAATAACTATGGTACATATTAAATCGTATATTTAAGCAACGACCGCGAATTTTACGTTTCTTATTTGAAATCGTGTCTTCAAAGTATGATTTTCCATATATATACTGAAATCGTGTTTTCAAAACACAATTTCATATTTTTACATTAAAATCATGTTTTTAAGATATGATATCTCTGTGGCATTGAGTTGATAGTAAATGACACAGATTTAGAAATATTTATTTTTGTTTTATATTTTAAAAATTATTTTTTCGAATTATGATATTATTTAAAAAAGCCCCGGATCTCCTCCCCATTTTTTTTTTTTTCTTCTTGTTTTGAAATTTCATGTTTTTATAATTCTTTGAGCTTGACTTGACACATTAGGGTTTTTCTTTTTCGCATAAATATCAAATACACTGAAAACCGACACGCATTAAATTGCTGTTGTCATTATTCTCCCACGCGCTACACACAGCTAGTACGAGGCATTCTTCTTTTGATGTTTCATTTTTGTTTTGTTTTGTTTTTCATTTCCTTTCGATAGAAAACCTAATGTACTATATTGTTGGCTTCGCTTATACTCCACCGATCGAGGTGGGGAATCTTTAATATCATCATCATTGTCAATACCCAATGGATACGATATCGCCAATGCTAACTAGCAGCCATAAGTTTCCAGCCTCCTTAGCACGAATTAAGTCATCACATGCATTATGGTACATCCAATTTTCAGTGAGAAATATGGACCACCGTATGTTTTGATGTGTGCAATAATAGTGATAAAAAATCAAAGAAAGGTACCAATGGCAAAGCTAGGCTTTTTGTTTAAGAGGGGCATCATATATTATACAATGTTTTTAAATACAATTTTTTCTTATATATGTGTATCGTTTTAAGATACATTATATCATATAAAAATTATATAAATTAAATATATGATATTAGTATAAATAAAAAATAAAAGTCAATATAAATTCTAACAAATATATGATTCATCATACTTTATAATATTTCTTCAATATGGAAAAAGAAAAGATGTAAAATGTCATTATAATTTCCAATAAGAATATATTATTAACCAGATTATCTTTGTAGTTTTTATGAACTCCTATGAAGCAAATTTAAGATTTCATATTAGTAATTAATAGGTGCGCATCCAAAGTCCCACATCCTTTAGCGATAGGGAAGATTATGAATTAATAAATATGGACAATATCTCTGTCAGCGTGTGACCTTTTAGGTAGAACCTAACCATTAAGGTTTTTAATCAAAATGGAATGATATCGTACCGAGTGTTGAAGAGGTAAATTCATTAAGTCATCTGAGTGATATGTTTTGATAAATGATATCATAGATTTGTCTATTTTTTTCACTCAAAAATGGGTGTTTATGTTTCCTTCCCAGAAATTGCTTTTCAAAACATATACCTCATAGTAGACAACTCATGAATTCCCTTAATAAAAGGAAATTCGCATTTTCGGGGACGTACTTTATATATTTTTCGCCTTTGCATACCTTCTCATCGTGGGGATCCTCTTGATTTATAGAAGGTGGTTTTGAGAATCCCTCCCCATTTTTCTCTAGAAAGAATATCATTTTCTTAGAAACAAAATATCTATTTCCTTATCAAAGACTAATTCTTCTTTATAAGGGATTGATCTTCCGAGAAGTAAGGGATTTGGAAGCTAGGAAATTCGTGGATAAATTCCTTTTGCATATTTCCCACCTTTATCCATTCGTCCGTAGCGAACTTGCCATATGCAGGAGGAAAGTCGACTGGAGGATTTGGAACTCTTAGACGGGCTGCCCTGAGGCTGACATCTGGGAGGATACTTTGACTTTCATAGCCTCCTTTATCCATTCCTCCGTAGAGAACTTGTCATGTATCACGGGAGGCAGAATTTGAAGTTGGAACTCTTAGGCGAGCACTTTTTGAGGCTAACATTTGGGAGGATACTTTGACTTTCATAGATGGGCGCTCGGATTTCCCGTCTGAGTAGTGCCTACTAGTTTTAATATGGAAGGTGGGTTTGGGCCGCTTCACATCGTGGCCCAGACGGACCATGGACATAGCGGGCCGGGCCCTGAGCCCATCGACGAGTGGGTTTAAAACCCATGGTACTCACAATGACCATACTATAATTTTTAATGTTGGGTCTAGTGTATGATTTGATTGCAGTTTTCTATTATTTGAACAATAAGACTTAAAATTTTATGAAGCCTTAGTTACATGTCATGAAAATAAGCAATAAAAGTTGTAATTAAAAATTTATTGTTATTGTTAGAATTATAATAACATTATTTTGCTAGAGATAGTTTTACGCATCATTGATTCACATACTATTTCTTATTTTTGTTGTAGATTACATGACATGACCCACAATAAATTATTTTAATTTCTTTGTTCAAAAAAGAAATTAATAAATTCTAGAAATGTCGTACCTTGAGTTGTAAATTCATGACAAGTGTGAATACTAAGTGAAAATGTGAGCATCACATAAGCATAAGGATACTTTGATGTAAGGCATTGGGGTGAGGTTATCCAATGGTCATTGATTCGAATCGCCTCAAAGTCTTAGGATGTTTTACCCAATTGTTAATTTAAGGTATCGTAGGATTAATCCAAGTGTGTGCAAACTTGTCTGAACATCAACAATAGATAAAAGGGAAAAATTCACATATCGGCAACTAACAGATAGTTGATGGTTGTTAGTTGATAGCTTAGTTGTTTGTTGTTAGCTGATTATATTAGTTGTTTGTATAAATGTGTTTGGTAAAATTTAGCTCATAGCTATTTAATTGTGTAAAATGACCAATAAGGACATTGACACAATTTATTGTTGAGTACTTTTTTTGTTAATAATTTAGATTTATAAGGTGAGTTTATTGGAAATAAGGTATACTCTTATTGAAGAATTAAAACATCATTTACAAAAAAAAAAAAAAGATTAGTAATTTTAAAATTTTAAAATATACAAATTTCTTGAGTTGTTAATTTGCAAAAATATTAACATTGTGTAAATAGATAAATATTACTATTAATTTATCAATAGAGTTGTGAACAAATTTTTTTTATGTAAATTAGTGATAAATCATATTCTTAATATGTCAATTTCTTCATAGTAATTATATATTAATTATTGAAGATTGGGTAATTGGCTAATGAGCTCTCATAAGGTTTTGTAAGAACCTTAGGGTAATGACGGTAACTATTGACAACTTTGGGACAAATTTGTCTTTTCAACTATACATATGTAATCCTCTATTGACGATAATAGATTGGACTCAATTCACTCTTACAATCATTTCTTCACGAAAAAAATAACATTAGAGATTTTAATTGATCAATATTCTAAAATGGGTTCAATTTTCTAATTTTAGCCTTAGCATTCTTAAATCAAAGCGGGACGATGGGTCCAAATTTGATGCTCCATGCATTGATGTTACTACACGTATTGCTATCATAGGCCACCTTTAACAGCTTTTAAGATGAAACATACATGTGACTATTTTCTCCCCACATATTGGTTCCAACTCCCTATATGTCAAATTAGCCATCATGAGGCATAGGATGATTAGAATTGAAAATGCAAATTTTAATTTAAAAAAATGTCTATAAGAACAAACAAACATTTTGAAAATGACTTTTCTTTTAATAGAAGTTATTTTCTTACTTAAAAATTAATTTTGATTATTTTAATCTAATTAAAACTATATTTTATATCCTTAACTCTGCATCTATGATTTATTTTTGAGTTAATTTCATCGAGACCTATAAGATTTGGTGTTAATATGTTCAACTGTCATTAGTTTCAAATTTCATCAATGAGTAGCTTTGTATATTATTAAAAAAAGTAGCTTTATAGATTTATTTTGTCCATCAAATTTAATTTTGAGCAATTTTATATATATAAAAATATTTTAGATAAGATTTTTTAAATGTTCTTTAAATATTTTAGAGTCTTTTTATTCAATAGAAGTCGTTCAACAAATTCATAAAGATAATTTATTGGGGAAAAAGCCGAAAGGGTCTCATACATAATATGAAATCTTTTCTAAGGTAGAGGTGCCGTGGATAAAAGGAAACTGGCGATGTTTTGTACGCGTTCTCATTCTCTAAAAACCTAAAATACATAAGACTATGTTAGACAATATATACGTAAGACTATGGTATGCTAGGAATTGCTGTTCTTGGCTCCAAGGGATGGACCAATGAAATATTGTTGGATATAGTGAATGAAATGGATGACATTCACTGGATAATTCTTCAGCGTTCGATTATAAGAAGTTAATGACTTTCGATAGATGAGATTAATGGCGTTTCGAGTTATAAGAAGTTGTGACACTCAATGAATGAGATTAATGGCGTTGAGTTATAAGAAGTTAATGACACTCGATGAATGAGATTAATGACATTAATTAATAATTTATTTAAATTCTAGCGTTTGGAAGCGAAAGGTTTGGCATTCAAAGATTAGAAACTCTCTCTATATAAGGATTATGGGGCGTTTAGAGAAATCTGGATAATAAAGATATATATAGAATATAGGGTTTTCACTTCACTTTAGTTAACATGGTGATGACAAACACATCATCGGTTAATAGGAGTAGCGGCAAAGTGCTTTTGTCGACCATTCAACAGCCGTTTTATCCTGGGAGACAAACACCTTGGGAATCTCAAAGTACCAAAGGAGAAGACGAATTTGTCTTAAGGAAATTGTGAATTTCACAAGACTCGGTTGTTTCTCCAACTTGTTATATTCCCCTCCTTTCTTATTGATTTAATTTATTTTGGTTTTCTTGAACCATTATTTTGCGGCATTATGTGTATGTTGCTTCCAGGAATGTCAAACAATTGGTATATGTGTTCCCAGGTTTCTCTGACAAGGAGACAATGTGGCCGAGCAATCTTAAGACAAATCGGACTCCACAAGAAGTTATTGTTTGGTTTGGTTGTGGACATGAAAAAAAAAAAGGAAAAAAAAAAAAAAAAAAAAAGAGAGAAGAAACTCACTTTGGTTTTGGTAAACAAACGATTTGGTTTGTTACCTGTGTGGGAAAAAGCCCTTCTTAACCGGGATCCTGTACGGCCAGGGTTCGAATCCTGATAGCGGGAATTGGGAGAGTGCAGTGAGGATTATATGCACTTAATAGTGATGGTAGGTCATCCTGCCATTGTCGATTTATCGGGATGGCTTGATAGACGAGTTTAATTAAGCAGCTTGATTTGGTTTGTTACTTGTGTGAAAAAAAAAAACCAAAACCAAGTTTTTCAGGTTGTGCCTCTATTGTTGAAACAATTCTTTTGTTTCTTGAATAGGGAAAAGTAGTGGAAAACCTTTTGAAAACCAACAAACATACGGTTTGTTGCTTAGGGGGAAAAACAAAACCAGCAACTGTGATTGTACTGGGTTGGGGCTCTTCTGACAAGAAAAAGAGAAAGGACAAGTATCGAACTTGAGACCTTGTGTAAAAGATCCTAATTGCCTATCGGGAACCTAAACCTTTAGGCTATAATTAAGGATTGTGTTGAATTATTGGAATTGACATTTCTTGAATGTTTGGAAAATGATCTTTGAATGGAATCACGGTATTGTATTTAGATTACCCAGTAGTTATGTTTACATTGGGAATTACGATAAAGTATCATGGAAATCCTCAAAGCAGACGGTTGTGCCGGATCCTTGATGGAATCTGAGTTTATAGCACTAGGCAAATGTGGGGAGAGAGGCGGAATGGCTGCGCCACTTCTAGAGGACATTCCAAGGTTGCCCAAGCCGGTGCCTCGATATCCATACGTTGTGACAGTCAATGCGCTGTGGTAGAGAGCACAAGCCGGTATGTATAATGGTAAGAATCTAAGACATATCGAAGTATTAGACACAATACCATTAAACAAAAACTCTCAAGTGGGTTATCTCTGTAGATTTGTAAAATCTAAGGATAACATTGCGGATCCGTAACGAAGGGAGTTAATGAGAGTTAAGTTGAAAAGTCATCGAAGGAATTGGACTAAAGCCGAGTAAAGAATAAGTTGATGCAATGGATACCCAACCTAGCTGACTGGAGATCCCAAGATCTAGGTTCAAAGGGACAACCAAATTGTAAAGACTTGGTTATATCACTGTGGGGATTTTCCCTTATCCATTCCTATGATGAAACAGTGATGCTCATACGAAATAGGTTAAGCTATGCTTTTAATGATCTCTATGCATTGGAAAGAGTAACTTGAGCTACTCTTAATTTAAAGAGATCACCTATGTAAGAGTGAAGTGGGGCGCTTCGGAGAATTGAATGGGAGCCTGATTCTATTAAACTCTTGCGAGGGCAGGCGCGTGTCCATGCAGCGAAATGGACATAAAAGTGAGAACTGAAATGTGTTTGGAAGATTCTTGTGTGAGATATGTCATCGTCTACACAAATGGTAGAATAGTTCAAGGACATCGTGTCTACTGTTTAGCTAGTAGAGTAAACATATTTTCACAAGGGAAGGTTCAAAGGCTAACACCTACCTCTCCTATGCAAGTTTCAACCGTTGCTTCTATCACCATGTTTGTCTCGCCTTTTGTCATCAATTTCGTTCATGTGGGGAATTGTTGGATATAGTGAATGAAATGGATGACATTCACTGGATAATTCTTGTGATTTAGTTATAAGGAAGTTAATGACACTCAATGAATGAGTTAATGACGTTTCCCGATTATAAGAAGTTAATGACACTCAATGAATGAGATTAATGAGTTTCGAGTTATAAAGAAGTTAGTAGAAACTCAATGAATGAGTTAATGACATTAATTAATAATTTATTTCGAATTCTAAACGTTTAGGAAGCCAAAGGTTTGGCGGCATTCCAAAGGTCAAGTCTCTCCCCTCTATAAAGGTTGTCCGGGGTATTTAAATCCGCAGTCAATAAAGATGTGTCAGTCTCGAGTTTTCCTTCCTTTGTCTTTTTGTCGGTGATAGAGCAAACACATCATCAGTTCGCCGGAGTGGCGGCAAAGTGTTTTTGTCGACCATTCGACACCCGTTTTATCCTAGGAGACAAACGCCTTGGGAATCTCAAAGCACCAGCGGAGAAGGCGAATTTGTCTTAAGGAAATTGTGAATTTCACAAGACTCGGTTGTTTCTCCAACTTGTTATATTCTCCTCCTTTCTTATTGATTTAATTTATTTTGGTTTTTCTTGAATAAAGCCATTATTTTGCAACATTATGTGTATGTTGCTTGAATGTCAAACAATTGGTATATGTGTTCCCCGGGTTTCTCTGACAAGGGAATGATGTATTCAAACAATAACGTCTTTCCTTGTTTGGAGGAGACATTTATATAATATCTACCAAATTGGTTTTTGAACGAAATGACCAATAAACCTTGGTCCAAGATAAAGAATTGAGACATGATTCATTAAAATCATCACATGAAGCCTTTTGTTCCTGTTGAAATATGGAAATAAAGTCAATTAAATTAATAATTACATTTATTACTTAGATGAAGTTTGATGTTTTATGATTCATCATTTAATAGAAATACACAATTACATAATCGACATAGAGAAAGAAAAACAGAGTACAATATTTACATTATACACATGTGCAAACGGATATAACAAAAACAAATCTTCATGTTTTTTATATGATTGAATATAGAAAATCAAACAAAAACTTTCTAAACCAACTGAACTAAGACATTTGTTTTACTATTTTTTGATGAGTGCTAGTGTTATGACATTCAGGTTTTAAATGAAAGTGAACTCAAATTAGAATAATACCTTCACGAAAGTACTATAAAAATGACAGCTAGTAATATAAGAAACTAACCTATAGATAAAAGGGAATATAAAACAAAAGGTTTGCAAACATTATGAATATATATTCATATTTGAAAAATAACCAAGTCATTCAAAAATAATACAAATTTTAAGAAAAATAAGCATATATTTGGGTATAAATTGATAATTGGTAGTATCAGAATCATAAACAAAGTGAATATAATTCAAGTTGAAGTCTCATCATTGGTTTTGGAAATAAAGCATTAATAGTATTCCTGTCCTGATAAGATAAGTATAAAGAAATACTATAAACTTGAAGATAATATAATAAAAAACATGAATGTAAACAAATATTTGGAATCAAAAGCAAATCCAAAAAAGACATAAAATTAATAGATGTTTAATAGAAAATATATGTCTCACTTACACTACTATTAATCAAAACACACCAATCACTGATTCTATCATAAGTGATTCTTCAACTTGCAAAAAATTTACGCATCCTAGAAAGCAATTATAATAAGATAATAAACTAAACAAAAGCAAAAATAGATCTAAAGATATCAATACATCACAAAAATATACTAATGAACAACCAATTTTTTTTACAAGGTATTGTCATAGCTTACAATATTTTGTACAGCATTATCATTGCATAAAAATATTATCATCAACTTCTTTACTTTGCCCTTCACCACATTCACAAAAGCTTTCCATAGCTAGTGGATAGTTATTCCTTTTCTTTGCATAACATTGGGTGAAATAAATAGATCAAATAAATTACATTAACTTTGATGAGTAATATACCAACAATGCAACATAATTTATGCAAACAAAAGACAATTCATTACATTGTACCTTCAAGCAAAAGTTATAATCAATTGAGTCACTAGTAGCACCTAATCTGACCGTACTTCATTTATCTCCATTTCGCTATAAGATTTTTTCCCATTAAACTAATAACAAGTAACATACACCATTTGATTAGTTAAATTGATATAGTAAACAATAGGAATATTATGAAAATTTATTTTTAAACATAAATTAACCTTTGTTGTAGAGATGTAGCAGATCAATAATAATGTCCTTCATGTATCTCATTACACCAATATACACATTCCCACACTACTTGTTGCCTTGGACACTATAAATGAAAATGAAAACCATTACATTTAAAACCCTTCGGATAAAAATACTTATGTTTCTTAATGCTTTAGTCTTATGAACTAAAATTTATAGACCACAATCAAAGTGATGTAATTTTATACTAGCAACCTTTGCCATAGGTTTCTCTCTTTGATGTTTTAGCCTGGCGGTGGATGAATTCTTAATTCCCTAAACAATGGCAATAATATTAGGTAATGTACCATAAATCATTCAAGTATTGTAATCTAAAAACTACATGTCCAACAATATCCTTTAAATCATCATAGTTGATGTAGCATTGGAGTCAAGGTAGTATCTTTGTGTTGTCCTTGTCTCTAATGTTACAGCACAGGCTGGAAACTGAATTTTTTTTTATTAAAGTGAGACATTTAGTAAAAACTATATTGTATAAAACTCACTCCGGGTTGTATAAAACAAAATATACTGGCTTCCCTTGAATTCATTATGGTTGCAGCCAACCTAGACCTATTTTCCTTCATTGCTTTTCCCATTCTAGCTTTAGAAACCAATGCAAGGTTAACAAAAGCAATCTGTTCTCTCACCTTTGCATCAATCATCTTCTTATACAAGTGCCTAATTGAAATTCAAAAATAATTTCACAAATTATTAATATTTTACATGCACCTAATAGATTACTAAAATGGAAAACTATAATGTAATTAGGTAGATAATTAATATAGACAAAAGTTCTCTCACCATATGTAGAATATAATACAATTGACTGACACTTCCTTTGCTGAGCACTCATTGCTAGGGGTAGTTTCCCCCTGAGCACTCGTTGCCCGCTTGTGCATCCGTGTGGCAAATTCAACAGCGAGGCTAGACATATCGTCCTCTCTCTCCTCAGCCGGGTCACTAGCGTTTGGATCCACTCAATCACAGCCCTCAACGGACAATATCCCCATGATCTTGCTTTTCTTCTTCTTCTAGCCTGTGGCAGGGCGGTCGAGAATCTTGTTAATCGAGGCGATTGGTAGGCGAGTAGATGTAGGGATTTGGCTTGATCTTGACACGAGGCTCTTTAACGAACCATGCTTGTGAGGAGCTGCCTGGGATCAACTTCAGAAGGTCGATAAGGACAAAATGTTCACCTTTACGGAGGGCTGCGGTAGGGACGGGGATGACGAGGGACTATGTAACGAGGGGCTAACGCTGGCTCCTGCCAGTTCTTCGATCGACAAGAGGGAGCTCGTGATTATGCTCCTGCAATTCAATCTCAGATAATAGTCGATCGTACGCCTAGTAGCCTTCTCCTGACTAACTAACTGACCTACTTTGTGCTTATACAAAATCCAAGAAAATGAGCATGTTAGAATATGGGTGGTTTAGAAAAGAACAAGCCCTATCAATATGAGACAAACTTGGAAACGTGAGGGATTGGTTCAGGTCAAATGGGAGCCCGAGAGGCTAGGAGGCGTCATACCATAGCCCTTTCGCTAAAACAACCCCCTTTAGCCTCGGAGTCTTAGGAGAGTGAGGAGCCGGTTACAAGTGCGGCCAGGGGCTATGGGCTAACATAGATAATATTTTAATCTGGCTTCAAAGTGTAAATAAAACAAACCTCTATAAGTGAAATATCATTTAGTAGAAAGTTCTTCTACTTCCACCCAGCCCATCAAGGTCGTATAGTAGCGAGAGGTGCTCAGGTGAAGTGTAAGAACTGTTTCACCAACAACAAGATGGGGAAGCGAAGTCTAGCATCAAACTGCACCTGGGAGAAGTAGACGACATTATCTGCCCCTCCTACAATTGAGACAGCCGCTCCGTCTAACAACTCCAAACTAATGTCAGTAGGGACTTGACAAAAGGATCTCAACTCCTCTACAACATAATATGACTTCTGTTTTGCTTGTAATGGGCGATTCTAAGGGTCCCTCTTATACTGACTTAATTTGTGAGTCTCTTCACGACCTTCGCCCCGTCACCTGACGAAAAAAAAAAAGGATGCAGGGACCTTAGCGTGAAGGCATCAAAACCCTGGAGAGATAATAGAAATCCCCCTTTAGAGGTTTGACAACTCACTAATAACCAAACCTAAGGACCCTGAACCAAGAAGCTTTACGGGACCCAGTGGGGATAACGAACTGGGAATATCGAAAAAGCTATCACCGTCACGAACCCAGATGAGCGATGGAGCGCACCCCTCAAAAAGAAGAAAAAACATTCTAAACACAAAAATACTCCAAAAACGGAGACAAGTAAAACACAATAGAGGCAATGCAAACGAAGTTTGTAAAAACTTATCGAAAAATTGAAAGATATCGAGGGGGCTCCAATGATTGCTTTGATTCAACGATTCGCAGAAAGTAGGAGGAATAAAATTGCAACAAGCGAAAGGCTTTGTGAAATAGTAAAAGAAGCAGCATTTGGAGCCCAACCCCTATATATAGGGGTGAAAAATAAACAGGCGCATTAAATGTGCCGTCAGAACATCATGTGCCGCAGACGTATTGGGGAACGTTCGCGCCCCATGCTTTTTATATCCAAACACACTACACCTTCTAGTGATTTTGATGTACGCATTAATTTTCCAAGTCATTTCAACTTTCCCCACTCGAGATTTGGAAGCGTAGTATTTTCCCCGACCGAAGAATCGCAAACCTTCACCGGAAAAAGGATTTGCGAACGCTTACTGGACTTTAGACCTAGGCCCACTCCACTCACGCAGCCCAAGGCCCCGCCCGCGATCATGAAGAGAAGTCAGCTTCCACTACTATATTAAAGAAAAGGAACTAGCCAAACGAGACAGACTTGTAACCTGTTTGAGGAAGCCAGGGTGTCCTTTGAAAGGCTCACCTCATGGCGCCCGTCAGTGGCCGCTCTCCCACCACCATCTACCGCATACTTGGAAGTTCGTTAATGAAAAATAGATAAAAGCCGAAAAACACGCTGTAGGAGAGAGATTTATCCGCTGGATACTTCGTTTTTATCCCTTATTTCGAAAGATTTAACTTGATACAAAGAAAGATTTTGTCCCCAAGACAAGAGAGATTCTTCCAAACTATGATATTCATGAGCCACTCTCTATAAATCAAAGGGATGCCCCACGAGGGAATGGGATGCAATTCCAATTGTGCGAACTTTCTACTTCTTCTACTCCATCATTTTGCTAACTTAACTACTGAAGTACTATACACCATCGCCTGGACGCCTTTTACGTGTTCACGAGATTACGCCGTTGATCAGGATCGATTTATCAAGCGGACAAATATTAATATTGGCAATTTTGTTGCTTGAATATGTGAAGGGAAGCATGCCAAAAGTTCCGAACCAGGATTATCCAAAAATCGTTTCCATCGTTCTCCTGTTGGATCTTCATAGGGCATTTTGTTCTAGCAATGGAAGGCCTGTTGGGGAAGTAGCCAGCAAAATCATATTGTCCAAAGTTGACAGTTGAGTGATGAGCTGAGGCCACCCACAATATAGTTGTGATGGTTCCAATTAGGTCTTATGCTTGAGACTGGCCACCATGGTTCATCTTTCTATCCTCTGACCTTTGTTGCGATTTCTCGGTCCACCATGCTTGGAGCTCTGGTGACTGTACCATGCTTGCATCCTGTAGTAGTAATTGACATAATCTGCAAACTCCATTGTTTTAAGGCATATACTCAGAATCATGTTGGCTTAAAGGATAATCTTCGATCATTAGCTTAGCCATGTGGGAGTAGTTGGATCCTTTCAACGTACTCCTCTAGCAATTAAGAAACCAAAACATTAAGTAATGGGTTTAGGTAACTGTATATCAATTAGCACTTACACATGAATGCACAGCAACTGTACATTTCTTCAAAAGAAATTTGGAACCAAAATAAGTATGTTATGCGAAATCATCAGAACTTATATCAAATTACCTAACATTCATATGTGCAATCACCAAATGAGTGAATAATGAAAAAAACTGTCATGAAAATTATTGACTCTGTTAGACTTGAATTTAAGAAGTTATACTTAGTTATTGAGGGTATACTTTATATATGCTTGATTTACATTATTGGCCCTGTCTATCATCAGTGTATATAGTATGTAGTTTAAATTTTGAGGGAACATATGTATGGAGAATATAGGCAAACGCCGAAGCAGAGTGAGGGAACCAATGTGCAGAGTATAGAGTATAATAAATTTTGTTTTACAATTGCTTCTTGGAGCAGAATTGAAGAAGAGCAGCACTGTAACAAAACACCTCCATCAATTCCTCGAGTTTGGTTTTGAGGATGGTCAGGTGGCTTTTGTATCTGATTGGGTGTTGTCTTTGTAAAGTATTATGTGAAAATATACTATAACTGCCCTAATTTTAACAATACCTGCAATCATGGGCTCATGTACTAACTATTTGAGTTTTTTGATATATCATACACGACATATATTATTAATTTATATTATTATATATTAGTTATAAAATTATTTTAATATCGATTCTTTCCATCATTAAGTATTATTGATGTTGTATTAATATATAGATTAATTTTGAAAGATGTTTTATTTATGATATTTTTAATGTTGATCAGGAAAGGTTTGTGCAGGATTTTATTTTTATGGTTATTTTAATGGCTAAAGCTATGATTCATGCATTTTGCATTGAAATCGTAATTTCAAAACACGATTTCACGATTTTATACTGAAATCGTATCTTCAAAACACGATTTTTCATAATTTTACATCAAGCCAAGGCTTCAAAACACCATTTTCATAATAACAAGCTTCGTCTTCAAACACGACAGAATTACATCGAAATCAGATCCTCAAACACGACTTTATACACTTTTTCATTAATTTACATCTTTCAAAACTATTTTCAAATTTACATCGAAAATCAATGTCTTCAAAACACTAGATATTATAATTTTAATAATTAAAATTGCATGTCAAATACGATTACATACTTACATTCAAGCCATGGGTTCTTCAAAAAGATGATCATTAATTTTACATCGAAATTATATTGTCAAAAGATTACTTCACAATTTTACATTCAAGTCACTAGTTTTAAAACACGACTTCATTAATTTTATATTTCATTTTACACTTAAATTAGCCTTCAAAATACGATTTTTATATACACCGAAATCGTTGCTTAAAACACAATTTCACATTTTTATACTAAAATCATGTTTTTAAGATACGATATCTCTGTGGCGCTGAGTTGACAGTAAATGATATAGATTTATAAATATTTATTTTTGTTTGATATTTTAAAAATAATTTTTCTGAATAACATACATATTTAAAGTTCGATTCCTCCCATGCTTTTTTTCCTTTTTCTTCTGTTTTGAAATTTCATGTTTTAAAATTCTTTGAGCTTGACTTTATATTACTAGGATTTTTTTCTGCCAAATATCAAATACCAAAACCGACATGCATTAAATTGGCATATCATATTCTCCCACAGTGTTCACAGCTAGCATGAGAATTATTCTTCCTATGTTTCATTTTGTTTTGTTTTGTTTTCATTTCCTTGGATAGAAAACAGAATGTATTATTATTGGTTTCACTTTATACTCCACCGATCGAGGAATTCTTGATATTCATCATCATTGTCAATACCACCCAATGGATAAGATATCGCCAATGCTAACTAGCAGCCATAAGTTTCCAGCCTCCTTAGCCTCAACTTAGTACGAATTAAGTCATCACATGCATTATGGTACGTCCACTTTAGTGGGAGTAAAGAGGACCAATCGTATGCGTAGATGTGCAATAATAGATAAAAATCAAACAAAGGAAAACAAGAAGAAAGATAAACATGGATTTACGTTATTTGATAATGTGTCTATATTCACTGGAACCAATGACGAAGTTAGATTTTATGGTTTAAGAGGGTTTCTGTATATATTATGGCCAATGTTTTTTTAGATACAATTTTTTCTTGAGAGAGGTATTTGCTTTAAGGATACATTATATAATATAAAATTATATAGTTTAATATATTATTAGCATAAATAAAAAATAAAACAATATAAATTCCAACAAATATATGATTCATCATACTTATAATATTTCTTCAATATGAAAAAAGAAAAGATGTAAATGTCATTATTTCTAATAAGAATACATTTATTTCAATTTTCACAACAAACTCTCAACGTTATCAATTTAATATGAATACAAAATATATAATAACAACAAAATTCCAATATATTCATTATCATTATCATAACATGTTTTTAAAATATTCATTACCACATCATATAGTACATACTTTAAAATTATTAGGCAAACTCAAGAAATATAATGTTAACTAAACATTAGAATATTTAATAATTTAAACCATAATTTATTTTTTAATAATAAATTTCCTAATATTAAATATAAACTATTATTATTACTAATAAGCTTAAGAAATGAAAATCACATAATTTTTCATTTATTTATATAATATTTCAATGAAATTTAAAAATATAAATAATAAGAAACTTACAAAATTTCTCTCCCTTTTTTTCCTCTTTTTTTTCTTTTTTCCTCTCTTTCACGTTTTAGGGTTTCTTTATGCTCTCTCAAAACAATTTAGATTTATACATATTTAATATAAGTTCCTCAAAATAGATATAAGTTGGGCATAGATAAAAAATGGCTATAATTATATGAACTGAGTAAAAATAGAGAAGATATATATATATATATATATATATTATTAGATTTGTTTTCTTTAAGATATACGCTAATTTTTATGGTTAATTCTTAAAGCTTTATTCTACACTCACCAAGGCTCTAAATATAAAGGATTTTTTTCAAGCTTTTGATGTAATAAATATTTGAAGGAACTCGATAGTAATAAAATACAGATTCAAAGGTCCACTGCCAAGCTCCAAAGAAGGACAACATCGTGCAATACAATTTACTTCAGACAAATTAGCAGCGTTCGGCCCGTTGCGCCTAAATATGATCTTGAATTAGAAGGTCTACACCAAGTAAGTCATATTTGCATTTTGCCACTCTGTAAAATAATAACCCCTATCAGCACGTCATCTTACCGATCCAATCAAATCTTATCAATGTAGCGAGCGAAAAATAATAAAAGACATCGCAATGACTAAATTCCCAATAAGGAAGGAAGCATTTTATCCAGCAACCGTTTATATCCCACTCAAATCCGAGCATGACCAAATAAGAAATATCCCATCCAATTGGGAAGCCGACCCTAATTATCATCATCCAACTGCTGAACATCTACTATAAATATTAAGCCACCCCATCTGAAAGGTACGCCATCATTCTTACACACCGGAAGATGCAAGATTGGGACACCCAAGTAGCTCTTTTTCTTTCAAAGAACCGGGACGAAGATGGGAGTGGTCACGGCATGTACGCCGACCCCCATTCTTCTCCTTTGTTTTGCGTGAGGAGTGCTACGACCAAGATTTGGCAGATCGGTATCAGAAGAAACATACCAAATTTCGCATCGATCCGCACGCCCGCATCCCACCACAAACAATCCGGCCTACCTAACAACCCCCACACGCCCGGCCCGGATTCGGTTGAAAAAGCATCATCGGTTAGCGCCGATGCGTAGGAGCGACAATTCACATTGCAATATAGCGATTTACCCGGTTCTCGATGGTATCGACTGAACCTGGCGGGAAGCGGCTTGTCAGTCACCAAGGATGCGAGGATCCGCAGAGCGTCTGCGGACCGTGGGCCTCTGGGACCCGATGCAAAGCAATGCGGTAAATCTGAGAACTAAGTGGGCTTACTCGCATCTCGTCGACGGCGCGATAGAAAGTTAGTGCAGGCTTACGGGGCAATCACGGCATCCACGGGAGACCACGGCGGACCCGCTGAAGGTCATAACATTCCCCGCTTGAAGGGCGACACAGTCCACGACATCCCAAAATTGTGAAGCGAAGCGAGTCCATTCGACGAAGGCATGGGCCGTGATGCGCTCCCACGGAGGAAGAAAGCGAAGCGTGCCGGAGGACATGCTTCGGAGCGAAGAAACTGCATCATCCCGCTTTGGGACGGAGAAGCGATCATGGGCGAGAGGTTTAGGAGTCTTCAGAGGGCTGTAGGTGTGAAGAAGGAGGTGTGGTTGGGACGCCGGACATTATGGTCACTGGTGCAACAAGGCTGAATCACCCTTCATAGTCCCCCAGGTGTTCTTATTTATCGTTCGGCCAAAATTGAGGAATGCCATAAGTGGAAACTTTCGATGGAGCCAAAGATCCACTCGATGATAAATCTTTACGAAGAATCGAATGGAGTTGCATGGGTGTCACAGACCTATCAGGTGGGCTTTCGCCACTACAGTAAAAGGCCCGACCTTAGCACGGTTTAATAGAATCCCCCTTCATGATCTCTTCATTGAGGAGGCCCCATCCCATTGCGTTCGTCTCTGCTTCATCGACGGGACGTCTGAGCCCAGGAGTTATCTTGGCCCGGGGTCGGCCGGGGGCTGGTAAAGGCTAAGTCTGTCAGTGACCTTCGGAGTCACGAATGGAACATACCCAGACGAAAAATTACCATGTCAACGGCATTCATTTGCGGGTTCAGGAGTGTGTCGAAAGGATACGATGTTTTCCATCTCAAAGAACCCCCAACCCAGCATGAAGTAGAGTACTCTCAATGAGAGAAATATAAACGGCGAGGAAGCCCTCCATATCGAGGAGAAACCTTTCCTTTGCGTAAAGAGAGTCTGACGGACAATAGCGAGGTATTACTAAAAGACAAGGCGACCGGGAAAAATCCCAGGCAAAATTAGAGCGATCCACAAGGCGGGAATCTGAAGACCGTCTGGGCCCACCGCAATCACGAAAGAGCGACAGCGTTGCTCGCCTCGGCCTTCCTCCCCTGTGCCTGGTCTTCGCGAGTCTGCATGACGAAAGCAGCGGTTCACGAGATGCGCGGCTTCGAGATGAAATCGAGATCAGCGCGAAACTGACACAAATATTGCGGGATTACATAGGGATTATGGGCGTCATACGGACAATTGTATACAAGCGAAAAGAGAAATAGAATACCCTAATACAGCGGATACCTCAGGCGTTTCATATCTCAGGGGAACCAAGCCCGAGCCAAGCCCGAATCGGGCCAGTGGGTTGAGTGTGAGAACCGGGCTGGGCTACGACAACGGTAGCCTCGTGCTTGGCAACTCGGCGCAGTGACCCCTTGGAGAAATCCACGTGATCTCGGGAGGATTTGCGGGAGGAGAAAAAGAATCTAGTTACGCGCCGGAGAAAGCCCACATGCGTAAGCATCGGATCGAGCGAAGTGGGAAATACAAAGCGATATCTAAGCTCAGCGACTCATTTTCCATTAGTTCTCTGACTGGACTTGGAGGGATGTAGCACCCCCATGAGGACCCGGTGGTAGTTTCGCGATTGGTAACCTGACGGTTCATCGGGTTTTAATTGATAACGGGAGTTCGTGACATCATTTTAAATGATATACTGACAAAATAGGCATTGGGAGAGAAAAAGCTGGGCAGATCCTTTTGTCTGCGGGGTTTTCGGAGAAAGGTATTACCGTGGGCTCGTTCAATGATTAATCACCTTGGCGAGGCCCCCTTGCTGGGCGACGACAACGACAAGGTTCCTTGTGTTAGGCCCCGCCTCGTCGACATAACATGTTGCTAGGCGGACCTCTCTCGATGCAATAAGCCATCCCCTCGGCGTATCACATGATAATCAAATTCCAGGCCGCCACATGCGGGTGGGATGGTCAGGAGATCGGCGGGTGGCCGGGGGAATGCTGACCTCGTGAGCAAGGCGGTCGACAAAGTGATAGGCCGACTGACATGCTATGACGAGGTGCTCACGGGCCAGGCCCTCGGAGGAACTAGAGGCCGTGTCGCTGGGTGACGACCGGGAACATCATCGGCTCCCGAGGCTAGCGGGAAGACCTCGAAAGCCTCCTGCTCAGGTTTTGGGCCTTAATAGAGGCGTCCCGCATGGAAACGAGAAGGCGGATATGGGAGGAATCGACCTGAGTAATCACTCGTGATTGAACACCCGACCCCGTCCTTTGCCCAGGTCAAGCAGCGCGGGAGCTTCATACCCAGGAAAGCGAAAAGCCATCAGCAGGAGATCCAGCTGACTCCTCGGCGGGACGATCGAGAAACAGAATATCAGAAGTGGTTGGCTAATGTTGTACTCGTCAAAAGCAAATAATGATGGCGACTACTGTGCTCGACTTCAACCTCAACAAGCATGCGAAGAATGGCTTCCTTTACTAAAGGCTCCGACCTCATCGTGGATGCCACGCGGGCCCACGAACTTCTCGGTTTATGGATGCATTTCGGGTTACAGCCAGTTATGGACCCAGATGACGAAGGAGCCTGGGTTAGATCACGGCCGGGAACTATTGTTATCGGGTAATACGCGGTTTGGAGACTCGAAACCTTGAGGGAGGCGACCTACGGAGAGTTAGTCGTAGGATGTTCCGGAAGACGAGATAGAGGCTGCAACTATGGAGTATCACGTGAGCGACATCTTTGGTAAAATCCACCACGGTCGTCTCCACATTGCTCATCTCTACGAGGTGTTTCCGGATCTGGGAAGTCTGATATGAAGAATTGAACCCGACCAGATGTGCGCCGGCATTAATATTTGGGAAAATTCACAGGTTTCATAGTCAACACGGGGGTGGGGCAAACCCGGACAAAATAAAGGCGGTGCTCGACATGCCATCACCCGTCGAGGGAATAAAGGAGGTCAGGCGAGCTGGGGAAGGATATCTTTTAGTCGGTTCGTCTCGGGGGCAGTGATAAATGCCGACCTTTCTTCCCGAGTTAAAGAAAGCCTTTCAATGGGACCCAAGTGCGAAGAGGCATTCTCGGCATTGAAGACATACTTGAGTTCCCCCTCCCTATTCTAGTAAGCCCATTTCGAGAAGGGGGCTCCTCCTACATGCTTAGCGGGTGTCGGACTTTTCAACAGTCTTGTCCTCGTCGGGAGATAAGGCGAGTTCGACATCTGGTTGTGGCCCAGGGCTGCAGGGAGACGGGGAGGTACCAGACTGGAAAGAGTGTAATTATGGCCACAGTGCTTACTTGACTCGGAAGCTCATGTGTTCAAATCACTATAAAAGTCAACTGAGTACCAATGTAGGCAAGTGTTACATAAACCCGAGAGACCTCCGCGGTAGTGAGTGGGCTATAGAGTGGCTTGAGTTCAATATGAATCTGAGGGCCGAAACCGCGATAAGGGGTCTTGGCCCGGAAGCGCCGGTCATGGGTTATCGGCGGAACCTCGTAGGGATGCGACGGCCCGACCTCTCCACTTGGAGAAGCTCTGCCAGATGGAGCCTCGAATGCGCGAGGGATGGAGGCAGGACTATCTAACCTCCCGGAAGGAATAGATATTGAGTATGCACTCGGGTTTGAGATTCCATCCCATCCTAGCTGCAGGAAGTAGAGTGTGGGCCCGGTCATGGCGGGCCTCAACCTCGCCATTCATTGGGGTCGATGGCTAGGGTCTCACGGTGAGCTCCCCGGCGGTGAGTCGGGCGTATAGAAGACACCTACGGGGACCCAAGTGAAAGGATGATCTTATACCTCCAAGGTCATGGATTTATTAAAGAAATTTGTGTTGGATTCGGGTCAAACATGTCCACTAGAATGAGAGAATTCCCGACGAGGCCTTAGCCAGCGAAGTTAATACGGCCTCACGGGAAGACCTCGGCGGTCGGCGCTGGTGAATACTTGGCGGAACCCTCACATTGATCCTTATAGCATGGTGGTCGCCCGGGTGGGAGTCGTGCAGAAATTTGGATGGACCCAGTACCGAATTATATAATGACGGAAGCCTGCAGACTGACCGAAGAGCCGGCGAGTAAGGCGGGACGGCCCGGGTTCACTAATCATAAAGGAAGCCTCGAGCGGATTTTCACCGCTTCCTTAAATGCGCTCAGCGGGAGAGAGGACACCAGTACGTCTTGATAGAGTACATGAGGGTATATCTGGGAATCATATCGGACTCGGGCATTAGCGGGAAAAGTTTTTAGGCGAGGGATCTTTGCGCTGACCATGCTCGGGATGCCAGGCCCTGGTCGAGAAATGCGAGGAATCTGCCCGGGAGCACGCGAGATCTCACGCCTCCCAGGTCGGGGCCATAAGATCGATCACAAGTCCACGGCCTTTCCGACAATGGGGTTTGGACATAATTGGGACCCACGCCCGTTAGTAAAGGTCGGTCTGAGTGCATGTCGTCATGATGATTGCCGCCCCGAGTGGGCGGCCAGGAGCCTTTAGCTACGGTCATGACCCAAGATCATGATTTCGTGTGGCGAGGCCATCGTATGCGGGTTGGCATCCAGAGCCACCCCGGTATGGGACAAGGAAACGGTTCGACGCTAAATTGATTTTGTCAGAGCTCGGAATTAAAGGTATTACTCATCGACACACTCGCGGTCGAATGGACGGGCTGAAGTCCTTCATCAGAACAAAGTGCCTTGAAGACCAAGTTGGAAGACCTTAGAGGAAATTGGGGTGAATACCTCAGATTACTATGGGCCTCTGGGACAACAGTCAACCTTCGGAAGCCAGTTTGCTCACAGCCTTTGGCAGGCGAGTAGCCCAGTGGAGTCGGGTCAAGTCTCCAGCGGAGATTGAGTTAGCATCGGAGGAACATAATGACGAGGCCCTTCGTGCAAACTTAGAACTCTAGATGAAGCGCGAACAGGTTGAAGGCGTACGGAGGAGTATCAAAGCGATAAGGTACTATAATCAAAGAGTCGAGCCCAGGGGCTACATGCCGGGCGACTTAGTCTTGAAGCTCACGACGGCGAGGAAAGAATCGGCGCATGGAAAGTAAGCCACTGGCGGGAAGGCCCTTACATCATAAACCCGAGTTGTCGGACCCGGTGATTATGAGACTCAAAACGAGAAGAGGGAGGAAAAATCTTGCGACATACATGGAATGCGGAACACCTTAAAGCGATTTGCAATGAGTGTCGGTTTGTAATATAAGCCTTATTTAAATATAGATCGCGAGAGTTGAGTGACATTAATAATTACGTTATGGACATCTCATACGAGGTCAAATATACAAAAATGAAAGGCACAATGAGAAGTTCATAGACACAAAGGAAAAAGCTTCTCTTTATTTCAATTGAACTACTTTCGATTCTATTCAGTGAATTGTCATCGATTACATCTTGAAAGCATTCGATCTGAGCAGGTTCCCTCAAAAAAAAAAAAAAAAAAAAAAAAAAAAAAGACGAAAAGGGAAAAGACGAGAATGAAAGAAGGAGAAGGAAGGAAAGTGGAAAGAGGAGAAAGAAGAAAAGGGATGGAAGGAGTTTATGCGGAAAAGGCAAAAAGGGGAGAATGAGAGGTGGAAAAAAGATGAAAAGGGGAAAGGAGAAGGAGAAGGGAGAAAGAGAAGAGGGAGAGAGAGAAAGAGAAGGGAGAGGAAGAAAGGAGGAAGAAGAAGAATAAAAGCTTGAGAGGAAGCGTATGAGAGAGATGCCTCTCCCGGGAGCATTCCTAGCACGAAGCTAGGGAATAACATGACTCCCCATAAAGGGAGACTAGGCTTTCCTGACTCAGAGAAGGCGGCGGGATGGCTCAGAGTCCTCTGCATGTGGATGCAGAGTGAAATTTACAAGACCCCGATACTCCATCTCACCACGGACTGGGTTACGTACCCACAAAGCCAAAGTATTCAAAGCGTAAACTCATTGGCAACGGACCTACCATTTATAAGAAGGCCCAGAAAGCACTCGAAGGTCACACGAGCGTTCCCGAATTCTCCTTGATCAACGTAAAGGCGTTGGCACCTTTCGAGAAATCGAATCGAATGGCGCGCACTCGGCTGATCGGCCAAGCGAGACGTGCAACCCGAGGAACCGCATTTGCTCAATTTGGCGAGCTCATCTACTTTGCACGAGGCCCGCATTTGCCTCGAGTCGGACCATTTCGGTACATTGCCACGAGGCCCGCAGCGTGAGACCCGCGGCTGCGCCGATTTGTGAGCTCATCTCTACTGCGCGCAGAGGCCCGCGGCGCCTCGGAAGTCGGACCGACTCGGGCTACATTGCCACGAGGCCATGGCGCCGGAACCATTGCTCAATTTGACGAGCTCATCTACTGCGCAGACCCGCGGCGCGCCGAGTCGGACCATTTCGGTACATTGCCACAGGCCATAGCGCCGGAGCAGCTTTCAATCGTGAGGTGATCCACTCAGCCACAGTGGCTACTTTAAACTAGTAAGATCAACTCGAGGCTACATTGCCACGAGGCCACAGCGCGGGCCCGCGCTGCTGGTTGTGAGCTCATTTTACTGCGCACGACCACGGCCGCCTCGGGTCAGATCAGCTCGGTACACATTGCCACGAGGCCCGCAGCGCCCGAGCCGCATTTGCTTTCGATTTGGCGAGGTGATCCCGCTGTACGAGCCCGCGAGCGCCTCGCGAGCGGATCAACTTAGGCCGCGGCGCGGGGAAGCCAAGTGCTTCCGGTGACAAGCTCTTCCCGGCTAATTCACATGGGCGAGCTGCGATTCGCGCGGCTCTTCCCGGCCAATTCACATGGAGCGAGCTCACGCCCATTTGTTCGCATTGGCGAGCTCTTCCAGCAATTCTCATGGAAGCGAGCTACGCTTATTTCGTATTGGCAGGCTCTTCCAGTAATTCTGTGGGCGAGCTCTTGACTATTCCGCCCGGCCCAGATCTTTGCGCCGGTTCGCTTGGACGGCTCTACTTAGCTATTTCACTCGGCGGGAGCTCTTCCCGATCGAGTTCACTTGGCCCGAGCTCTACTCAATAATTCACATTGTGAGCTCTTCCCGCCGGTTCATGGACGAGCTCCACGCCAACAATTCCACGATAACGAGCTCTTCCCGTCAATTCACTTGTTGAGCTACACTCAGCTATTCCTCGGCGAGCTCTTCCCATCGAGTTCACTTGGGCCGAGCTCTACTCGGCAATTCACATTGACGAATCTTCGCCGATTCACATGGGCGAGCTCCACGCGGCAATTCCACGATGTGACTCTTCCCATCAGTTCGCTTGGACGAGCTCTACTCAATTATTCACTTTGACGAGCTCTTCCCATCGGTTCACTTGGGCGAGCTCTCGGTAATTCACATTGGCGAGCTCTTCCCTTGATTCACATGGGCGAGCTCACGCGACAATGGTGTCACGATGTGAGCTCTTCCCATCGATTCATGGATGAGCTCTACTCAATATTCACTTTCTGTGAAGCTCTTCCCATGGTTCACTTGGGCCAGGCTCTACTTTCGGCCAATTCACATTGGCCGGGTTCCTTCCCTTCGGTTCACATGGGCAGGCTCACGCAACAATTCACATTGTGAGCTCTTCCCATCGAGTTCGCCCAGATGAGCTCTGCTCGGCTGTTCACTCACGGCGAGCTGCTTTCGGCCAATTCATTGAGCTCTTCCCATCGGTTCACTTGGGCGAGCTGCACTCGATTCACATTGTGACTCTTCCCTCGGTTCACATTGGCGAGCTCCTGCCCGACCATTACGCATTAATAAGAGCTACACACACCTACTCGCATTGTGACCTCGGCGAAGCGAGTCCACGCTGACACCGGGAAATCGGGTTCGACTCACACGAGTTAGTCGATGGGAAGTGCCTGGCTTCGCATTGGCGACTCGACCCTGTAACGGGGCGTCTGACCCTGGGGGTGTGTCAACTCATGCCGGGCGGCCGGCGAAGGCAAGGGGCTCGTTGACGAGCTCCACAGCGGCCGTCTGACCTAGGAGCCAGGGTGGCCGAGCGAGAATAGCCAACGGGGCCTCGTGCTCGGTTTGTGGCGTGATTGCTCGGGAGCCACAATTCGAGCTATATAGTTCAAGGAGAAAAGTAAAAATATCCCAGCGAGAACGCAAATCTTTAAAAAATGAGTATTTATTAAAGGAGGGCTACACAGGTCTCAGGCCCCAGGCCCGACAAAAGAAAAAAAAAAAAAAAGAAAAAAAAAAGAAAAGAAAAAAAAGAATATATATATATATATATATATATATATATACTCATCGACATCAAGCAAACAAAAAGATGAGCACGAGGTTCGGGCGCCCGGCGAGGAAGAAGTGGGCGGCGGATGGGGAGCGGGCCTCGGCGGGAGTACCCGAGGATCTTGAGAATAGTTCGTAGAAAGAGATTCCTCTACCCTGCCGTCGGCTTAGAAGGTCGGTTGAAGTCGGATCGAGTACTCGCGAGACAGCACTACGTTGAAGCGAGCCGCGGAAATTGCGGAGCAGGCTTGGTCCTCGGTTGTCTAATAACCTCATCTCTGCGAGCAACCAAGCTAACCGGTGATGAAGATGCGCTGTCAAGCGACACTCCTCGTTACGGCCGTTCAGCGAGTTTAAAAGCCCGGAAGACTCATGAGTAGTCTCTAGCGACATCTTGACCTCGGAAAGCTTCCGACGGGCGTTTAGGGTTGTGTTTCTTTATCGCTCAGGTCTACCATTGGCGCACGTAGCTCCATGAAGATGCGCGCTGCATGCAGGAGGTGATGAGCTCCTACCTAACCATTTAGAAGCTCACCTTTGGCGGACTTTAGCCTCTCGGGTCTCAATCCGTCATTTTGTGCGGCACGGAGGCGCGTGAACCTCCGGCCTTGGCCGCCGTCGTTCGCGAACCTCATCTTCTCTACGCGCTACGCCGGCGCGGCGGCGTGGTATGTTTTTTAGGTCAGTTGCGTCGCTCCGATTCTTCATTTCATATCCTGCGCTTCGCCCACCTTTCGGTTCGCTCGAGCGTGAAGCGGCCGCCTTAGCCTCTCATCCGGGCAATTCTCACGTGCTTTTCATTTAGTTTGGCCTTTTCGGCGGGCCATGAATGGTGGCTACGCATATGAAACATGAAGTTAATGCTCGACCGGAATCGGCATGGGAGTAAACACGTTGGAGCACCTGCCGATGCAACCCACTGAAGAGATAAAGTGACCTGCGTGCAGCGGGCAGCTTTCGACTTCCCAAGGTCAGAATCAGCGGGGATGGATGGCTTTGGCACTACTTGCGAGCTCGACATTAGAGAAGCAAGAGTCGTGTTTTCGTCGACTTTTTGGTTTCGGTTTCTTTCTCTTGACTCTGTAGCCCTTCGAGGAGGTGACTTGGCATTCTCAGAAGGCGGATTCAGAACGAGTTATAGGCATAGCGCCCAGCCCGGCTGCTTCGGCGGCCGCGCAGGCTTTGCTCTGACGGGCTTGGAAGGAGGAAGGGAGCTGAAACCACGGGGCCGGCTGGCGACGGCGCCCGCTCTGGTTCTCGGGCAGGAGAAGTCGGAGGGACGCTGACTTGAACCTTAGGCGGGCAGAGGCCGGGTCCTTCTCGGCGAGACTTGATTTTTCCTTTTCACACTCCGGGGCTTTCGAGACATCGCCCCCAAATGAACCCAGAAATCTCTCCTCACGGTAGAATTAGCGTGATAAGCAATGGAAGAGACTCCCAAGGCGGGAAGGAGCGAAGGCCTCGAAGCGGAAGGCGTGCGAGACCTTAAGTTAGATGGGCAGAGTGCTCCAGAGCTTTATCAACTCCACGTAGACTGAGCGGGACACTCACTTGACGGTAGAGCTATGATATTATCTTCAGCGCTAAGGTGAGACGAACACACAGGAAATATGAGAGGCAATATAAAAGTGAAACATTCAATCACCTTTAGACAAGTCATGCAGAAAGCCGATTTAAATACTCACGAGAGGTGCTCGAAGCTCGAGCCATGGAACACCCAGTGTCTACCACATCGGAAGAATTATATTCCCAGTTGAAACGTGAAGAAATACGTCCACTTCCATGACCTATGCGAAGGAGAGGCAGAGAGATCACGGAGGAGCTCGGAACGTCACGGAGAAATAAAGGGGAAGCCCTCGGTGGTCTCCTTTGGGGTGAAAGATAGAGAGCAGTGCCACACTAGGGACCTTGAGCCCACGTCACAAAGGCCAATAGGCCCACGAAATACCCCATCCGTTGGGCGCGAGTTAGGAAGGAGCGAGGCGTTGAAGTGTTGCAAGATAAAGGATCTGGAGTGGAAAGCGAAGACCATTCCGAAGCGACCTCGAAAACCATCTTAGGCACGAAATCCCACGCAAAGGGTGGCGTGGGGGACCATATTCGGGCCTTCGGAGGCCGATGCGTTCAACAAAGGTAACCCCATACGAAGGGCCGACCCTGCTAGGACCCACATTTACAGCATGCCGGACAGCAGATCGGAGATAATCCGACCCCTTAGGATATTTGATTAGTTTATTATCCACTTACTTTTATCCAAAGGAAGGGGAAGCACCTCGAGAGCCTCAGGCGATCAAGCGCGATCGGATGGCGGAGGCACTAGTAGTGTAGGATTGGGAATAGCGAAGAGCCATCACCGAATCGCCCAAAACGACCGGATCCCATAGCAAAAACAAATGGGTAAAAAAAGGGGAAAAAATCCGGTCAATTTGCTCTAATTGCCTCGTCGTGCACGATCAAGAAGGGGGCGGAGAGAGAGATCTGGCGACCCAAGGGGAGAAAGACAAGAAGCAATCTCTGGAAAAGGCCAGAAAAAGACTCTACGCCGCAAGAGGGTCGACAGGGAATACAGTATATATGAAGTCTGAGGCCAGCGAAAGAAGATTGGAGAGCGAGAAAAGCACGGAGACGGAGTTCTGAAAGCGAAAGAAACTAAGAAAGGGGCGGGAGAAACGAGGGCGCAAAAACCAAAGAGTCATCATTATCAAAACATATGTGACGTAAGCCTCAACTAACCCGACTACTCGAGGCGGACACGTGGAAGCGACACCGTCTGAGAAGCGATCTGACCCTTGCTCCACGTGCAGAATTACCTGAATTTGGGGGCAACTGATAGGGTTGAAAAATAGGATTCAAGATTCGCTCATTAGTAGAGCGGCGCGCTGATGCAATACCACGGCCTCGGTGCAGGCCAATGAGCGGGCCAGCCCCAGGCCTAAAATACGATCTTGGACAAATTAGAAGGTCCATACCAGTCGTCGGATTGTGTTTTGCGATGCGAGGAAATAGAATAGCCACAACGAGACGTGTCCCTGCCGTCCGTCGAATCTTGCTCCAGTAAGGAAGGAAAATAATAAAGATCATCATGGAGTTGGACCAGCTGACAGGAAGGAAGACTATCCCCGAAACCATTGCTTTTCTATATCCAGTACCAAATCCGATATGGACTAAAATAAAATATCCATCGATGGAAGGACTCCTAATTATCATCCAACTGGTTGAACATCTACTATAAATCCGAGGCCACCCCATCGGTGAAAGGTACGCCAACATTCTTACACACACTGATAGACGCCAGTACTAGACAATCTAAGCAGTCTCTCTTTTCTTTCGAGAAAGCGGCTTAGGCATCGGGCTTGATCACGGGGCACGGCCCTCGCTAGGCCGTACCGCTTGTTTTGCGGAGGTGCTACGACCAAGATTTGCGGATCGTTATTCTGTGATCATACTTCAGCCCAAACATCTAGACGCATGCATCACCCATGAAGCAATCAAGATTACAGTACGGCCATTTGTCACGCTCGGCCCAGGTCCGTTGAAAAAGCATCGATAGATTTATTTTGTCCATCAAATTTAATTTTGAGCAATTTTATACATATAAAAATATTTTCGATAAGATTTTTTAAATGTTCTTTAAATATTTTAGTCTTTTTATTCGGTAGAAGTCGTTAACAAATTCATAAAGATATTTTATTGAGGGAAAAACAGGTCCCATGCACTTTGATGAAATCTTTTCAAAGATAGAGGTGCCGTGGATAAAAGGGAACTGACGATGTTTGGTACGCGTTTTGATTCTCTAAAAACCTAATATACATACCAAAAGAACTCATATATATGTATTTATCAATGAACGATCATACATTTGATTTTTTTGATAAAGCGGCCCCTTGTTTTGTCCAAGAAGGAGACGAATGAAGATGACATTTCATTAAGACATGTAACTTTAATTTATATTGAAATGATGATGTGTTTTTGGGTGAAGTATTTGAGTGTTCAATTAATACTTTCATCATTTTTATTATTTTTAATATTTTTTAAGTCAAATGCATTCGATGATTTAATTTCATTTTTTTATAATGTGAATGATCATAAAAATATATATTATTATCCTCTCATAATCATCACATGTCATGGAAATAAAAAATTAAAGTAGTAATCTCTTCTTTTTGTTAAATTTTTAATAAAAGTATTTTGCTATATAGGTAGTAGTTTCATTAACCGTCTGGCGCGTATTGATCCTACTTGTTACTTGTTTTTTGGATCATAGCCAATATCATTAACCTTTTACTAATCATATTAATTAAGGGAGATCATTATTTAATAACTTAAAATTTTATATTAATTCATAATTAACATAACATGATAGATCCAGGCATTGTAGGATCGGTCCATTTGTAAAGGGTCTTCAACGTTGGCGGATTGGCCAGATCAAGATCTTTGGAGATAGGCTGAACTTTGCATTTTGTTGAGGCTCGTGGTGTAATACCCATAATTTCAAAAAAAAAAAAAAAAAAAAAAAAAAAAAATATATATATATATATATATATATATATATATATATATATATATATATATATATATATATATATATATATATACAAAAACAAAAGGGGAAATAAGATGGGCTGTTTTTAATTTCTCAAAAGAGTGGAAGGGCTCTCAACTAATATAAATTGTTTGCTAAAAGGAGGTTTTTCACCTCTGATCTTAACAGTCTTCAATTCTTTTTTCTATCAAGGAGGATGATAGATGAGTTAGGGTTTCTAAGAGAATGGCTTCAAGCTTCAAGAAAACATCAACCCCAAGTAAGTATTATTTTCCCCTCTTGATTCTTAGTAGTTAGGGTTTTCAAATGTGTAGATTTGCAAGCCTAGGGCTTTCTAAAACTTGAAAAATATGAAACCTTAGAAATTATTAGAATGCATATAGTCAAGGAAACTTGATTAGGCCAGGTTTGATGTTTGATGTATTTGGGCAAATTCTTACTCTTGAAAACTTAGATTTGAAAACATAAGGTTACCTAAACTTTCAAGTATGAAACCCTAGAAATGTAGGAAAGACATAATATTGAGAAATTTGTTGGAGAATTGGTATTTAATGTATTTTGGTAGTTCTTGGACTAGAAAACTTTGGATTCCTTACAAGTTACAAAGAACCACTTGTTCATAAAAGATTTGGGAATTTCAACCAAAAATCATGTTTTATGGCAAAATCCCTAATTTTGGAGATTTAAGAAATTGATAGAGTTGGAAAATGGGTGATGTTGAGGCTCTTGTGGAAAATGACCTAATTTATTTGAAATTCTCAAGTTAAAGATCCTTTGAGATTTTAGGTTTACGTATTTTGGTTCCTAGAAAAGAAAAATGTGAGTTTTTTTTTTTTTTTTTGTCTAATAGGATGTTATTCATATTATTAAGATGATTTGTGACTCCTTGATGCTTATTGAATTTTTTTTCTAGTTTCTTGGAATACCATGTAAGGAATATTAATGCACATTTTCCTATAAAACAAAATATTTTGCTAGTATATGTGAATACGAGTTTTGGAATTTTCTAGTTATTTAAATCACATGCATGGATCAAATACGTGTTTTATATGGAGAATGGATTTGAAAATGTTTACGCTAAAAATTAAAAGTTGTGGAGATATACTTTTGTATTTTTGTGAAATTGGAAACATGAAGAAATATCTGATTTTGGTTTATATAGTCTCTATCAATGGGTATAAACTTAACAAATATGACCCCTATCAATGGGTATAAATCCAATAAATATGACTTTGCCATCGGGTATAACTTGATAAATACGGCTCACAATGGGTATAAACTTGACAAATATGGCCCCAGTCAATGGGTATAAACTTGACAAATATGCTCTTAATCAATGGATTATAGTAGTTTACAAAATGGCCCTCGTCAATGGGTTATAATAGTTGACATTTTATTTGAAACAAATATTTATGAGACTCATGAGTGTATGTTTTTGAAAAATTGGTGGATTTGACTATGATATGGAATTGTTTAAGAAGTAGAAAACATGATGAACATTGGTTTGAAATATATTTATCTATTATTTTTCTTGTACTCAAATATTTAATGGGATTTTAGGAAATGGAATAGTAATATGTTATATTCCAATTTTAGAATTTTAAAGTACTCATCCATGAAACCTGTAGTAAAATTCTTTATCGGGCTTTTACCTCTCCTTATCATAATCATTGTGCACCTTAGACATCGGGAGATGAGTAATGAAGGGTGTGACGCCTCAAAATCGGGCCTACATCAATTATAAACCCACCGCGGAACTCGTGGATATCATATAACCCAATACCACTCCATTGAGTCTCATTTACCGGGATCCATAATTTTACCAAAATCGGAAAGAGTCTCCTTCGTACAGGGAGCCCTACCCAAAACCAAGCCTGTACTATGCATAATACTACAAGAAAACAACACATGCCGCTAGTCCCAAGCTCATGAAGCTCACCTTCGCCAGCGCAGGCAGAGCCTACATAGATCTTACCCAGTTCGCTCAGCGATCCCACCTTGCCTGGGCCAGAGGCATAACCTAGAGCTATGTGACTTAATTATGCATGAAAATTTTCGTATAAATTCAAATACAATTCTTTTACATAAAAGTACATGCCAAAACTAGTTTCTTCCACAAAAAATCTTACAAAAGGAAATTTAAAAGCCACAAGTTGTCTTTTGTTACCGTATACAATTTTAGGAGTTTATGCAATTTTAGACTCTATTATTAGCTATATATATTATCTTACCATGTATAAATGCTAAAGAATAGGAATTTTTTAGTTACCATGTATAGATGCTAAAGATTAGGAATCTGTTAGTTCCCATGTATAGATGCTAAAGATTAGATAAGCTGGGAGACTATATGTATGGCATATACTGACGGAATTAAGTGAGGAACTTTTCCAAAATCTCTCTTCGTATTTTTCTATTATCTAGTATTTTGACATGGTATTAGAACCAGATTCTTGATTTCTAAATTTGCTCGAATAATTTTTCTCTCAAGCCAAGGGGTTTCTTCTTGTTTCGCGCACTCGGGTTCTATCTCCGTGAACCCGACGTGAATTTTCGTGGTGTCTTTGTACTCTACGCTACGGGTGTTCTATTTCGCTTTATTTCCGCTGCCTTTCTGCTAGGCTTTCTTAAGAATTTATAATTTTCGATTTCCCGGCTCAGGTCTTTTCTAATTTTCTGTGCAATATATTGTTTTTTTGGTGGGTGTTTATTTGTGTTTTTTTTTCTCACGCTGCAAGTTACAATTTTTCGTGGATATTCTTTTTGTCTCTTGGTTACATCATGTCATCTGATAAGTTGAATCATTCCCTATTCTGGCTTACTAAGAAAATTATTCAAATGAGTTCCAATTTAAATTATTTGTCAAAGAAAAAAAATTGTGGGGTCATATTGATGGGAGTGTTCCCTCACCTCAAGGTGTCAAGGCTTTGTCTAAGTGGGAAATTCATGATGATCGGGTTATGACATGACTCCTTAGCTTGGTTGAGCCTCACCTTGTTCTCAATTTGAGGCCTTATAAAACTGTTGTTTCTATGTGGACTTATCTTAACACAGTTTACAATCAAGACAACTATGCTAAAAGATTTCATTTGGAGTATGAGATGGCTAATTTCACACAAGGCAATCTCTTTATTGAGGAATATTTTTCTGGATTTCAAACTCTTTGGGCTGACTATTACAACATTGTTTATGCTAATGTTCCCACTGCAGCTATCTCAATTGTCCAAGAAGTGCATGCCACTAGCAAGCGAGATCAATTCTTGATGAAGTTATGACCTGACATTGAAATTGCACGTTCTAATATGATGAACCGTCATCCTGTCCCATCTATGGATGCTTGTTTGAGTGAACTTCTTTGTGAGGAGCAGCGTATCATTACTCAAGCTACCATGGAACATCGGGCTACTATTAGTGCACCTATTTCTGTGGCTTATGCAACACAGAGGAGACATACGGGTAGAGACATGCATGCCGTCCAGTGCTTTAGTTGTAAAGCTTTTGGCCATATTGCTCGGGATTGTCCTAAGAAGTTCTATAACTATTGCAATAAAAAGGGTCATATCATCTCCGTCGTCCCATTACCTCTTAACAAGAAGTGTGGCACGTTTATCATTCCTCCACTATCGCCTAGTTCCGCCGCATTGCTCGGCCGCCTCGCCTGTTCATCTTCATGCTCCTACAACCTTAGTAAACCCAAACACACTCACTCCTAAAATGGTACAACAGATGATTCGCCATTTGGGCCTCCCAGTAACATAAAGTTTCTTCTTAAGCCATGGTATTTTTTGACTGAGCTCTTAATCATATGACTAATACTAAGTGTTCCTCTTTCAACATCGTAAATTATGATGGAAATTTGGTGGCTCAACACCACTGATGGCCCTCTCGCCATCGTTGTCGGGTGATCTTCTTCCTTAATCGATGTTTTATGTCTCCTCGACCTTCCAATAAATCTTATTTCTCATATCAATTGGTCGATAACAGCTTGTAATGTCCATTTCTCCCGTTCCGTTGTGTCAGGCAGATCAAGTGTCAAGGCATGATCGCAAGGGGCCTAAAGTGGGACGGCGACTCTTCTCTTCATGTTTCTCCTTCCACTTTTATTCCTAGTTTTCCTTTACTTTCATTTGCATGTAATGTTGTTTGTTCTGAAATAAGACGTGGCATGCACGCCTAGGCCACCTAAACTCAAGGTCCTCAGATTTCTGTTTAATTATGGATTATTGGGAAATAAAGCATGTTTTTCTATCGATCTTCTTTGATTGTACATCATGCAAACTTGGCAAAGTAAACTTCTTACCTTTCCTCATCATGCATCTCGTACCTCATAATGTTTTGAGCTTATTCATTGTGATGTTTGGGGATTGCAATATGTTGTTTCTCATGCGCATTACAAGTACTTTGTTACTTTATCAGATGACTTTAGTCGCTTTACTTCGTTGCTTCCTCCGGGCTATAAGTTTTTCACTTTTTCATTTTTTCGCACTTCGCATCACTCCTGCCATCATCAAGGTCTTCGCATTGATTCGCGCGAATACATGTCTATCGAAGTTTCAAGTTTTTCTTCAAAGAAAAGGATCATCTCTCAACATTCTGTCTCTTCACACCACACAAAGGTGTTGGCCGAGGAGGAAAATCACCCACCTTCGATGTAGTACGAACTCTTTTACTTCAATCATTCCGCTCCTCCTCGCCTTGGTGTGAAGCCTTCATCGCAGCCATTTGATCAATCAAGCATCTCTCTCCTACGGCAAATCACGCTCCTTTCTCTAAGTTGTTTTGATCATTCTCCTTTATATTCCGGGATCTCAGACACGTATCGTGTTTGTTTTGCGTATCTCCTCCCCGCGGAACGACATAAACTTACCGCTTCAATATGTTATGTGTTTTTTTGCTATGCTATCCTCACAAGTATTATGTTTGTTACGATCCCCATGCTTCTTGTGTACTAAGCCTCTGAATGTGATCTTCTTTGAAAATCAATATTTCTTTCCCATCTCATGTTCAACTATCATCGGCATCCAGATCTTTCGCTTATTTTTTCGAATCTTTAACAATCAGAACTGCTCAAACCTAGTTTCAGGTATGAGAGCCATAGGCCCATATGAGTCCGGGGTTCCACTTCCTTTGTGCCTCCTTCGATCTTAACTCCTGGGCCCTCTCTGATCCTACTCCCCGCTTCCACCACTCTTCGTCTGCAGAGATACTCGTCCCCTCACCCCCTAATTGGTATGGTTTCTTCTTGTCTTTCTTTTCGCTTACTTTATCTACTATTTTCCATTTCCTTCATATAAATGTGCCATGGAACATGAGTGTTGAAAATTGTAATGCGTAACTTTGGGCACTCATGAGAATCACACTGGGATATTGTTCTCGTCTCTCCTACACCAAACCTTATCGGGAGTAAAATGGCTCTTTTTTGTAAAAATTGCTCAGATGGCTCTTGACGTATGCTTCTTGTAGCTCGTAACAAGGAGGAATACGTGGGCTGATTATGAGGAGACATTTGCCCCAAGGCTAAATGACCACAACAACCATCTTAGCGGTCGGGCTGCTTTCACACCGAGACTATATCAAATGGATGTGAAGGATGCCTTTCTCCATGGTGATCTCCACGAAGAGATTTACATGAAGCTTCCCAGAGGTATGACTACTTTTTCTCCTCACGATGTTTTAAGCTCAAAGGCTTCAGATGGGGCTCAAGCAAGCGCCCGCGCCAGCTCTGAGAAGCTCGCACACACGCCCCTTTCCTCCGCCACCAAAGTCAATATGATTCTTCTCTTCCTTCACACACCCACGCCTCTGCATAGTTGTTCTCTCGTTTATGTCAATGATATTATCATTACTCGGTAATCGACCGTGGTTTGATTTACTGCTTCAACAAATTAAGCATACAACTTTCCATATGAAAGATCTCGCTACCACATACTTCTTAGATCGAAGTTCATTATCGATCCCATGGCCTTTTGTGAACTGAAGATAAAGTATATTCAAGATCTTATCACTTTTGGCTAGTTTGGAGGATACTTTTCGTTGATACTCCTATGGAGGTAAATACAAATACTGTGAAAGATGAAGGGGACCTTTTCTGACGAACTCTACTTCTATCAGCGCCGTTGAGAGTCTTATCTACTTGACCACTACTCGACCTAATATCTCCTATGATATTCATCAGGTCAGTCAATTTATGTCTTATCCTCAACATCTCCATCTTGCTACAGTTCGCTGCATCATTCACTATCTTCGAGGATCACCTACTTGTGGTTTATTTTTTCCTACCGACCCCTCTCTTAAACTTGTTGCCTATAGTGATGTTGATTGGGCTGGGTGTCCGGATACACGTAGATCTACTATAGGTTAGTGTATGTTTTTAGGTGATGCATTAATTTCTTCGAGATGTAAGAAACAAGATCGTGTTTCTAAATCCTCTACTGAAGCTAAGTATCATGCCATGTCTACTACTAGTTCTGAAATTATATGGCTACGTGGTCTCCTTGAGGAGCTTGGTTTTCCTCAGACTGCTTCTACTCCTTTTCATGCTGATAACACTAGTGCTATTCAGATTGCCACCAATCTCATTTTCCATGAACTCACCAAGCACATTAAAGTTGATTGTCATTCTATTCAAGACACTTTGAAAGCTCCAAGGATATCTCTTCCTTATATCCTCATCCTCGTCTCCATAATGATGTCTTCACCAAAGCTCCTGGACCCGACGCTAGCATCAATTTCTTGTTGGCACCGTTGCCGACTGATCATGTGCATCGAAGTTGATAGATGTTACCGTATACAATTTTAGGAGTTTATGCGATTTCAGACTCTATTATTAGCTGTATATGTTATCTTACCATGTATAAATGCTAAAGATTAGGAATTTGTTAGTTACCATGTATAGATGTTAAAGATTAGGAATTTGTTAGTTCCCATGTATAGATGCTAAAGATTAGATAATCTGGGAGACTATATGTATGGCATATACTGACGAAATCAAGTGAGGAACTTTTCCAAAACTGGCCTTAGTATTTTCTCATATCTAGTATTTTCGATGTACCTTCTTCACCCTTACTGGCCCTGCATGAGCCGCCCAATCGACGTATATCCCACACCTGAAATGTTTTCCCTATATAGGGTGAGTCATGCCCAGTAGAGTAATTTTTACAAAGGCTACTCCCCATCTAAGTGTACATGCAATGTTCACACTTAACAATTCACATTCACGTCAACATTCCAAGTAAGAATATGCAAATTCTAGGTTGGAATTCTACATACCATGCTATGAAATGAGATGAGACTCACTTTACTGACTCCCATTACACAATGCAATGGCAATGTGTAATAAAATATGCCATTGGTAATTTCCATCCAATTATCACTTTATAAACAAAACCATGTGTCTTTGTGGGTAGCGGATTTTGGAGTCACACCGCAGGCTCTGCACGCCTTTACACTTTTTGGACTTTCATCGTTGGAGTACATGAACCAGTAACCGAGTCTTTCACCCGAGAGAGTGTCTAGCCCTTTTTTCTATTACTCGACACAAGTTTTTCCATGTTATGCAACCGTGTGATTGTTGAACTTTTTCCAACAGTACCGAGCCCACTCATCAATCACTAATTATGGTGTTTGATCTCAACCATGCATTCACACCCATGAAATGCCATGTCTCCGCATATGCAATGGGGTCGTATTGTTAGACAATGTTATGTCACATATGTAATGAATGCCATATAGACAACTTAAATCATACATAATTCATCATGTATCATGGACAATCACATTACATGCATATAATTTCCAAATAAACACTCATTCCAATGTCAATACATCAAACACAATGTATCAACATTTTATCAAACAACAACAACAATAAGGCATGTTATTACAAAATCAAGAAATAACACCCTTAATTCTCAAGGCTAAATGTGACATATAATATGCCCACAAAACAGCCCCAAACGACCCCTTAAACCGACCATCAAATCGGCCAAACAAGCCCTTAAATTGGTCATAAAAACCAACCAAACAAGCCCTTAAACTGTTCCAGATTTTTCATCAAAACAAACCATAAAACAATGCTTTGATCGTGCCATAAACACTCACAACAGACTACAAATTAAAATAAAAACAATTTCACACAACAGCCATAAAACGCCTTAAACTATTTTTTAAACAAATTAAACAACCCCTTAGGGCATCTACACAACAATCTCCCTTAAATCAGCCCAAAAAGTAGAGGTAAAATCAAAGTAGGAAGAATCCCTACATCTTGGAGTGTAGTAGAAAGGTAGGAGGCCTCAAGAACACCTCCTAACTCCGAAAAACTTTGATTTCTCTCCAAATCTCCTTTAGGATCGTGAAACTCCCGCTTTTGGTACACACACGTAGCCCTCGTCGAGGCGATGAACTTTATTTCTTGGCTTGATGAATTCCGACAGATGGAACTTTGTGGATCGTCAAAAGAAATCTTTGATTCTCTTTTTCTCCCTCTTGCTCTCTTTCTCACGTAAAAACAAAAAAAGTGAGAGATGTTTTCCCTCCACCCCTCATTTTAACCTTATCTTTTAATTTTAAAGGTTTACCACGCCGTACACGTGCCCACGACCTATTCTGTAGTTTGTTTTAAAGAAATAAATGATTTATTTCGTCCCGATTTAAGTTCAAATTATTTTACATTAATTTTATTTAAATTATTTCCCAACATTCAAGATTTTCTCAAAATTTTCGTTTTTGGGGTTCACCAAACACTCATCGCCCCGAAAATTGTGAAAAATCTACCGCTTCGCACTGGCTGAAAAATCTAGGTAATCGATTTCGCGAGACGACCAACGTATGAGGTCCATTGGCCATCCAAGATCTAAAAATCTCCTAGCTTGCAACCTATACTATAGTGACAATTTACCGTTTACCCCTTTTTCGGAAAAATTCAAATTTACGCGGGTTTTACATTCTTCCCCCTTAAAAGAATTTCGTCTCTGAAATTCACACACACAAACACATACAATCACATGCATATTCAACAGTCATTTTAATATAAAATGACTAAAAAAACATACCTTCCTCCTTAAATAAGAAAGGATAATTGGTACGTATAGTGTCTTCGTGTTCCCATGTTGCCTCCTCCACTCCTCAGTGCTGCCACAACACATTTACTAGCCTCACGGTCTTACCTTGAAAAACCTGATCCCGACTATCCATGGTACGTTCCGATACCTCCTCGAAGGTTCAATCCGCATCAATAACAAGCTCGCCCCAATCCACCACATGTGTCGGATTTGGAGTGTACTTCCAGAGCATGGAGATATGGAATACCACATGAACACCCGATAGACTTGGCGGTAACGCCAATCGGTAAGCAACTATATCTACTCTCTCGAGTACATCGAAGGGCCTGATATAGAGGTTTTCGCTCGTCTCGTTTGCTAGAAGCCTTTTGTCTGGGCCCGATCCGTGAGAAGACGCTTCAGATCAAACCACCTTCTGAGGTGCCTTAACGAAATTGGACCCGCAGGGTCTCTTTCCTACCTCTATCCAAAAAACTAGAGATCGACAAGGCCTCCCATATAGTGTCTCATAGGGTGCCATCTGTATGCTCGCATGATAACTATTGTTGTAGGTGAACTCCACTAAGGGTAAATGCTCTTCCCAGCTACCCTTGAGATCTAGAACGCATGCCCATAGCATGTCCTATAAAGTCTGGATGGTCCTCTCCGACTGACCATCTATTTGAGGATGAAAAACAATGCTCATCATCAATTGTGTCCCCAGGACTTGTTAGAAACTCCTCCAAAAATGGGTTGTAACTCGATCCCTTTGACCATACTATAGATACTAAAGGTCTCATGTAATTTCCATAATTTCCCCATCCAGACAACCCGCGTAATTCCTCCAGAGTGAAGGTCATCCGCACAACAAAAGTGTGTTGACTTAGTAAGCCGGTCCACTATCACCCACACCGCATTATGCCCTCATGATCTTCGTGGCAAGTGAGTCACAAAATTCATCGTGACGTGCTCCTATTTCTACTTAACTACCTCCAAAGGCTGGAGTAATCCTGCTGGTCTTTGGTGCTTAGACTTTACTTGTTGACACGTGAGACATCGACTAACAAAATATCCAACTTGTTTCTTCATCCCACTCCAGTAATACTAGCGACGAAGATTGTGGTACATTTTTGTGCCATCTGAATGCACATCAAAACAAAAGCAATAGAACTCCTTGAGGATCTCCTCTTTTAAATCTACCGACTGGGGAACCACAACCCTTCCCCTATATCGAAGACTACCATCTATGTGAATGGCCCAACCTTTGTCACTTGTATCCGATCGCATCTTGGCCCTTGATGGACACATCTCTCCGCTCGTCCCGGAACCGATCACTCGCTTAATAAGGAAGGTGAGCCACTAAACTCCCTAAAGTACCTTGAGCCTAACTCTCCTTGCAAAGGCACCTCAACCGGCCCCACAACCTCAGCATCTTCCACTGCCGGGGAAGCCACACCACCACACTCCCGTGTCTGGCCGAGTGCATTAGCAATCACATCTTCGCCTTACCAGATGGTAATGCAAAGTGAAGTCATAGTCTTCCCAGATACTCTATCCACTCTGCGTGCCTCATTGGATAGTCAGAAAAGCGCAGTGTATAATCGTACGCCTATGTGCTAGCGCACGCTGGGCCGCCTCCAAGCACATAAAGGTACCTATGGTATGGATATCGATCCACGGATGTGTGTGTTGAATACGTGACGGGCTCTCGTGAATATTATCTCGTGGTATATGTTGTGTGAAAAGTACTCATGTCCGAATGTAACCAAACTAACTAATCAATGAATTATCGTGTATGGAGATTGTATTATGTCTCCCATGTCACTTTGATTGATTATTTCTTAAAGACATATTATTCAATTTATTTATGATTTATTAATGGCTAGTGATCTGCTTACGAAATAATTTCTCCTCGAGGTGGGTCCACTGGTCTTTCAGTAGAGTTGAGTGTATCTCTACTCCCAACTCGATATCCGAAATGCTTAAATGTTCTAACTCTTAATTCGCCACCTTCGGATCGTATTATCTCTATTTAACGAATCAACCAAGGTCGGCTTACTAAACTCGGGTATCCTCATCTCTAATCTCGATCTCCGCATAGTCATGCTAATGTTACGACATCACCATGTAAATGATTAATGTATATAAAGCGCATGCTAACAAATTATAAACAACTTGAATAATATAAAATACCAATCTTTAATCCATGAAATGTGACAGGTTCAACAACACCCTAGGTATAAATTCCAAATATACCAATAAGAGAATACCAATATGTAATATGTAAAACATCAGTACTTTTGTCCAAAAAGAGGAAAAATACAAATCACAGGCTCTTCTTCAAGATCAATGTCACTCTGCTCTGATTTCCGTGCCCTAGTTCGTATGATCCCCGATGCCTTGAATTCATGCCTTGAATTCTGCACCCCTTTTTGCTTTTAATGATGAGAAGACAGAACTCGCTAAACATCGCGACGCTGCAACATCGCTGACACAGACGTCGCGACGCTGTCGCCATGACTTTTATATTATCGACCAACGCCACGACGCCGGGCGCCACGGCGAGGATCGCCGCGACGCTGGAACGCCGCGACGCTTCCAACCATCTTTACGCACTTCATCCTCCGCTTCCAAAATTCCAAAACTCCGCCTCTCGCACCACCGCACTCGCATTCACACCAACCGCATTTCAATCGACATTGTTATAAAACACGTGAGTTGCTGCACAATGCTAAAAACGTGAAGACGACGCTGCATAACCCGAAAGGTTTTGCACTCATCACTCATGTCGAGGTCCCGCTGCAAAATGTACTTCGCACCTTTGCGGGTCCGAAAAACACCTCAACTGCTTCACCGTACATATGGTGCTAAAACCTTAAGGCAAAGACAATGGCCGCCAACTCCATGTCATGGGTAACCCATTTGTAGTTCTTTAACCTGGGCGAGAACCATAAGCCACTTCACTCCTCTCGACTACATCAAAACACATCCAAGTCCGTCTCTGAGGCATCATAATACACTACGTACTCCGTCCTCCTAGAACTATCAGAATCGAGCTCAAGTAAGCTCCTCTTCAATTCCTAGAATGCCTTCACACCTGGGCCACGCACTCAAACTAGATTCTCCTTCCGGTCAATCTCAAAGGTAGCTAATTGAGAGAAGTCCTTAATGAACCTCTTGTAATACCGTGCCAATCCCAAGAAACTACGTATCTCGAAGACTGACTTCGGTCTCTCCCAACTCATAATTTCCTCAACCTTCTCCAGGTCCACGGATACACCCGAAGCCGACATCACTTACCCCTAGAATCTCACCACAGTAAGCAAAAATTCATAGTTACTTAATTTTCCATACAACTAATAGTCTCTCAAGATCTAGAGAACAATCCTCAAGTGACCCTCATGCTTCTCCTCAGACTTGGAGTATATCAAGATGTCATCAACGAAGACCACAACGAACCGATCTAGGTAGGGTTGGAACACCCTATGCATGAGATCCATGAATGTCACTGGAGAATTCATCAATTCGAATGGCATCACTGTGAACTCAAAATGCCCATATCGCATCCTAAACGCCGTCTTAGGGAAATCTCGCCCCTAACCTCAACCCATGGTAATTCCGTGAGATCTATCTCGAGTAAACCCGCACCCCTCTCAGCTGATTAAATAAATAATCAATCCTTGGCAAATGGTACATATTCTTGATAGTAACCCTATTCAACTGTTAGTAGTTTATGCATAGCCGAATGGTCTTGTCTTTCTTCTTGGCAACAACACCGAAGCGCCCTAAGGTAAGGTGCTCGATCTAATAAAAGCCCTGTACAATAATTCCTATAATTGGACTTTGAGTTCTTACAACTCAATAGGCGCCATTATATGCAAGTCATAGAAATAGAAGATGTACCAGGGTGCAAATCAATAGTGAAATCCATCCCTGCAAGTGAGGTAATCCCATAGTTCATCCCGAAAAAGTCCTAACTAAAACCGTCGAGGTAACCCAACTCCCGTCTCGCCTCATCCTCCGTAAGGCTCTAGCCAACTCCATCAACCTCCATGCCATTTAGAGTCAGACATGGCTCGGGGGTAAGGCATCAGGCTTATCCCCTAAAACATACAAAACAAGTACCATCCTGTGTAAGAACCCTCTTCGATCACAATCAATGATGACTTGTGCCATAAACAAATCCATCCCGGATGACATCGACTCGATACGTCCATGACCCTTTATAGTCCAAATGAGTAGAATCCTCGAGATCTCTAACTCACAACCTTGACATATCTGATCAATGCTTACCCTAACTCCTAGAGGATAACTCACTTGCAATGGCTCTTCTACGGTTGTAACCTCTAAGCCCAAATCTTTCACACATGATGCAGCAATAAGGGAATGAGATGCAGCTGAATCAAATAATACTCTTACCCATAAGCGAGAGGGAGAAATGTACTGTGAATGACCGACTTATCTGTAAGCTCATCATAAGGTGTAATGGCGTAGACAGGCCCTTAGGTCCCTAAAGTCCCGACTTGTGAGCCCTGACCTCGACCTCAACCCATGCCCTAGACCATCCGACTTGATCATACAAGAAAAATAGCGCAAAGACTGGATCGACATCGGGCTCCCTTGCCCATGATGGGGTAGATAACAAACTGGTCTCGTGAACGTCCCACTAGTGACTAGGACTGGGGTGTCCCATAACTTTGGGATCCCTGCCTTTGAGGGCAATATTGTTTCATGTGTCCAGGCTGGTAATAATAGTAACATGTTCTCTGCCCTGACTAGCTAGGAGCCTTAAAGTGCCTCCCGTCTTAGATGATCGCCCGGCCTCAGCCTTGATAGTTACGGGCCAAGCTGGCCCCGAGAAGGCGTCTTGTCCCTAAAATCCTTGCGGAGTAAAAGTCCTCAGCTTCTTCCCTCAGCTAAAAGAAGAAGCTTAACTATCTTTCCTCTTATATTTATCACCCTCATCCCGGTTGCTCCGTGCGTCGTCCACCTCCCTCTCAATGGCCATAGTTGTCTTAACCATCAAGTCCATGTCTTACAAGAGAAGTCCCACAATTTTACCTCGGATGGACAATGTCAAACCATCCGTAAACTTCCTCACTTTGGCCATGTCTGTGGCCACATAATCATCAGCGAAACGGGCTAATTCAATGAACTTAGCCACGTATTCGAGCACTGTCATCGTCCCTTGTTTCAATTCTAGGAGCTCTCGAGCTTTTGTATGTTTTCCAAATTCCGGGAAGTACTTGCCCATGAAGAGATCATGGAACTCTTCCCATGTCGTTGCCTCTAATTTCCTTTAGGCTTTGACCCAATCCCACCATGCTTAGGATTCGCCCTCTAGCTAGAATGTGGCTAGCTTTATTATAGTGGCATCAGAGGTGATCCCCGTAGCCTCCAAGATCTTGCCAACTGGTTTAAACTAGCTGGATCAACCACTATCAACCCCTTCCCTTAAAGGTTTGGAGGATGGTGTGCCTGAACTCAAGGTTACTTCAAGCCCTTTTTCTCTCACAATTGCACTAGCTTCATAACGATGGCAGCCACAACATTCTGCACGCACAAGAGTAGCTCAGCACAACAGCCTTTGCGAAGGCTTGTTAGTCAAAGGTCGGTGGTAAAGGATTGTTGTTCCGCCCACCACCCCAGCCGTCCTCTCGATTTCTTCCATCTACGAAGTCGATAGCAATAGATTCTACATAGCATCCCAAATAAATGTGATCAAATTTAAACTCGATTTCCTTTGCCTAACTAGTAGCACATGTGCCAACCACTAATAGACCTCATATCCCTAACCATCCTTTTCGTTTCTTTTTCCGAACCCCAAGGCTATGTTTTCTAACCCTAGTGTTCCTCTTTCTTTCCATATACATTTTACCATGTATGTTATTCCCACATAACACAAAGACACAATCACATGTGCGATATCGTACAAAACAGAAAATGCAATAATAAATGCAAATGGTCTGCACTCCATCTCCATCAAGCCCTAGATAATCGTATACCTATGCACTTATACTAAGCTGTGACACCCCAAAATCCGGGGGTCTGTTGATCACCCATCAACCTGCGAAGAACCTGTGGATATCATATAACTTGATGCCACACCATTGAGTCCCATTTATTGGGATCTGTAATTTTACCAAAATCGGACATAATCTCCTTCTTTCGAGGAGGCCTACCTAAAACCAAGCCTGTACAATGCACAATGATGTAGGAAAGCAACACCTACCAAGAATTCTGTGTTCGCGTGGGCTAAGCTCACTTTCGCCAGGTGAGGTAGAGCCTACATGCAGATCTACTCGACTTAGCCCAGCGAAGACCACATTCTTCGCAGCAAATCCCACCTTCCCCTAGGCGAGGCAAAACCTAGAATACAATGTGAAACCTGAAAAAAACATATTTTTCTTAAAGAAGAGTAATTGGGACGATACAGAAACCTAGATTTTTCTCTTAGATCTCGATGACTTAAACAGATTCAAGGCCATTAGAATCATTCAAGGAATCTAGTTGAACAAAATAAAATGCGTCAAATTCCGAGATAGTCGGATTTTCACTTATTTCGAGGTCGAACGGGCCAATCATGGGGCGACACGTGGCATGAGAGTGCATGCCATGTGGCACCAGGCTTAGGGAACACTTGGCACCTAAGTGACCAAGTGTCATACTCCTAGAATGCATGATGTTAGTGGTAGAAGGCTAGGCATGGAAGACACATGGTCGACTAGTTCCATGTGTCAAGGGATGCAAAAGATGTCTAATGTCTGGAAAGCGGAGAAACATAAAGGAATGAAAGCTGTGCGAAGGAGTTCTTCTCCGGGCCGACCGTCAGAGGAGCAAATGATAAAAGAGAAAACCAGAAGAGAGAAAGAGAAATAGAGAGAAAAGAAAGGACATACTAGAATTGATTAAGGGAATCAATCCATGGAAGGGGAGGAGAAGTCCCCTTGCTGGGTTTGGGAACATAATGCACGGCAGAGATCTCACAGCGTTTCCTCTTATTTTCTTCTAAGGATTTCGTGGATCAAGGATTTGATCTACACATCCCAAGAGGCGTATGATCTTTCCTCCCTGGTTATTTCTCGTTTGGGTCATGGAAATGGTATTTATTTGTAGCTTTCTAGTATGCTATTGTTTGAATGAAGAACATGCGTAATTTGGTATCTTTCCTTAGTTATTTCTTATATTTACAAGCCATGAAAAGGCCAGTTATGGAAAAGTAAACACAATGGCCGATTCTAACAGCTTCTACGTAAACTATTAATGGTGGACCGCTTCAGTCCTCAGAAGTGTTCTAGAACAGCAAACCCGAGCTGATTTGTGGCCGCCGGGTTTCAAGGTGATACATGAAATATACATGCTGAGACAAGATCGCTTTCTATAGAAACCGTTGATGCTGGGGATCAGCTTTTTATTCTGTAATTCTGCGTAACTTTTCTTGGAACCATGATCGATGAATAGCATGCACTGTGAATATTAACATGCAACATTTTTCGAATCGATGAATACATGCGTAATTTTTCGTTTAGCCTTTCAAGTGTTTAGCCATAACGCTTCCTCTTCTAAACTCCGATTCATTCTGGGACTTTAAGTATTTCCATGGAGTCAAAATCTGGGCCATAAGCCATTAAGTAGAACAGGTGCTCACGCATCCGTGCTGAAAACTGAGTGTTGCACTATGTACTAATTGCTATCAATATGGCTTGCCCCAAACACATCAGTCAGAATGCGTTGGTGCTTCAACATGGTCATTTCTTCGCATGTAGCAGTCGTATGACTCCATATATTATGTCTCATCCCGATGAATTATGGCACATTTGCCTAAGTAATGGTTGAAATTATGTTAATACATGCATGAATGATGTGTCGACATGAATAAACCGAATGATAGAAAGACGTGAGTCAATGCTTATAAGGATGTACCGATTTGAATGTGTTGAATATTGGCATGATCGCATGTATGTCGATGTTGAATTGAATATATGAAATGTCAGGTGCATTAGACATGAGTGTTCATGGCACACAACATGTTGTACGTGTAGAATGTCCATGTAGAGGTCTTCATACATCACGCGGGCTCGAGGTCAGAACACCCCAAAATATACCCTAGCGCTTTCTGACATGTCAGGTTTAATAGCAATATGAATTTTCGGGAAATAAAACAAGAAACCCAGAAATTAATATGAGAGCAAAAGGGTAAATATGTAATTTACCATTTGAGGACCTAGCGGTCATAAAAGGGAAAGACTAGGGGCTAAATTAGAATATGGCATAAGTTGATTTGCAAAAAGAGAAGAACCTAAGGACTAAAGTGAAATAATGAAAACTTAACCCAAAAAAATGGGTTTTTGGGAGCCAAACATGGCCTAAGGATAGATGTTTGATTTAAGACCACCTGGGTCTCATTTTCAGGAGAAAAACCGTATATACTGTACTATAGGAGAAGGTTAAGAAGAGAAGAAGAAGAGAAGAAGAAGAGAAGAAGAAGAGAAGAGAAGAAGAGAGGAGGAGCAAAAAGGTATGGATTCTAGTATGGATCTTTGGATTTTTGTATGGAACTTTGTATAGATTTGAATGATACATGTTTGTGGGTTGTGGGTTGTAAGAAACCTAACCCTAAAAATAAATCTTATGGGATCATATATGGAATCTCCCTTTTCGAGGTTGATTCATGGTTAAATCAGAAGTAATCGAAGTTAGAAGAACAAACCCAACAAATATTTGTGGTTGCCTGCGGTATGGGCACCATTAGAGTTTGCTCGGGAGTAATTCATGAAAGGTTTTTGAAGAACATATGTATTAAAGATGACGGAGTAATAGAGGTTACAAGATGAATATGGAGTGGTTTTGATGTATATAGAGACAGTTGATTTTGGGTAGCAACATATGGCAAATGGGAGAAAAACCACTTTTCGGGATAATTCGATGGTGAGATTTCAAGACAACAGTGGTATCACTACCACATTTGCTATGTCAACCAAATTCCTGTGACTCATGCTCGTTGACTATTGTTATATTTTGGCCATAACTTGCCATTTCTTATCTGATTTGAGGATTCAAGTCATTTGCTAAACTAGACTTCAAGTGAGTATCAAAACACTCGAAATAGCTACCCAAAGAGGGGCTATGTTCACAAATTTCTGCTTCAAGGATCGCAGAGTACCTGGTTGTTTGTGACATAACTCAGTTTCTGCTACGATTCGTGATTCCAAGTAGAGATGGACCCCAAGACTTTAGCTTCAAATGAATACAAAGAACCAAAATGGTCGCATAGTTAAGCCTCCCGAAAATGAGTATTACAACCGCCCCTAGTGTAATATTTGTAACTACCTAGTTCGGGTATAAAATGCCATAACTTGAGTTTGATGATTTAATTGAAATGATTCCAATTTCTAAGTAAAGTAGATTTACAGAGGAACAAGAATACATGAATGATGTGTGAATACACAGTGTCATACCGCATAAGTATATGTAATAGGCATGAAACAGAAAATATGTGAAAGCAATATGTCGAATACGTAATGTGATTAAGAAAGGCTATGAGTCTCCTGAAGACATATGATAGTATGACTACCTAGAACCGAAGAATGAATGAGTCGACGCTCGGACGCTGCTTCGACACTCCCTAGTGCTACGACACTTCAGTATTGCGCAGCACGCTCGACGGCGGCTTCTAAGACTCCCGCTAAGACACTGCTATGGGCGTGCACGCCTGACCTGCTCAACACTCGCTAAAGCAAGACACTCGCTATGTGGGCGCACGCTCGACGGCTTCAACACCCGCCAGTGCCACACTTCCGCACGCAAGGTGCACATTTTGATCGCGCTTCGCGACTCTTGCCGCGGCTATGACACTCGCTATGTGAGTAGGCACGATCCGCTCAAGATCGTACTTATTATCCAAAGTTTCGTGTAATATGTCCATCTCATTCGTGGTTCCCTGGGCCTGTGTAAACGACTATAGATATGTATATAAAAAAAGTACATGAATAAGACCCAATATTCTTAAAGATATCAGGATTATACTGCAATCTCTTCTGTTAATTATGTCCTTATTTGTATAACAAAGTCATGAAACATGTAAAAAGGAGATGAATAAGATACCTTGACATGAAGATGTATAAGTCTGAATATGATTCTAATACAAACCTATTAGATATGTTTTGAATCTATATGAACTCTAAGATATGTATTTCTGATGTGATTTATTTACTACGGACTAATGTCTGTATCTGCATAAGTCTGATCTGACCTTATATGTATTAAGACTCTAAATAAAGAATAAGAGTAAAGAAATGAATATGGTAAAGATCTTAATGCACTCCACAGTACCCAGACTGCTTTGTAGTACATACTCGCACTTTTGTGCCAAGTAAAATGTTCTATAGTACCTACTTCGCATTTCCGTATCCGAAATACAAGAATAAGCTCAGAACACAAGTATAAGTTCCTAAGACAAGTATATAAGTTCAGAATACACGATAAGATCCTCAAATACAAGAATAAGCCCGTGAATACAAGTATAAGATCCAGAAGACAGCAGTATGCTCAGAATACAAGAATAAGATCCGAAATACAAGAATAAGTATAAGTTCAGAGTACTCCACGCGTACCGCATCCGACACTTCAGAGTACCTATGGGTACCTCCGTATAAGTCTTGGATAAGGATAAAATCGTAGGTACCGCATGTACCCCGCATTTAGCATAAGTTAGCATTCTACAAAGTACTTAATTAATTATAAGTCTGACATAAGCACCGCACGTGTCTGGGGACATTTGAATAAGTAGTACTACGAGTACTCATATAAGAATAAGTCTCGCAATACCAAGATATGTTCCAGAATATCTTCGTAGCACTCACGTACCGAACAAGTGTAACTCCATAGTATAAGTATAACCCTATGGTATAAGTATGTTTCTAGTACCTAAGGGTATCTCCAGATAAGCATAGGTCTCCGGTGGAACTCCTACTGAGATCCGAGATAGATATAAGTACGAGTATGGATAAGTATATGTATGATCGCACCGCATACGAGGAAATCTATAAGTATGTGTCCTACTGAGATCTGAATAAGAATAAGTCCGCTATAAGTGTAAGTTCCGAAAGTAAGTATGAGCTCGTTTATAAGTATAAGTTCGCATCAGATAATGAGAGATCCAACAAGTGCTAAGCTGGTTACAAGCACACCATGTATGTAAATGTGTTATATGAATCTCATTTAAGATTCTCGATTATCCGCACGTTTATATGTTTATTATGATTCAAGATAAAATGCATGTGTACCAAAGATAGTTATAAGATGTACTTCCCACTGGGCTTGCAGTTTAGCACTGGCTTTAATTCGTGTAGGTACAAAGGAGGACATCTACGATCTTCTGCATATAGCTGGGCCAACAAACTAGTAAGTACTCATCACAAGATGTCTCGCGCCTCCGATTCAGAATGCATAAAGACGCTTTTGTATATGTGAATGGGACTCCAAGATATGTGTATAGATTTGACGACACTCAATTCCTGGTAGTTATTTTGTATATGTACATGATTTTGTTATTACAGAATTATTCAGGTACCCACAGTACAAGTTCAAATTTTGAAAAAAAACAGTAAAGAGTCCCAAGATATAGTCTCGCGCCTCGAATCCTGGTCGATCCGCCATTCTGGCCTGACCTGAACCCGCGTGACAAGTTGCATCAGAGCCTAGGCTTCAGCTTCGATAAGTCTAGATGCCTACATAGTATCAGGTTTGCTTAATCATGTGATGTCCTTGTCCCGTATATTGACTAGTTCATGTAGTAAATGCCGTAGTTGATGATGTCAAGTTACAAGAGATAGGTTCTTAGCCGCATTGGAGACAAGATCAGATTATGCCATATATGAAAATGGAGTTTTGCATGAGGGAATAGCAATTTCTATCTCTTTCGCTCAGAAAATTTTCTTGAGACGTAAATTTATTTTAAGGGGAGAAGAATTGTAACACCCTGCAATATACCTCCTAGCAATTTCTATATGTTTAGGTTTAGCTGAAAGTTAAATATGAATTTTTGAGAAATAAAACGAAAACCCTAAATTCACATGCAGAAAGCAAAGTTCTCAGATAAGCATAAGTTCCGCGGAACTCCTACTGGAGATCTGAGATAGATATAAGTACGAGTATGTGGATAAGTACCTCCAGATATATATGTATAAGCCCGCACAAGATACAAGGAAATCTATAAGTATGTGTCCTAATGAGATAAGTATTAGTATGTGTCCTACAAGAGATAAGTATAAATATGTCCTGCGAGATCTAATAAGAATAAGTCCACTATATAAGTGTAAGTTCTGAGTAAGTATGAGTTTGCTATAAGTATAAGTTCATTACCGTATACGAGAGATCTGAACAAGCATAAGTTGGTTACAAGGATAATTATGTATGTAAATGTGTTATATGAATTCATGAAGATTTTGATATCTGTTACTCTTATATGTTTATTATGATCAAGATAAAATGCATGTGTACCAAAGATAAGTTATAAGATATGTTTCCACTGCCGAAAGCCAGTACCGAAGGTTTTAATTCCGTGTAGGTATAAGGGAGTGACATCTCGCGATCTTCCGTATACAAGCTTGGGCCAACACACCCAAGAGGGCGCATCACAAAGATGTCCCGCTCCATTTGTAAATGTATAAGTACGCTTTTGTATATGTGAATGGGACTCAAGATATGTGTATGATTTTGACGGACACCACTCCTGATAGTTATTTTGTATATGTAAATGATTTTTGTTATTACGAATTGCCGGTGTACCCACAGTATGCCCGCCTTGAAAAAAAATGTAAAGAGTCCTAGTATATAGTCTCGCCGAACTGGGCTCGATCCGCCATTCGTGCCTGACCGAACCTGGGCATGACAAGTACTGTCACAAATTGCATCGTGATTGTGTGTGTGGTAACACCGCATTACATGGGTGTGTGTACATGGTACTGATTTGGCATCAAGGCTTGATGTCGAATTTGTGTGGGCTGAATGAGGCGAAGTCCAATTGAGTTCCACATTGTTAAATGAAAATGGAAACGAATAAAGGTCTAAAGATAAAGGAAGCAGGGGATAGACACCCCCAGTGAAAAGCCTCGAAACCTAGCTAGATAAACAGATCCATCTGGAAAGCCCGAAAACGCCTGAGGCCAGAAGAGATCCGTGGTGAGACCCTAGAAAGTTCTATTGCCCAAAAAGACATGAAACAATTAAATAAACATCACATAGACTACAGGTTGTGAGATCGAGCCTGACTAACTCTAGATTGGATTTCCCATCGCACTTGCATCAAGGTGGTGGGCTGGAGGTTGACTCGGTACATGGGGTATGTAGAGTGTCGTCTCATACATGCATGTAGTTTTTTCTCCATGATAAGACATGTCTGCATGGATTGGTTGTTTGTGTGACTATGAATGATCATTTGCATGTGCACCTAAAGCTGGAGTAACCCTCAGATTTATCTCATCGGGAGTTAGCTCACCCCATCGGTGGGACCCCTTTTCAAGCATGACAGCAGCAGATCAAGGCCTCCTTAGAGGCCAGATTATGAAGCAGCTTCGAATGTGACCTTGATTCATGTTTTGTATATTAACAAACTAGTTTTAATATATGTTTTGGTAATAAGAGCGATGTAATAATTTCGGATCCATTAAAATGTATGGTTTTGTGAATCAGATAGACGAGTAATGGATAATGGGCCCTGCTTAGGTAATTTTACTACGTATGGGTCTCATGGATATGAGACACACAAAGCTCGCAGTCGACTGGTCAACTGACCCTCATGTTTTGGGGTGTCACATACAAGACGACCATGTATGAAAATTTTCATATAAATACAAATACAATTTTTTTACATAAAATTACATGCCAAAAACTAGTTTCTTCCACAAATTATGTTACAAAAAGAATTTTAAAAGCCACAAGTCGGCTTTCTTCACCCTTGTAGTTTTCCCCGGACGTATATCCCACACCTGGAATGTTTTCCTCATATACGGTGAGCCACACCCAGTAGAGTAATTTCTACAGAGGCTACTCCCCACCTAAGTGCACATGCAATGTTCACACTTGACAATTCACATTCACGTCAACATCCCAAGTAAGAATATGCAAATTCTAGGTTGAATTATAATCCCTTTATGAAATGAGACGACTCACTCATGTACCATACTGAGTCTTTTGTCGACCCTATTACACAATGCAATTTCAATGTAATAAAAAATCTGGCCATTAGCGCATTTCCATCCAATGATCACTTTAGAAACAAAACCATTTGGTTCAAGTGGTAGCGGATTCGTGAGTAACACCGCAGGCTCCACACGCATTTACACATTTTGACTTTCACCGCTGGAGTGTATGAACCAAGAATCGAAGTCTTTCGCACCCGAGGAGTGTCTAGCCCTTTCATTACCCGACATAAATTTTTCCATGTTATGCAACCGTGCGACTGGCTGCACTTCGGGAGTAATCTGCAGATTAAGCTCCACTCATCAATCACCAATTATGGTGTTTGATCTCAACCATGCACTCACACCCATGAAATGCGATGTCTCCATGCATATGCAATGTAATGCACTATTGCATGTCAATGTCATGTCACATATTTAATGAATGTCATATGGACAAATTAAATCATACATAATTCATCATGTATCATGGACAATCAAATCATATGCATATAATTTCCAAATAAACACTTATTCCAATGTCAATACATTAAAACACAATATATCAACATTTTATCAAACAACAACAACAAGGCATGTTATTACAAAATCAAGTAATAACAACCTTAATTCTCAAGGACAAGTGTGATATATAATATACAACAAAATGTAATCTAAATGGTCCTTCCAACCAACCAAATCGCAACAGCTCCTTAAACCGCCATAAAAACCAACCAAACATGCCCTTAAATTGGCCATAAAAACCACACAAACAGGCCCTTAAGTCGTTCTAGGTTTTTCATTCAAACAAACCTTTAAACAATGCTTTGATCATGCCATAAAAACTCACAAATCAGCCCACAAAAAATAAAACTACAACAAATAAGCCATAAAAACGACCAAACTTTTTAAATAAATTTCAGGCATCTTACACAACATCATCCCTTAAATCACCTCTAAAAAATTAAAGGTAAAACCAAAGTAGAAGAATTCCTACATCTCAAGTGTGTAGAGAGAAAGGCAGAGACCTAAGAACACCTCCTTAACCATAAAAATTTTATTTCTACAAATCTCCTCCTAAGGATCTTTGGTGAAAATCCTCGTTTTTTGGTACACATATGTAGCCCTCGTCGAGGCAATGAACTTTAGTTCTTGGCTCGACAAATTCCAATCAAAGGAATTCCGTGGATCGTCGAAAGAAAGCTTGGATTCTCTTTCTCTCCCTTTTGCTCTCTCTCTCACATAAAAACCAGAAAAGTGAGAGATGTTTTGCCCTTTACCCCTCATTTTAACCTTATCTTACACTTCAAAGGCTTCGCTCTATGTCGCGCCACGTGTCCACGACTGCTCGGTCCGTCGCCAGAATGATTTATTTCACAATTTAAGTTCAAATTATTTTAAAATGATTTTTTTTAAAAATTATTTCCCAACTTTCAAGATTTTCTCAAAAATCTCATTTTTGGGGTTCACTAGACATCTGTCGCCCCGACAATTGTGAATAATCCGACTATCTCGAAATTTGACAAAATTCATCTGGGTAAATAGATTTCGCGAGACAAATCCAATGGTGAAGCCGGGCCATCATCCGAGATCTATAAAATTTAGGCTCGCATCCCGCATCAGAAGGGTACTTACCGTTTTGCCATTTTTCGAAAAATTCAAATTTACCCAGGTTTTACATTCTTCCCCCCTTAAAATAATTTCATCCTCGAAATTCACAAACACAAACACATACAATCACATGCATATGCAACAATCATTTTAATATCAAATGACTAAAAAAACATACCTTCATTCTTAAATAAGAAAGGATAATTGCTACATATAGTGTCTTCATCGCCCTACGCCGTCTCTCCTCCACTTCTGCCGCCACAACACCTTTAATAAATTTCGTAGTCTTACTCACAAACCCGATCCCGCTTATCCGTGATACGCACCTAGCCTCCTCGGTTCCATCCTCATCAAACAAGCTCATAATCCACCACATGAGTCGACCAGAGGCATTCGAAGTACGAGACATGGAATACCGCATGAACACCGTGATTAACTCGCGTAACGCCCAACCAAGAAGAAACTATACTGTCTTCCTCGAGTCCCCCGAAGGCCCGATATATCTCGCGATACTTTCCCCCGCCGGCGAACCTCGACCACTCATTTCTGTGCATCACCTTCAGAAGACATGATCCCCAACCTTAAACTCTGTGAGGTCATCGCACCACGACGTATTTTCTATCTGGGCCCAGCCGTGAGAAGACGCTTTCGTATCAAATCCACCTTCTCAGAGGTGTTCCTAACCAAATCCGGACCCGTAGTGGGTTTCTCTCCCACCCCACCCCATCAAACCAAGTCGAGATCGCATTAAGCCTCCCATATGCGCCTCAAGGGGCGGTGCACCAGATGCCATTGAGTAACTACTGCTGTGCGAACTCCACTAAGGGTAAATGCTCTTCCCAACCACCTCAGATCTAGAATCCATGTCAGAGCATGTCTTGTAAGTCTCGGACGGGTCATCTCCGATCAATTATCCGTCTCGGGATGAAAGCAGTGCTCATCATCAACTATGCCCACATGACTTGCTGGAAACTCTTCCAAAAATAGGTCGTAAACCTAGGATCCCGATCCGATACTATAGATACTGGTACCCCATGTAATTAGACAATCTCCTATAGAACTCCTCTAAAGTGAAGGTCATCCAGACAATTAAAAAATGCCGACTTAGTAAGCCTGGCCTAATTAACACCCACACTCATGCCCTCGTGATACTTCCCGAAAGTGAGTCAAAAATTTTATCTATATGTGCTCTCACTTCCACTCAACTACCTTCAAAGTCTGGAGTAATCTCGCTCCATCTTGACATGCTCCCACTTCCACTCAGCTACCTCTAAAGGCTGGAGTAATCCCGCTGGTCTCTGGTGCTCAGCCTTTACTTGCTAACACGTGAGACATCGAAAAACAAAATCCCCAACGTGTTTCTTTATCTCACTCCAATAATACTAGTGACAAAGATCGTGGTACATTTTAATTCAACCTGGATGCATAGCAAAATGGGAGCAATGGAACTCCCTGAGGATCTCCTCTCAAATCGCGACTGACCCTTCCCATACTCAAAGACTACCATCCGTATGAACGGGCCCAAATTTCGCTACCTTTTATTCCCTCGAAGCCTCGCCCAGCGCCCAGCGGTTAACGCCCGACAGAACTCCTCAACATCCACCATTTCCAACCTAAAAATGGAAAGTAAAACCAAGGTATGAAGAATCTCACCTCGAGCGAGAAGAAGCCTCTATGAAGCTCGACCCAAACGCTTGATTTCCCGGGTTCCTCATTCGATCCTCGACAAAATCATGCTGCACCCACGCCGTGCAAATTCCTCATCGACGTGATAAACTTTCGTTCGCCCGATCGACCCGACCGACAAGAACTCAGAGGATCAGAGAGAAGCTCCCGTGTTTTCTTTCCTTCTCTCTTTCTCTCTTACTTGGACAAAACCAAGATAAATGGGATCTTTTTCCCTCTTTGCCCCTCAAGCCCTCACTTAAGGCTTATGTGAGTGGCTCACGTCGCGCCACGTGTCCCTAACCTGTTTGGTTCCCTTTTTGCCCCCGAAACGATTTATTTCGTCTCAGTCTAAGTTCAAATTATCCTAAATGAACTTTACACTAGCATTCCAAAATCTCATTTTTGCCCATTGACACTGCCGCTCGAAAAATCATGAAATTCCGACTATCTCGAAATTCAACAAAATTAGTATGAGTAACTAGATTTCACGAGACGATTCCAACGGTGAAGTCCGTTTCATCATCTAAGATCTAGAAAATTTCCAGGTTTTCAACCTATACTATTTCGACAATTTACCGTTTCACCATCTTTACGAGAAATTAAATTTTACCCAGGTTTTACATTCTTCCCCCCTTAAAATAATTTTGTCCCCGAAATTCACATATGCATACACGTTCGAACCACATGCATATGCAACAGTCATTTAATGCCAAATGACTAAAAATGTACCTTCACCCTCAAATAGGAAAGGATAATTGGCACGCATAGTGCCTTTGCGTTCCCATGTTGCCTCCTTCACTCCTCGGTGCTACCACAACACCTTTACTAGCCTCATAGTCTTGCCTCGCAAAACCTGATCCCGACTATCCATAATATGCACCGATCCCTCTTCGAAGGTCCCATCTACATCAACAACAAGCTCGCTCCAATCCACTACATGAGTCGGATCTAGAGTGTACTTCCGGTGTAGCGCTCTTTTACCTTTTAAAAACCTACTCGTTTAAATACATTTCATATATCCATTTCTAATATGAATAATTAATATTTATTTAAAACATAATTATTTATGGGTATATGATATCATGACCTAAACACATTCTTTTCGACATAAAAAGAATATATATACATTCCTTAATAAATAGTGGTTCATAATCGTTTCGAATAACGTATTTATACAACTCGCATTCCATACCTTTTCAAATACATTTACAATATGATATTCTTAGAGTTCACCTCTCTTTAAAACACATTCCATAAATATCCAAAACAAAATGGTCAAAACTATATTCTTCTCATGAAGACTTTTACATCATTGAATTCAATGCAAAATAGATACAAAATATCATGAATGGAATGATATGCATGGGACGAAGCATTTACTTATACTCCGCTCTGTTTGATGGTGACTCTACGCCCGACGATCTTTGGTCTTGCTATTTTCTACTTGGTACCGCATCGATGAAAACAACGCTTACATTTTCATACTTCCTAGTAGTTCTATACAATTTATCTTCATTCTCGCTTAAATCAAATCATGCAATGTTTATAAAACAATGCTTTTGTACATTTTTCAATGACCAATGCAATACAATACATACATATATATATATATATATATATACATATTCATTTCATTTACATTCAATTACAATTCATTGGTCATTTCAAGTTGTGCAATTCTTTATTATGCACTAAATCAGTCCAAATCACAAATCATTCACTTTTCAATCTAATTATCATTTTTACCTCTTTCGAATTTAACCTATGCTTTCGTTGCACAAGATAACAAATCACCTAAAGATTCGGCCCCGCTGTCAAGAAGTCGAGAGTATATATATATATATATATATATATATATATATATATATATATATATATATATATATATATATATATATATATATATATATGTGTACTTAAGCTGTGTACACTACTGTATACTGGCCCCACTGGCTACTTGACGCAGATGCCACAATAGTAATGCTTGTTCGACTCTTATTGTTATATCAATTTATCCTTAACTCGAATTTAAATCTAACATTCTTTTAAGGGCATTAAAATTATTCAATACAATTTACAATAGTATATATATACATTTGTATGCATATATAATATTTTCACATTCATGCAATTTTCTTATGCAAATTCGTTTCACGAGCAATTGTCTCAAATCACTTAAAACAAATCATTTCAAACACAAATCAATATGAAATTTCTTGTCCATCATTTCAAAAATTCAAATCATTTCGTAATTATTCAAATATTTTAGAAATAGAGAGAGAGTTTGAGAACAAACCAAAAATCGTCGCTTTGATTCCAATCTTTCGAATCTCGACACTTCAATGCGGGCTTTCCTCCTCGTCAGCCCCTATTCAAATACCATGAAAATCACATATTAGTCAGTTATTCTAGGAGTTCTAATTTCAGTAGGAATTGGAATCATCTCATTTGGATAACCCAAACTCAAGTTATGGCATTTCAATGTCAAACTAGTTGATATGCCCAGCTCATTGGATCACCTACTATTTTTTTTTCGATTTTTGGGGTCTTAACTCCATAAATTGGTAATGATGCATTCACTCATTTCAAGATATGGTTATAATGTTTCTTCTCCAATTGGAATCATCCAATTTGGATCACCCAAACTCAAGCTACGACACTTTAATGTTAAACTAGTCGATATACCCAGATCACTGGATCACCCACTATTGTTTTCAATTACTGGGGTCTTAAATCCATAAATTGGTAATGGTTCCTTCTATGCATTTGAAGCTATGGTTCTAAGGTTTATTCTCCAATTGGAATCATCCAATTTGGATCACCAAAACTCAAGTTATTGCATTTTACATCCAGACTACTCTAATTTGCAAAGCAGAATCAGATTGTTCTTACACATAGTTCCACTTTAACATATTTCTGGGAACTTTGGGGTAACAATTTGCATGTACTTCCTTTACCCAGAATTTTGAATCACTCAATTTGGATTAGTGAAACTCAACTTATGGCCAAAACACCATAACAACACCCAAACAGAGCATACCCGTGAGCTACCCAAACCTCACCTTGGGCCGATATTCGAGGAGCCTTGTAGCTACAATTTTCCCGGTCCTTCCATACATTTGTAGCACTATATATTATGGTTCTTTACCAATTAGAATCACTTCATTTGGATGATTATAACTTAACCTATATCCAAAACAAGAACAGGGGTTTTGAAAATTTTTTGACAACATTTTCTTTGAAAACCCAACATTTCTCTTTTACAAACATTACACAAAACCAATCCAACCAACAATACTCTTGAAACCTAAACTCCAAACCCCAAAAGGATTTAGGAACCAATACAAACCCCTTTACTTAAGGTGGTTTTTCTCAAAATCAAAATCACAAAAGATGTGAAGTTAGGTTTGATTTCTACCTTGAACTTTCAAATCTTCTCTCTCTTGTAGGTTGCTTGATCTCTTAGAAGCAAGAAATGGGAAGATTGCCACCAAAAACTTGATTTCTCTCTTTGCCCTAGCTTCTCCCCCTTTTTCTCCCCTTTTTCTCTCCAAAAATGTTTTTGCTCTTAATGAGCTTCCTAGACCAAAATTTGGCCTTTAAACCCCTATTTCCTCAAGGCCTTGTTTGGCTCACCAAAACCCATTTTCGTTAAGCCTCCTAATCTACTATATAGCCCACATTTCATTTTATTTGCACTTTCAAATCTTAGCACTCACACTTAGACATATAACTTAGTCTCAAATGACCCTTAAGTCCTCATTTTCCTCCTTAAGCCTTGCTTGACTTTTCTCATTATTTTCAATTTCTCATTTTTCTCTATTTTGAAGATTTAAGTCCATTTTCAATAATCTTAGGTTATTTCACATTTACTAAATTTGTTTCATTCCTTAAATTTCCAAGTTGTATATTTTTTTCGTTCTTAGGATTTAAATTCCGAAAAATTTTCATTTACTTTATTTTATACCCTAAACATGTTCTGAAACTGTTAGGGTATTTTTAGGGCGTTACATCTAAAGCATGGAGACATGGAATACCGCATGAACACTCGATAAACTTGGCAACAGTGCCAACTGATAAGAAACTACACCTACCCTCTCGAGTACCTCAAAGGGCCCGATATACCTCGGTAACAGCTTTTCCCGCTTATTGAATCTGACCACTCCCCTCTTAGGCATAACCTTAAAGAAGACATGATCACCTATCTCAAAAGCTAGAGGTCTCCGCCGTCTATCGGCTTAGCTCTTCTACCGGCTCTGAGCCGTGAGAAAATGCTTTCGTATAAAAGTCCACCTTCTCGGATGTGTCTCTAATCAAATCCGGACCCGTAGAGGGTCTCTCTCCCACCTCCTTCCAACAAACCAGAGATCGGAATGGCCTCCCATATAACGCCTCATAAGGTGCCATCTGTATGTCAGCCGATCACTATTGTAGCGACTTACTAAGGTAAATGCTCTTCCCAGCCTACTCCTTAAGATTCAAGATGGCGTTTTTCAGAAAGATGTCCTCTAAAGTTTGGATGGTCCTTTCTGACTGACCGTCCGTGTGGGGATGAAAAGCAATGCTCATCATCAACTATGTCCCCATGACTCACCGGAAACTCTTCTAGAAATGAGCCATAAACCTGGGATCCTAGTTCGATATTATAGACACTGGCACTCCATGTAATCGACAATCTGTATCGCATAACCCGCGTAATTCCTCTAGTGTGAAGGTCATTCGTGACAAACAATAGTGTGCCGACTTAGTAAGCCGGTCCATTATCACCCACACCGCATCATGCCCTCGTGATGTCCATGGCAAGTGGGTCACAAAATCCATCGTGACATGCTCACACTTCCACTCAGCTACCTCTAAAGGTCGAGTAACCGCCTGACCTCTGGGCAGGCTCATCCTTTACCCGCCGACACGTGAGACATCGACAACAAAATCTCAACGCGGTTTCTTCATCCCACTCCAATATTGACAACAAAGATCATGGTACATCTTCGCTCCACCTAGGTGCATTAACAAAACGAGAGCAATGGAACCCCAGGATCTCCGCTTCCTCGCATCCACCGACAAGCAACCACAACCCGTCCCCTATACCAAAGACTACCATCCTTGTGAATGGCCCAGCCTTCGTCACATGTACCCTACCGTACTCGGTCCTGATAGACAATATTTGTGTGTCTTGTCCCTGTGACTCGATCATTTTGCCCAATAGGGATGGCATAGCCACTAAACTCCCTAAAGTACTTAGAGCATGTCCCCTACAAGCAGCCTCGAACTATCCCACAACTCCTCGAAAGTATCTCAAGCTTACCTCAGAAGCCATACTAGTCAAGACTCGTGACTTCCGTCGTGATGCTTCAACCACTACATTTTCTCATTAGATGGTAATGCAAAATGAAGTCATAGTCTTCCAAATATTTCATCCACATGCATTGCCTCATGTTGAGGTCTCGCTGTAAAAAAAAAAAAAAAAAAAAAAAAAATGAACTCGGGACTTCAGGTCCAAAAACATCTCGAATCGCTCACCGTATAGATATAAGGCTGCTTCCATCAATCTCACATGTGTGCAGCCATTAGAGAGAAATCCCTTCAATGAACCCGTAATACCCCCGCCAATCCCAAGAAACTTTGCATCTCGAAGACCGACTTCGGTCTCTCCTAACTCATAACTGCCTCAACCTTCTCCAGTCCACTGATACCCGGCCGCACTATTACATGCCCTAAGAATGCTCACTCCTCGCAGAAGCCAAAATTCACACTTGCTACCTCCAGATATTAACCGATGTTCTCTCTGTCCTGAACAACCTCGCTTAATTTCATGATCCAAATTTCGCACTTAGAGTAGATCAAGATGTCGTTACTTAAAACACAACGCATAAATCTGTAGGTTTTAACACCCTAAGATAAGATCCATGAATGCCAGCATTCACAATCCGATTATATCACTTGAACTCAAAATGCCCATATCGCACTCGAACATCGTCTTAGGATATATTCCTCCTAATCCCTCAACTTATGGTAACCTAAGATAGCAGAGAGATCTGTATCAGAATAAACCCATGCCTCTGTTCCACCAAATAAATCATCGATCCACAACAAATGGTACCTATTCTTGATAGCAACACCGGTCTAACTATCGATAGCCTATACATAGCCGAAGGGTCTTTTCCTTCTTCTTGGCAAACAACACTGCTCTGCTAAAGTGTCATCAATGAAAACTCCATCAATAATTTAGGCTGACCTCGAGTTCTTGCAACTCACAAGAGTGCCATCCACTTGAGTCAAATGTGTGCAACGTATCAAGGTGTAACTGAGAGCAAAGCTCACATTCTCATACCAGGTAATCCTTAGTTCATCCGTAAAACGCCCTCATATCACAAAACACCGCGTAGATCCAACTCCCGTCTTGGCTGGGTTCTCCAGGTAAGGCTTGTTAACCAACCCATCAACTCACTGCGCCATCTAATCGCATACCCACTGAGGTAAAGATCATGCTTAATCTCTGAAACAAAACAACCATCATCTAGTGTGTGCTAATAACTCCACGAATATAATCAATGACGACTTGTGTCGTCAACCGGGCCCATCCCAAGGATGATAATAAACTCGATACATGTCCATGTCCCTGAGGGTCACAATGAGTAGAACCCTACACTTTAACTCACAATCCCAAATAGTTATTCGACGAACTGATCACCCAAATTTCTTAGGGAGAACTCACATGCAAAGGCTCATAAGTTTCATCCTAAGCCCAAACTGACATGATGCAAACAATGAATGAATGATACACTAGACCAACAACACTCTTACCCATGTTTAAAGAGTAGAAACAAAATTCAATAACCCAACATATCTCGTGAAGCTCGAATTTGGTGCAATGGCATAGACATCACATGCCCTTACTCCCGCCTCGAGCCGAAGGGAGGCTTCAGAACACGTGATCAGGACTTGTTTAACTCATTTTCTAACATTTATGGGCCCATTTCGATCATACTTTCATAATTACATAAACTTATAATCACTATACCTGGTATGGGTGCTTAAATTTTCACATATATGAGTCTCGCTTACTTTTACATAAGCAAATCAATTATTACAAAAATATTATATTTATTACAAACAGAGTAAAACTAAGATTAGGTAGACTTCATTGTGTTGTCTGCTGCAAGGTGAATGCCTGGATGTCCTCTTCAAGACTCATGCTACATGAAACACCCGTGCTAAGCATATAGCTTAGTGGCAAGATCATAAGATCATCAAGTATCCACAAGCATGTGATACATATAACATAATGCATATGCTAGGAGCCATATAATCTAAATCTATCAAAAGCGTAGTTTTCTATAGAAAAATTTTATAATAGGTTTCATATCTCCCATAGGAGTTCAAAATGTAGATCTTCAGACAGTGTGTACCAGATGCATACGCGTAACATAATCGATTCCTTATACTTTCTTATTGTTCATATTCAAATTCTTATCATATAAATAATATTCAGAGAAACCCAATAACAATGAATTATAGAGGGTATAACACAATATGCACTGAAGGTACTGTGACAAGATTAATGAGATTGGTTCAGATACTGAATGAGGTCCAAAGATTTAATGTGAGTACTGCCAGATGAATAGAGACATGTCTGCCCATTTGGGGTCAATAAAAGGTAGCTATCGTAGCACTGGGCCAGAGTGTTTGTCGCATCGAACAGAGACGGCCTCGCCACGCACAGGTGTCGAGCACAATCCAGAGTGTCACTGACTAACACGTGCCTATTCATTCACTATATCACCCAAACCATACAATTATATATATTTCTAAGCTTGTTATATTGTTCTTAATCATATTAGCAATTAAAGGGAATAGAAACAATGTTTGCCTAACGACAAGATCGCCGAGGTGGCAAGGTGCAGAGCATTTTTCATATAACTTTTATACTTGTATGGACCCTTTCATTCGCTTATTAGGATCCTCAATTAATCTATTTTTATGCCTAATTATCTTCCATTGAAAGTCAAACAAAAGACTAACAGTTTTTAGAATTAACCTAAGAAAGAACAAACTGAATCAGAGGTCGTCAGAGCTAAACGGGAGCGTACCTTAAACCGTGAAAAACTGGTCGCTGAGAGCAATACAAGCGGTCAGGTCACAGCGGTTACAGAGTGTCGCACCCTGTATGGCAGAGTCCAAGAGTCAAAGCATCACTAGCTTACGCCCAACTAGTAGTACACGTGGAATCCCGCGGTGAATCGCCAGCGACCACTCAAGGCTAAATACTCTACAATTACACTGGGGCACTCGCGAGAGAATGGGTGAAAAAGAAACCCTCACCTGGCTATGCCTAGTATAGCTGTAAACTTTCTGGAGGGTCCGTGTCCAGCAGGGACCTTTCGCCTGTGTGGAGCTCTATGCCTAAAGGCACTCTACGCCAGCTTAGGTGTCGTGGTGTAACCCGGTAATACCACCTTCGGGCCATTTTCACTAGAAATCTTTCAACTAAAACAAAACTAAATGGAAACCAACCACAAAACTAACTTAAAACAACCAAAATACACATGTATTGAAGAGTTAGGGTTTTCTTAACCCAAACATAGACAAAGAGGGAGTTAGGTTAATTTCTTAACCTTGATTTCTTCTCTCTTTTCCTTTTCTTTTTCCTTCCTTCTCCTCGGCTCAACCACAAAGAAATTTGAATAAATGGAGAACAAGCAACCCAGTTGGCTCTCCTCCTCCACCAGAATGCCCTAACTAAATGAGAAAATCTCATCTCTACGACTATATTTCAACTTATCTCAAATTCGCCAAGGTCATGTTCGTTTATCACATTTTGGTTTAAATTCTCCTTTTACTTCCTATTAGTCCTTCCTCTTCATTCTATTTGAAAATCAACTTATCATATATTTTTCTTTTAACATATACTCTTCTTAACTTATATGCCTCTTAAGTCCCTAATGTGATATCACCATTATCCTTTTTATTTCTTTAATAATTCGATTATATCATTTTCCACACTTAAAGAATGTAAATTTCCTGAAATGAAAATTTACTTATATTATTATACTCTAAACATGTAATAAACTACTAGGGTATAATTTGGGGTGTTACAACTCTTCCCCCCTTAAAAGAATTTCATCCTCAAAATCATACCTGAATCGAAGAGTTGTGGATACTGTGTCCTCATACATTAACCCTTTTTTTTCAAGTCTTGGAAAATCAGTACACATAATCTATTCTTTTAATAGAGACCTCCATCTCCTTCTATAGAATAGTCAGTTTTGTCTCCATTTCTAACTAATTGTACTCTTTCTTGTAACTTAACATCATCTTTCTGAGCATTTATTATCATCTGTTTCAAATTAGGCATAACTCTCAATTGAGCTAACAAAGCTCCATCAATTGTAAATCTCCATGTACAATGTTCCAAGGATAAACAAAAATTGCTTTTCTACTTAAGGCATCTGCCACAACATTAGCTTTTCCTAGGTGGTAATCAATTATGCAATCATAGTCCTTAAACAATTCTAACCATCGACGTTGCCTTAAGTTCAGTGCCTTTTAAGTTAACATATACTTAAGACTCTTATAATATGTAAAGATTCTACATTTTTTACCATATAAGTAATGTCGTCATATTTTCAAAGCGAACACTACCTTTGCCAACTCCAGATCATGTGTAGGATAATTTTGTTCATGCGGTTTCATCTGTCTAGAGGCATATGCCATTACTTTTCCATCTTGAATCAATACACATCTCAAGCCTATCTTTGAAGCATCACTATACAAAGCATATTCTCTACCTGGAGTAGTCTAAGTCAACACTAGTGCTTCAACCAGTATTTTCTTTAACTGTTTAAAACTTGACTGACACTTGTCATCCCACTCAAACTTCACCCCTTTCCAGAGTAACTTTGTAAGTGTAGAGGCTATGACGGAGAATCCTTTTACGAACCATCGGTAATAGCCAACTAAATCCAAGAAACTACTCACCTCTATTGTATTTCGAGGTGGTTTCCAATTCACAATCGCTTCAATCTTTGTAGGGTCCACTCTAATACCCTCTACAGACACAATATGGCTTAGGAATGACACTTCCTTAAGCCAAAAATCACATTTTCTTAACTTAGCAAACAAAATTTTATCTCTCAAGATCCACAACACTATCCTCCAATGTTGTTCATGTTCTTGTGCATCCTTAGAATACACCAAGATGTCATCAACGAATACCACTTCAAATTGGTTCAAATAAGGGTAGAATACCCTATTCATCAAGTCCATGAATACGGCCGGTGCATTAGTCAACTCAAATGGCATTACTAAAAACTCATAATGACCATATCGGGTTCTAAAGATTGTTTTCAGGACATCAACATCTTTCACTTGAAGTTGATAATATCCCGATGTTCGTTGGACCAAAAGACATATACAAATTTATGACACTATTACCAAAGGACTATTATCTAATCCCCAAGAATAAATACATTTATGAAACTTCAGTTGATTATATTTCCTCAAGTATACTGATATAAAATGATTTCGAAGAATAGATACATTTCCTTTTTTATGTTGATCCATGATTCGCAAGTGCACAGCCGAACAAGTAATAAAGTGGATTTTAGTCCGTATATCGACCCCACGTAGATCTCAAGAATTTTCAATCAACTACCCTGACTACTGCTCTATACTACTTGGACTATGATAGACAATTTGAATCAGCTTTGAAAGCCTTAAAATAATGAAAACTAAAAAGAATTGAATTAATAACAAATGAATTGAATATCAAATAATAAAATAAATAAATTTAGATCGAACAAATATTCCAGTGGGCATACTAAAAATAAAGCCATTGCAGGAAACACTCACCCTTTCCAGACGCACCGTAAATTTTGGCTTCATGAACTACGCATTTAAACTAGTCCAAGGAGTATGAAAGTGCAGCTGGATCTCTCCACACTCCACTGTTCATCATCTAACCTTGACTGTTTCTTTCGAAGACAGTGGGTTAGATAACTACCTTTAATCCGGCCGCCGTCAGTATTTTTCTTTTTCAATACTTATACCCACAACCCGGACTCCAGAAAACCCGAGCTCCTAAATTATAGTCATTGCAATGTGACACTAAGCACGTTTCTCTTCCTCAAAATTAGAACAACTCATTCTTCTCGACAGATCCTCGCACCCGGATTGAATTCAATTATTCGACCGAGGTGAACTTCTCCGCATGTTTAAATTGATAAATCGCTCAACTCATTCTCAGCCCCAAGTGAAAAGAGGATTTATCAATTTAATCACACGTAGTACATTAAATCACCACAGCAGTGCTCAGATACCGTCTACGAATTGCTCATCACTCTCAAGAATGTCTTCCCCGTGTTACTCGCAGGGCCTCCGAAATCGTAGCTCGAGACAACCTGCTACGGGCAGCGACACCGATATCGGGATCAATTCACAAAATAAACAAAACCAAAGAAGTAGATTTACAAATCAAGTTCAAAGATCGGCTGAATAAAATTATGCAGAAAGATAATTTCGACGATAGAGTCATTTCAATGGTCGGGTTTCTAAACCACCGATACACCATACACGGGCCATTGATCAAGAAACCATCAGAATTAGGAAACCGGTGGTTCGAATCCAAAATTTGTCCGAATTCAAACAACCAGACAAGAATTTGAAGAAATATAAATCAAGATTCGCCTAAAAACTTTAACAAATTTCACGCTCGTATCCAAATTTAAAAAAACAAAATACGAACTAATCTAAAATAAAAAAGAAAGAAAGAAAAGAAAATTAAAATAATGGTGATTTGTTGAACCCGTATCTCTTCCAAGTCGCCAAGAGTCGCTCCTTCGCAGTTTACATATTTATAGGTTCTAAAGTCGGGCCCTAATTTCGGCGCACCTCGACTTCCGCTAATCGCCCATTACCGCTGATGTCGCGACATCAATTTTCGCTGGCGACCTATGTCGTTCTCGCCCGTCGCAAGCCTTTGTTCGGGTCGCTACATGTCTTTGGTGGAATCGGCGTCGCCATGCCTTGATCTTGTCACACCTTCGAATCGGCGTCGACGCTCATCTAATTTCGCCGACTTACCTCTTTTGTATTTGATGTCGCGACAACCGTGTGTCGCCGCGACCTTCTTTCCTTACAACCTGTCGCCGACCGCTAAATGATGTCGCCACTTCCTTTCGTAGCTGATGTCGCTGATACTTGATCTTGCCGCGACCTTCTTTGCTAGAATCGATGTCGCCAATTCATTTGAATGATGTCGCGACCTTCTTTAAATGATGATGTCGCGACCTGGGGCTTCCTTTGCAACACGTTGCAACCGCTTCTCGATTCAAAGATTTGATGTCGCGGACGATCCGTATGTCGACATAAATGTTTAGTCAATTGTTTATCTTCCGTCGCAACTTCTTCGCGGTCGCGACTCACTGGTCCAATCGTGACCGGCTTAATTTCCTCGTCATGACTCCTCCAATGATGTCACACATCAGTCTTCTTCTTCATCAATTCCCGGTTGTCGACTTTGAGTTTCTTTCACGCCCAAATACTGCTTGTCTCACCACGCTTCATTTGCGACTAGAGCTTTGTAGTTGCAACCTTAATATACTTCGACGATGTAAAGGCTTCCTACCGACATCAAATCCTTTAATCCTTGCGCCTCCCGTCGCAATTTCCTTCAAATTCCGCTACATCGCACGTCAGCCACATTCGCTTCCTTACCTGCACCCTCGCTTCTTTTGAATTCCTCGCGCACAATAGCCAGGAAGTATTCCATATTCCGCACATAAATCACCTTCTTTTAGAATAAAATAAATCGAAAAATCGACCGAAAATAACATGACTTTTAAGCCATCAAACTCCCCTAACTTAAAAATTTTGCTCGTCCTCACAAAGAAAAGAAAGATTTGTTTGTCCTAAAACAAATGTTTAGAAAATTTTTAAGGACATTTTCGATTTATTCCATATTCTTTCTCATTCCAATCTCTTCTCGATATGGAATTAAGAGATATCACTATTATTTCACTTCGGGATTTTATGCAAGAATAAGGTCCGTGTATTTATCACAAAAATTTCTTAATAAAACTAATGTATTTAAACACTTATTTAACAAGTCTTGTCTCTCAGGTGTGTGCAGGTCATCAACTTTTCAACTTCATGTTGAACTTACCGATCTTCCGCGCTTTCTTAGATTGTTTTATCAAAGTCTCATATGCTTGTTTTTCATTATCTCCACTAATGTAGGTAAATTCAACCTTTCAAAACTGCAAAGAGGTCTTTCGTGCTTGTAATGTCAGTTCAGGTAATTGGGTAGATAATGGAAAAAATTAGTCAGAATTACCCAGCTTCCATCTTGTCTCTACATCACGCCTCCAACTTTCTTCCCTTTTTCTTCTTTGCTTCTTTCTAATCTCCTGTAATCTCACCATTCCTCTTTGGAATTCTTTATGGAATCTCACTTTCCATATGTACTGATTTAGGCATTCCTGTTTTAACCTTTTCACTTACTTCTCTATGAATCAATAGTGCAATGTTTCTCGCCTTCTTGCTTCTATTACTTTAGAGAACTCGTACAAGAACTCCCATACCAAGCCAGACATTAGGGTGTTAGTGTTAAACACCCTACGAGCTTAATTTGCTCAAGGAAATAGCCACAAGACAAAATCTTATCTCTTTATTCTCACTAAATTTTCCGCTTCTTTACTTCTTCAACCCCCTTCACAAAATCCTGAATATTATTCCCAAACTCTGCTTCTTCCCTTAATACTACACTTTTCCGAACTAGAACCGGATACCTGGGGTTCTTACTACAGTTTATTACAAGGAAGGAATTTCACTTTCAATTGTCAAGCCATTAAGAACTAAGGCTTATTTGGCCCAAATCAGAACTAGAGAATATGCTACATATTTCGAGGGTAGGCTTTAAAAAGCGCCCAAGCCGCCAAGTGATGGCCTCTTATCATTTCCTCACTGGGTTGTTTTCACCTAGGATTTCAATCAATAATAAAAAGTTCTAGGACTCAGGATTTAAACTCGAATTCTGTAAGATGTCTTAATTCCTCTCAAAAAGTTTCATAAGTTTTGTCGACCAATGTGTATTATTTCTTCAAGACTTGTACTTATTCATCAGATACTTACATTATTTTAAGCAAGTATTTCTTTGCTCTATCAAGAACAAACTAATTTTCCAATTTCAGAATTAAATCAAATTTTGAAAAGATCAAGAATGTCTTAATTCCAGCTTTTATTCATGCTCGATTATGCAGTACTCGTTTTGAGAAAGAACATAATTATTTATTTAATTCCTAAACGTAAAAATAAAATAAATACGTAAACGCAATTAAGATCTAATGAACAACCAATTTGTCGGCCAACGTAGAATTTTATTCAAAGATCAAAATACTTACATTGCATAATCCGCCTTTCTTACAAATAAAATTGTAACTAAGTTCGAGAAAACCCTTCTTTATTTCTTGATCTAAATTCCTATATCTTCTTTTCAAGGTTGCGTCCTCGGCTTCAAAGTTCGGGTCTACTGCACTGAAATCTTCCATGAGTGATTCACTAACAAGGTCGTTCAACAAATTGGAGCCTATCTCCTTTTCTTTAGAGCTCGGTTGATGGGTTCTAATTAACCCTTCTTCCAATTCCTTTCCCATCAACCACTTTTCATCACACATCGCTTTTATGGAATAAGGAATCGAATAGGTTTGTTTTCCGACTCCATTCATTCCATAAACTCGTGGTTCATAACTCAAGCTCTTTCTTTCTCTTTTTCTCCATCTTCCTATATTTTGTTTGTTTATTCTTTCCTTGTCTTCTCCCGCCCTTTTATAGTGATTTTAACTTCTTAAGAACGAGGTTATTTATTCTTCTTTTAAGTTTTCAATGTATGTATCAATGAGACTCCTCGACCTTGTTCTCGATGTTTCGATGGAAATTTTTAGAATGAAGTAATGAATATTGAAAGATTCCTAAATCTCTGATTATTCTTCTTCGAAAAATGACCATTATAAACCAATTCCGCTCATTCACGAATCACTCCGTTTCTCGCATTAATTACTATCTAATTTCCGATTTGAAATAAATGTTACCAAAATGTAAAGGTTGAATAAATTTTGAGTCACATTAATTTAGACAAAAATTAAAAGCCGCCAATGAAGTAAACTTTCGATGTCGCGATATGAATTATCCGTGGGAGGACAAGCCATCCCGAAGTTTACATCGTGCATCTCATGACATTACATTAAGCCGCCGCGACCTCACCACTCTCCTTTGAAGCGACTTGCTCTCGTCAAGCAACCCAAATGTTCCTTGGTCGCGACTCTATTTCGTCAGCGACATACCTTTCGTCACGACCTCATTCTCGCTTCTTCCTCCAAGATCGACCGAGTCACGACATCAACTTCGTCAGCGACTAGCTCGCCGCGACATAAGTTTTGCTGCCACCTAGTCTCGTAATCGCTTCAAATTCTAATGAATGCATGTTCTTCACTATTTATCAATTCGCAAATTCTAAAGATTCAATTAAATCATTCGTGATACAACAATTCAAATATGTATTCATTAAATTTAACATAATTTATTTAGGAGTGAACACACTCCCCTTTTCAAGTTTCACGTAGTCATGAATTTGTCCACCGAGTTTATTCACCTGTCTCATTCTGCATGTTAAATGCTCTGTTTCAAAGTTTATTAAACAAAGTAACTTCTAAGTCTTAATAATACATTACAAGATAAGCTTTCAAATGGGCAGAATTCTAAAAAAATCAAAAATGCAAATCAAGCTAAAAATCTCTATGGGTTGCCTCCTTGTTCGATTTGAGTCCTTAGTACAGACTTAGCATTGCGATTCTATCTCTCTCTTAATGAACGGTGGAGCTCTTCCTTTCTTTCCTCCCACCTTTGATAATGCCGTCTTTGTCCATTGACTTTAAATTCTTCCCCGGCATCGATCTTTGGAGTGTTCTTTGCTCCCGAATGTAGTGCTGACACTCTTTGTATGGTCCACTCCATTTAGTTTTAACCTCACGAAATAACTGTCACGGAGTTAAAAGAAGAGCATTCTCCTGCTCTGAACTCTTTTATCAGAATCCTCGCATCATGCCATTTCTTTGTTTTGTCCTTGTATATTCTAGCATTGTCGTAGGCTTCATTTCTTAGTTCTTCCAGTTCATTCAGTTGGAGCAATCTCTCTTCCTTTGCAGTTTTAAAATCAAAGTTCAGCTTCTTGATGGCCCACATAGCTTTGTATTCCAGTTCTAGAGGTAGATGACATGGTTTGCCAAAACAACTACGTATGGGGACATTCGATGGGAGTTTTGAATCACGATCCACATGTAAACAAGTGCGTAAATCAAGTTTGGAAGACCCGATTCTTCACACTTGAACTTACGATCTTTTCAAGGATCACCCAATCTCCACCTGAATTTGGAAATCTATTTGCTGTCCATTGGTAGGGATGATAAGCTACACTCATATATGCTTGATCCATACACGCTCATGAGTTTTGCAAATGTTTTATTTGCAAAATGAAGCCTCACCATCGTAATGATAGTTAGGTGTTCCGTCTGCTCAAAATATTCTTTTGTAAGAAACTCTATTTGTATTAGCATCATTCACTTGGACAAATGTTTGCTTCCACCCATTTGAAACATAATCCTTTGCCCGATGGTATATCGGGTTTCCAAATGATGAATTCAGAAGTGGTCAATAAAATCTATTCCCATTACATGAAATTTTGCACCACCATTATACCTTTGGGGTGTTCATTTACCGCTGCTGATATTTCAATCTTTTGGCATATCACACATAATTTGACCCATTGATCTGATCTCTGAAAGCGTTAGGCCAATAAAATCACGATTGGAGTATGCGCAGAGTGTTCTTTCTCGGGAAAATGCCCCAATATGGTGATGCATAGCATTACATTCATAATTCTTCTTTGTTCACTCTCACAGTACATCTTGATAATCTCGTATAAGCACCTCTTTTAAATAGCGATGGGTCATCGAGATGTAGTACACAACTATCGAGTCTGAGCTTTCTTTTACATTGGTAGTGAATTCACGAGGAACTACTCTACAAGCTAGGTAATTCACAATATCAGCATACCATGGTAGTTGGAATGACACCTTAAACAACTGTTCATCTGGGAAGTTCTCTATTAATTACACTCCTCCTTTTACGTTTCATTTCTTTTCTACTGCGGACAAGTGATCGAAGCTATCACATTGTCACCTTTTATCTTTAATCTTCGGATCCATGATTACGCAGGGTGCACGAGGTCGAACAGTAATGAAGAGTGGATTTTAGTCGGTCTCCCGATCCCATAGAGATCTCGGGAATTTTCAATCAAGTACCACGACTACTCCAAGATCTATACTATTTGGACTATGATAGACACTTTGAATCAACTTTGAAAGCCTTAAAATCATGAAAACTAAAAGAATTGAATTAATAACAAATGAATTGAATACTGAAATAATAAAATAACAAATTTAGATTTAACAGTTATCTGCAAAGGGCATACTGAAAATAAAGCTATTGTGAAACATCAATTCCTTAGTTACCTTGTAATTTTGCTTCATGAACCCTGGTTAAAACTAGTCAAGGAGTATGAAAGTGCGGCTGGATTCTCTCCACACTCCGCTGTTCATCATCTAACATGGCTTGTTTCCTTCGAAAACTGATGGGTTAGATAACACCTTTAATACGAAATTTTGCCCTTGATGCAGGTATTTTCTTTTTCAATACTTCATACCCACAGCTGAATTTGTAAACACGAGCTCTAAATTATAGTCATTTACCTTGATTTACACTATCTTGGTTTCTCTTCCTCCAAAAATTAGAAATGACTCATTCTTTCCTTGATTAGATCCTCGGTAACACGGGATTGAATTCACCATTCGGTCAGGCGAACTCTACGCATGTTTAAATTGATACATCGTTGACTCATTCGTCTCAGTGAAAAAGAGGATTTATCAGATTCTATCCCCTGAGCATTAAATCACCAATAGCGAGGTTCGCATCTGGGTCCACAGTGCTCATCGCTCTCGGGAATGCCTTCCTTGTGTTACTCGGGGCCTCCTGAAATCGAGCTTGAGGCAATCCAGTTTATGGGTAAACACATATGTGGGATCAATTCCACAAAATAAACAAAACGCAAGTAGATTTACAAACTGAAGTTCAGCATCGATGAATAAAATTCTGCAGGAAAGATAATTTCTGACGATAGAGTCATTTCAATGGGTGGGTTTCTAAACCGAATTACACCATACATTGGCTTGATGATCAGAAACCAACGTAATTAGGAAGCTGGTAGTTCGAAATCCAAAATTTATGCGGAATTCAAACAACTGACATTAATTTGAAGAAATATAAATGCATTAATTTAAAACTTTATGACTCACGTTCGAGATCCAAATTTAAAACAAAAATACGAACTAATCTAAATAAAAACAAAGAAAGAAAGAAAGAATTAAAATACGGGAGCCAGTATCCAGTCTCTCTTTGAGTCGCGAGCGCGTTCGCCCGGTACTTGACTACATGTTTATAAGGGTTCTAAGTTGGGCTAATTTCGATGCACCTCTTTTGGACTTGAGTTAAGCGGCCCGATTGGTTGTTGATGTCGCGACATCAATTCTTTATCGCGACCTATATTTGTCACCGATCTTTGTCGAAGCCTTTGTTTGAGTCAGCGTATGTTTTTGGTTGAACTGATGTCGCGACAGCTTGATCTTGTCGCGACCTCTTTTCTTTGGAACTGATGTCGCGACAGCTTACTGACGTCGCGACCTTACCTCTTTGTATTTGATGTCGCGACAACCAGGTGTTGTCGCGACCTTCTCCCCCTCTTACAGTTATCGCGACCGCTAAATGATATAGCGACTTCGCTACTATTATTAGTTGATGTCGACCCGGTTTGATCTTGTCGCGACCTTCTTTCGGTCTGCGATGTGGCGACCATTTGAATGATGTCAGCGACCTTATATCTTCAGGCTGATGATGTGCGACCTTAGTTTCCTTGGCGTGTCGCGGCCCATGATCGATGTTGATGTCGTGGCGCATCGGATGTCGCGACATAAATGTTAGTCGGTGTTTATCTTATGCCTTCTTTTTGGTGCCATGGCCCTCATTTTCCCGCTATCTTTGGGTTTAATTCTATCGCGACCTCTGAATGATGTCGCGACATCATGTCTTCTTCTTCATCAATTCCTGGTTGCTTGACTTTGAGTTTCTTTCACGCCCAGCTCGTTTTGTCTTCAATTACGCTTCATTTGCGACTGGAGCTTTGTAGTTGCAACTTTAATATGTATTTCGATTGATGTAAAGGCTTCACGACATCAAATCCTTTAATCCATTTGCGCCTCTCCTGCTGCAATTTCCTTGACGATTACATCGATCTTGCTTTCGGCCACGATACCGCTCCTTTTGCGCAATTCTGCTTTCTTTTGAATTCCACTGTACCTGTGATTTGGTGAAAATATTCCATATTCACGCACATCATCTGACCTTTTAGAATAAAATAAATAAGAAAAATGGTAAAAAATAAATGACTTTTAAGCTCATCTACCCGATCGTAAGTTTATCTTAGAAAAGACACTCCTTTCAAGCGATGAAAAGATCTTCTATTCTCGGAAATGGATATTTATTCTTTATTGTTACCTTATTTATTTGCCGATAATCAATGCACGTTCGGAGAGTGCCATCTTTCTTTTTGACAAACAAAACCGACGCACCCCAGGGTGAAACACTAGGTCGAACGAATCCCTTGTCCAATAATTCTTGAAGTTGAGTCTTCAACTCTTTTAACTCAGTTAAGGCCATACGGTAGGGTGCCCTAGAAATATGAGTCGTCCCTTGTACAACTTCAATAGACAAATCTACTTCTCTTTCGAGTGGAAAACTCGATAATTCCTCTTGTAGCACCACTTTCTCGGCCCGACCTGTTTGACGAGTCCGAACCGAGTCTTGGTTGCTCTAATGTCACTCAATCACCTTATCAAAATCATTTATCAAAAGCACGTCGTAGCGTTACACTTCAATTGACATAAAATCCTTTTACAAATATGCGGAAGCATTTTTAAAGGGGTAAGCCCATTTCATTTCATTCATGCAAAGAAATCTGATTACTCACAAGGCATATCAAGCATTTTCAAATGATTTACAAAATAGATATTCAGAGTTGAAATTGTTTCTACAAAATATCAATGTTCAAAGAATGTAGGAGGTGAATGCATATGTGGGGCATACTCACTTAATTCTTTCTTTATGACTCGATGCTCCTTGATCTTGCTTTTCACTCCTGTTCAATCGGTACCTGCGCATAGATAAAACTACACGCTAAGCATTTTCATGCTTAGTGGTTCTATACAATTCCATTCTCGGTTTCAATTTAAATCAAATCATGCAGTTTTACTAAACAAACTTTCAGATCTTTTGGATTATCAATGTCAATACAATACATATACTTATTTCATATACAATCATTTATAGTTCATTGATCAATCGAATATACACTTCCATATCAAGTCTTTGATAATCAAATCATGCATTTCACAATACTCTTTTCTTTCAATTCGCAATCATGCTTTTTCAATTCCAATTTGTCATAATCTGAATCAATTCCAATTCGGTTCTACCCTTAATAAATTTAACCTATGTTTTGGAGTATATAGGATATCGAAATCAGCATAGTCCCGGTGGGCTGAGGCGGTATAAGCAGTTTATAACCTTGATGCAGTTTCTTTGGGCTGTTGGTGGTTATAAAAAAAATCAATTAGTGAACACTACTAACACGGTGCCGCTAGGTTGCTGATCGGAGTGACACATCAATACAATCGTTCGCAATACTGCTATTTTGACCCCTATTGGTATACCAATCTATCCTTCATACGAACTAAATGGTTAACATTCAATTAAAGGCATTCAAATATTTTATAGCAACTTGCTCTGATACAATATGTACATTTGTATGCAGTTCATTTCAATATTCATGCAATTTTCATTTGCAAACATTTCACAATCAATTTCTTCAAATCAATTAAAACAATTCAATATGCTTTTCTTATGCATTTAGAACAAATAGTTAAAATCTTGGCTTGAGAATAGGAGAAGATAGAACAAACGAAATCATCGCTTTGATTAGATCTTTGGAATCTCGACTTCAATGGGCTTTCTCATAAGTCAGCTATTCAAATACAATGACAATCACATATTAGTAGGTTATTCTATGAGTTTTTGGTCAGGGTTTATGTCTCTTAGATACCCGCCCGGCCCAGAAAACTTTGTGGGGACCGTGAGCCATAATTTGCTACCGTGCTTCCTTGGTATCTCTATGATTCTATTTTTATTAGGAATTAGAATCATCTCATTTGGATCTTGAGCTCATGTTACGGCATTTTAATGTCAAGCCCAGGTCGATATCACCTATACCATTTCGGTTCTACCTCTTTGTTATTCCCATTTTCGGGGTCTGCTTTCATAAATGGTAATAGTTTCTTCTAATCATTTGAAGCTATGGTTCTACGTTTTCTTCTAACACTTGAATCATCCAATTTGGATCAACAAAACTCAAGTTATTACATTTACATCAGTTACTCCAATTTGCGAAATCGGTATTCTTACACATAGCTCAATTTGAAATTCTGGGCACTTTGGGATTCTGATTTACGCCACCCTTTCCTTAGTAAATTATTCTCCTAGAAGTATATTTTACCCATAATTTTGAATCACTCATTTTGGATGAGTGAAACTCAACTTATGGCCAAAACACTATAACAATACCCAAAACAGAGCATAACCCGTGAGCTACCCGAACTAACCTTTAAGCCCGTATTTGGGAGACTTAGAGATACAATTTGCTCCTGGTCCCTTCTATACATTTGTATACGTATCTCTTATGGTTCTTTAACAATTAGAATTACTTCATTTGGATTATTATAGCAATCTATAGCCAAAGCAGAGCAGAGTGTATGAGAATTTTGATAGCATTTCCTTTGAAAACCCAACATTTTCCCTTTTACAAACACTCCTCAAACCATTACAGTCGAGTCAACGTCATAAAGCAATCTGAAGCCAGACTAAAACCATCCAAGAACACTTTTATACCACATTTGGGGTTTATTAAACCAACACAAGTAGGGTTAGGGTTTAGTTTTCTTACATAAATCCCTTTCAATCTTTAATGCCCGGCTTTCTTCTTAAACTTGATCTCTTAAACTCTTGCTTTAATGAAGCGAAATCACAACCCTCCTCACTTTGCAAGCCCCTAGCTCTCCTTCCTCTCTCTCTCAAACCCGTTTTACCCAAAAATGAGGCTTCTAAGACCACTTTTGGTCTTAAATATCCCATGTCACATAAGGCCTTGTTTGGCCTTCTTTAAAAATCCATTTTGAGTTTAAGTTCTCTCTCTAATTGATAAGCTTGCCTACTATTTGTCTCTAATGTCCTTTAATTTCGGTAATCACATAGACATTTCTTCTTTCTAACTTATGACCCTTAGGTCCTTATTTCTAATTTCAATTTTTCCCTTTTCACTTAGGTTTATTTAAGTTTGATTAATTTCTCATTTTAGCATTTAATATTTGAATTTGACTTTTAGCCATATAATAATTTAATTAACATTCATTTTAACGAATTAGGAAAATACGAGATTAGCTCGAATTATACCGAAATATATAATAAAATTATAAAAAAAAATTCTAGGATATTTTTGGGGCGTTACACCTCGGGAAACACATCAGGGAATTCTTTTATCATCATAATATTTTATAGATTTACCTGTCGTCTATTGGAGTCAAGTACGAAGCCCAGGCTTCTAACTTTTTCTAAAACGTCGGATTGCATGCGCGAAATTACATTTGACATTGGTCCAGATAGGATACCTTGTATAGTTACCTCTGAGAAGTCATAGCATTTAAGCAGTACTGTTTTCTTATCATAATCAACTATAGCCAGATGTTTGGATAACCAATCCATGCCAAAATCAAATCAAACTCATGAAAAGGCAAAGTAATCAGATCAACAGAAAATTCTCACTCATGAACCATTAGGGGACAGTTCTTATACACTCGGTTGACTCTAACACTATGCCATGAAGGGTATTAACGAGGCATGTCATATCTTAAGGTTACACTAATGAAATTTATCCTCCAATTATTCAATGCATATATAAGAATGTGTATAACCTGGATCTACCAAAGCATGAATTTCATTGTCATAAAGAGTTAAATTACCTGCAATAATCCCTAGTGCATCCTGATCTTCACGAGCTCTCATAATAGCTCGAGCTAGGAATTAAAGTAATGTTAGAGGCGATTTACTATCTACGAAAACAATACCTCTTCCTTCTTTGTCTTGAACTACCTCGCCCTCTACCTCTAACACGAGTTGATGGAGGTACATTTGATCCTCCTTGGCTACTTCCTTGAGGATTTCTAGAAATCCACTGATCCGCTATAGACAATTCCTTTATCGGATCGAGTGCGTGCTTCCACATCGGAAACACCCCCCAGTTACCCGTCTGCAAATACGAGATGAGAGTTTATGGCGGTGTTAGTTTTTCCTCTTGTCAGGTTGTAGTACCTCCCAACAAGAACCACTGTGTCGAGTAGGACCTTGTCTCCCCACCCTCTTTGTAGCGGAACCACTGTCTTAGATTCAACTTGATTCTCTGGCTGCACTGCTTGGAGGAGGAGCAACCTCTTGAGAACTTTCTTTCTGACTTTCTTTCTTGACTCTTCATTTCCAATTTCTCTATTTTCATAGCCGCCTGCACCAACTGATAAAAATTTACCGCTTGCAATGATGTCACAGTTGTGAGGTACCTCTTTAAGGATTCCTTTAGGCCATCCTCAAACTGTCTACAACAGAAAGTTTTAGTAAGAACTAGTTCTAGTGCACACTTACTAAGATGGCTAAACTCCTTTTCATACTCCGCCACTGTCAGATTCTCCTGTTTCATATTCAGGAATTGCTTCCACTTAGTCTCCTTATAGTCATTGGTGACGTGCATGAAATTCTCAGGACCAATTCCTGCTCTGAAATTGGGTAGGGAGCTGATGGGTTTCTTAGAACTAGATTCCACCAATCATAAGTTGCAGCTTGCAGTAGTGAAACCGCACATTTGGCCATTTGTTTAGGTGGACATTTTCCTTCGTCCAGAGCTCTTTGTAATTTCTCAAGCCAAAACTTAGCTTTATCAGACTCTTCTAAACTTGTACCATGGAATTCTTCCACTCCATGCTTTCTTATAGAATCAATCGAGGCTCGAGGGGTCGTGAGTCAATCTAAGACCCTTGCCATATCTTGAGAAATTTTTAACAACGCTTCAATTGAAGCATGTTCACTTCTAGCCGACCCAAATGGACTAGAGACTGATGGATCAAGATCCATGGAACTAACGCTTTTAGCTGTTTCCTCCACAAGTTCCTAGGATTGATCCATTCTAAACAATATACAAAACAAAGTCATCCACATTAGGCCAACACAATACTGTGTAGGTACATTTTTAACCTAATAAGTTTTCCAGAAATGCCTAAACCTGAGATTACGATACCACTCGTACTATCCACACCCCTACCCTCGCACGAGCGAAGGGAGAGAGGCCCGACCTGGGCCGGGACTCCCTTTAAGCGATTTTCTAACGTGGTGGACCCATTTCGATCATACTTTCATAATTACATAAACTTATAGAACTACCACCGTAGTGGTGCTTAAATGTTCTTGTACATATACTCTTGAGTCCCATTTACTTGTACATAAACAAATTCCACTATTACAAAAATATTATATTTATTACAAAACATAGTAAGCCACCATCGGTGGACTCATATTGCATGTTGGCCACATTGTATGCGGAATGCAGATAATCTCTTTAGTACCTACGGGATGAAAGCGCGGGTGTTAAGCTTATAGCGTAATAGGAAACAGATAACAGACAAGACCACTTGAAGTGGTCCATAATTACAGGATACATATATAACATAATGCATATGTCAAAGTTTGCGTATAATCTAAACCTTATCACAGAGTTTTCAAATAGCAAAATTCTTATAACAGGGTTTTCATATCTCCCATAGGAGTTCAGAACACAGATCTTGTACATAAGGTACCCATAGGTACAATACAAAACTATAAAAGCCCGATTCCTTTATGCTCTTATTGTTCATTATTCATATTCTTATCCATAAATGTTTGCACAGCATACACTAGTAACCTTTGCATGAGATGGGCCTTGACATAATAGGTACCGAAGTCGTCTGATCTTGAGCAGATGTGTGCGCCCGTAACGGAAGGTGTTGTAACCTTTGATGCATGAGTGTCGTTGCACTGAACAAAGACGTACCTACCCACGTAACAAAAGTGTCGTAGCACTAACAGGAGTGTCATCACACTGAACATAGACGTGCCCATGTAACAGAGGTGCCATAGCACAATGCAGGAGTGTTGATAGGCATATTCGTGTTTTGTGTTTAAAATATGTGTGATAAAGCATGCAAAGAATGCCTAACCACGCAAGTATACGCTTGTCAAGTAATAAAGTGTACCTAAGTATGGATATCGATCCACAGGGAAAATGGGGAATGCTAATTACCAAAATTAGAATGTTTCTCTTATCGAAACAGTCAAATTGATGGATTGAAACGAAAATTAAACTAAACTAATGAAGACTTAATCAAGCTAACAAGATGTGCAACTAAGGGATACCAAGAGATAATAAAGTTCTAGGGTATTTGGTGCATGTGAGCAATCCTCCTTTGTTTGGGCCAAAATTCCATTCTATTGTCTCTTGAACAGGCTTCCAAGGCGACTCTTGCCTAATTTAATTATAAGCTTCTCTCGAGGTCAGATAACCTACCAACTAAAACTAGGTGTTTTGCTTCTCAGCTCCACCCGAAGCATTAAGTGCTTTAAGATCAAATCTCACATACCTCCCTAATTATAGGTAGTTTCTACACTCTGAAGCTAATTAGGTTGGTTCATCTATGTCTGGTTCTTTACTCCTTCTCGGATCTACTTAAAGAACCACTCACCCATATCGGGAATTAGCTAGAAGTAGTATGTAAATAGAACTGACATGAATCGATAGATAGTGATCATAGAGAAACAATAGAAAAAGGAAAATTGGCAAATAAATATAAGATTCATGTCCAAAATCAACCAAAACCCTAGACTACAAAGTTAGAACATAACAGAGGATTGATATATCATAAACTTAGGACAAAACATGAGAAAAGAGAAAGAAGAAACTCTAATGATAAAAATGATGGTGATTCTTGGATTTTCTTCCACAATTCTCATGATCTTCTTCCAAATCTTCAAAAACAGCTCACAACCTCTTCACTTGGTCCCAAGTGTGGACAAGTCCTCTCCAGGAGCCTTAGTCGATCTCCTTTTGTTTCCTTAAGGGTTTTATCTTTAAAACCCTCAGTATGAGCTGAAATGGGTTTTGAAAATCGACAAAACTAACCTGAACATCACTTGGATGTCAGGATGCTTTGTTACGCACTCTGCCTGTCGCGGCGTTCTTGGCTGTTTTACACCAACTCCGTAAGGCCATAACTTTGTCATTCGAACTTCAATTTGGGTGTTCTTGGTACCGTTGGAAAGATATTGAAGTGAAGAATCTAGATATGGCCGGGAAAACACTTTAGAAATGATTATAAATACTGAATGTACAAAAGTATCCAACCGATCACTTTTGAGCTCTCTTCTCTTCTTCCTTCAACTACCAAGAGTCATAACTTGATCATTTGAAGTCCAAATGGAGTGAATAAGGTCTCTTTGGAAAGCATGATAAGTATCCTATCCATCCATATCAATATTGTAGCCATTGGGGATCATTGTATAGCTTAAAACATTAAAACACAGTAGCTACTGTTGCATGTGTAGTTTGCTGATTTTTGGGCCTTATCTCTTTGTTTTTGCTCCATATTGGCTCATGATTGACCTAATCACAAATTGAACATTTAGAGCATTAGATCACTTATTCATATAATAAAAATACTAAAAATATAAGCAAAACGTATTGATAAAATGAGTATAAAGTATACTCATCAAGTGTCGTCGCATTGAACAGACGTGCCTATTCATTCACTATTCAGTCTCCGACAACCATACAATTATATATATTTATGAGCTTGTTATATTGTTCTTAATCACATTAGCAATTAAAGGGGGTAGAAACGATGTACGCGGCGACAAGATCACCGAGGCATCGGTTACAAAAGCATTTTCTTATAACTTTATACTTATGGACCCTTTCATTCCTTATTAGGATCCTGATTAATCAATTTATGCCTAATTGTATCTTCCATTGAAATTCCAAAAAGTAGCATTTCTGAATTAATCAGAAGAAAGAAGCTGGGCGTGGCTTGGCCTGGCGTGGGGTTCGCCTAGGCATGGGAGTGCTACGCTGGGCATGAAAAATCTTCTCGGAAGGGGTCTTGAGTGCACTTTGGCGCCTCCTACACTAGGCGTAGGGGTGTCATCGAGAACAGAAAATGGACCGGTTTTGGCCATTTTCACCGAAATCATTCAGCAATAAAACTGATTGGAAACCAACCTGGCTTAACCGACCAACCCAAAATACACATGTATTGAAGAGTTAGGGTTTCTAACGAACATAGACAAGAGGAGTAAGGTTAATTTCACAACATGATTTCTTCTCTCTTTTCCTCTTCTTTTCCTTCCTTCTCCTTGCTTGAACCCGCAAAAAGAAACTTGGAATAAATGGAGAACAAGCAACCCAAAGTTCAGCTCTCCTCCTTCCTTGTAAATGCCTTAACCAAATGAAAACTCCCTCATCTACATAATACCATGTTTGGTCTTATCCCAAATTTGGCTTAAGGCCATGTTTGGCTTATCACATTTTGGTTTAAATTCTCCTTTTTTACTTATTAGTCCTTCCACTTCATTCTATTTGAAAATCAACTTATCATATTTCTTCTTTTAACATATACTCTTCTTAACTTATGCCTCCTAAGTCCTTCATGTGACATTTGACCATTATCCTTTTTACTTCTTTAATAATTCCGATTATATCATTTTTCACACTTAGCAATGTAAATTTTTGGAAAATGCAAATTTGACTTATATTATACCCTAAACATGCAATAAACTACTAGGGTATAATTTAGGGTGTCTGAACCAGCCCTTAGGTCCTGAATTACAAGCATGAGGTCTGGCCTCGACCTGCGACCCATGTCACGGCCCCGTCGACTTGATTGTGAAGTAGTAGGTGCTTGTGCAGTACCCTTGGACTGGTATTGTCTTCCTTGGCCCAAGGTGGCGTAAGGAGGAACAAACTGAGTTTGTGCATGTCCCACTAATGACTGGGACTGGGGTGTCCCATAACCCTAGGATCCTTGCCTCTAAGGATAATCCCGCCTCATGTGTCCAGGCTGGTGACAATGGAAACATGTCCTCTGCCTTGATTGGCTAGTAGCCCTCACATGTCTTCCATCTTGGGATGATTGATCCTGACCGCCCAGCCTTGGTAGCCGCTGACTGTCACAAAACTGGAGTAAAGTGCTTTCTGCCTTCTTCCTTGAGCTAGAAGAAGAAGGTTGGCTATCCCTTCTCTTATCTTTAACACCCGAATCTTGGATGCTCTGTGCGTCATCCACCTCCCTCTCAATGACCATAGTTGTCTTAACCATCGAGTCTAAGTCTTATAGGAGAAGTCCCACAATTTTACCCCAGATGGACAATTTCATACCATCCTCAAAATTCCTCACTTTAGCCATGTTTATGGCCACATAATCATACGCGAAACAGGCTAATTCAATGAACTTAGTCACGTATTCGAGCATTGTCATTGTACCTTGTTTCAATTCTAGGAACTCCCGAGCTTTTGCATGTCGAGCAGATGCCGGAAATAGCACATGAAGAGTTCACGAGCCCTTCCCATGTATGCCTCCCCTAAGTTCCTTGAGCTTTCACGATCCACTATGCTTGGTTCGCCCTCTAAATTTGGAATGCATCTAGCCTTATCCTTGTGGCATCGGAGGTGATCTCTATAGCCTCCAAGATCTTGCCAACTTTTCAGAACCAATGATCAGCTTCCATTGGCTCCCCTCCTCCCTTAAAGGTTGGAGGATGATGTGCCTTGAACCTCTGGAGGTTACTTGACCCTCCCTGGCCCACAGTTGCTCTAGCATATGCAATGGTGGTAACTGCAAAGCCAATAGCCTCTATGAAGGCTTATTGGTCAAAAGCTGAGGGTAGTTGGTTGTTGTCCCGCCCATCGCCTTGGAATCCTCTTCCTCGACTAGCCATCTACATATATCAGATAGCAATTTAGTCTTACACAATATCCTAAACATGGGGATCAAGTTTAAACCTTGAGATTTCTCTCCTTGTCTAACTAGTAGTGCATGTGTCAACCACTAATAGACATCAACAACCTGAATCATTCGTTCGTTCTTTTTCCAAACCCCCAAGGTTATGTTTTCTAACCTCGGTGTTCCCTTTTGTCCATATACACTCTACCATGTTTATTTTTTTTTCCACACAACACATAGCAGTTCTATATAGATATCACCATGTATATAATTCACACAACACACCTCACACAATTACTTAGTGCAACACGAAACACACAATGCATGCAATGGTCTATACCCATCCCATCAAGCCTTAGGTAGTTGCATACTTGTGCTCTGATACCAAGCTATGTTGGTATCAGTGCTATGACGCATGCCCATCAGGCCTTAGGTAATTACATACCTATGTTCTAATACCAAGTTGTGACGCTGGCATCAAATATCGAGCATTATGTTATCATGAACCTAAGCTTTGATACCAAGCTATGATGCCCCAAAACCCGAGGGTCTGTTGACCAACTGTCAACCTTGGGGAAAACTCGTGGATATCGGGTGACCCGATACCACACTACGTGTCCTATATACCGGGATCCACAAATTTAACAACTAAATGGCCACTTCTGGACCATTTATCCATTTTCATTTAAAACATGCAAGATTATAATTAAAAACAGCCCATAAGGGTTTAATTACAACTCTCTTGCATAATAAAATACATGGAAAAACTAGTTTACCCATAAAGTTTACAAAAAGATTTTCATAAGCCACAATCCGTCTTTCTTCACAATTGCGGCCTCGAATGAGCGTTGTCAACCGGTGTACTCCCTGCACTTGAAATGTTTTCCCATATAGGGTGAGCCATGACCAGTAGAGTAAACTCTACAGAGGCTACTCCCCACCTAAGTGCACATGCAATGGTCATGATCCACAAATTCACATCCACATTCCAAGTAAAAACATATGTCATTTCTACTATGGAATCTTACATGCCATGCCATGAAATGAGATGAGACTCAATCATGTACCATGCCCGGAGTCCTTATCGACTCCCACCATACCCGAGTCTTTACCGACTCCTACCACACAATGCAACGCAAAAGTGTGATAAAATCCGTCATTTGTGGATTACATCCGATGATCATTTTACAAAACAAATTCATTTTTTTTTCAAACCAAAAGTTTTTTGGATGTTAAACCTCAATGATCATTTATATACAAAAATCATGTGTCTTTTATGGGCAACAATTTCCGAGGTCTCACCGTAGGCTCCGCGCGCCTTCCAACACTTTTTGGACTTTCATCATAGGAGTGTCTGAACCAGTCTGGATCTTTCACCCGAGAGAGAATCTAGCCCTTCTTACTATTACCCGACACAAGTTTTATTTACCGTTTCATGCAATCATGTGACTCTATTGGACGTCTTCCAACTATATTTGCTTCCAACCATCAATCACTAAGCGAGGTGATTTGATTATAACCATGTATTCACACATTCAATGCGATGTCCCCGTGCATATGCAATGTAATGCACCATTGCATGTTATATCATGGCACATGTATAATGAATGCTACATATGCAACACAATCCACACCACTCACCGGGTGTCATGGACAATCACATCACCCGCATATGACTTCCATACTTCATTTCATCCATGTCAATATATTATGCATGCATATATCAACATCAACATACAAAATGTCATTCTATGTTCAAGCAATGACACACACACAATCAAGTTATGTAATGGCCATCTGCACATAGATATGCATCACATGTCAATACATTATAACACACATATTGACATCCAAACATGTCACCAGTTAGTCAAGAAATGACACTCTCAAACAAGTCATACAATGGCCCCAAAGCTAGCCACAAAAATCACAAAGCGGGCCATGAAACCGACCTCAAACATGCCATAAACACAGGCCTCAACACAGTCATAGGCTTGCCTAGGCGTATCCTACCTTCACCTAACCGAAGTGGTTCACCTAGGCGAGCAAAGTCTCACCTAGGCCGACCAGAAACTCCACAAAACCATCCTTGAGTTCGCCTAAGCGAACACTCCCTTGCCTAGGTAGACCCCTTCGCCTAGGCGGGCCCCTTCGCCTAAGCGAAGACCTATTTTCTTCCTAGGGAAGCCTCTTGCCCTCGCCTAGGAAAAGAACTTATGGACACTTCCTAAACCCGAAACCTTTGATTTCCCAAACTCATGTTTTAGATCCTCGATGAAATCTCACGTTTTCGGCACCCACGCGTAGCCCTCGTCAATGTGATGAACTTTCGTTCTTGGCATGACAAATTTCAACCGATGGAATCCCATAGATCATAGAGAGAAGTCTTGGTGTTCCCTTTCCTTCTCTCTTTCTATCTCACATGGACAAAACCGGGATAAATGGGATATTTTTCCCTTTTTGCCCCTCAAGCCCTCACTTAAGGCTTAAGTGAGTGGCCCACGTCACGCCACATGTCCCCGATCTGTCTAGGTCTGTTTTTCCCCGAAATGATTTATTTCATCCCAGTCTAAGTTCAAATTATTCTAAATGAACTTTACATCAGTTATTTCCCAAAATCTCATTTTTAGGTTCCCTAGACACCCGTCGCCCGGAAAATCGTGAAATTCTAACTATCTCGGAATTCAACGAAATTCATCTAGGTAAATAGATTTCGCGAGACGATTCTAATGATGAGGTATGTTTCATCATCCAAGATCTAGAAAATTTCCAGGTTTTCAACCTATACTATTTCAAAAATTTACCGTTTTGCCCACTTTTCAAAAAAATTAAATTTTACCTAGGTTTTACAAGTGAAGCTAATTGGGAGAAGTCTTCAATGAATCTCTTGTAATACACTACCAATCCTAAGAAACTGCGTATCTCGAAGACTGTCTTCGGTCTCTCCCAACTCATAACTGCCTCAACCTTTTCCGGGTCCACGGATACACCCGAAGTCGACACCACTTGCCCCAAGAATCTCACCTCAGTATGCCAAAATTCACACTTATTGAATTTGGCATACAATTGATGGTCTCTCAAGATCTGGAGAACAATCCTCAAGTGACCCTCATGCTTCTCCTTTACTGAGTAGACAAGATGTCAACGAAGACTATATAACAAACCGATCTAGTGTGGTCGAACACTCCATGCATGATCCATGACGTTACCGGAGATTCACTAATCCGAATGGCATCATTGTGAACTCAAAATTCCCATATCACGTCCTAAACGCCTTCTTTAGAATATCTGCCTCCCAAACCCTCACCTGATGGTAACCAGTGCAGAGATCTATCTTAGAGTAAACCCGCGCCCCTCTCAGCTAATCAAATAAATCATCAATCCTTGGCAAAGGGTACCTATTCTTGATAGTAATCAGATTCAAATGCCTGGGTGAGTTTGCGACAGCCAAAGGGTCTTGTCATTCTTCTTGGAAAACAGCATCGGAGTGCCCTAAGGTGAGGTGCTCGGTCTAATAAAACCCATATCCAACAATTCCTTTAATTGGACTTTGAGTTCTTGCAACTCAGCAGACGTCATTCTATGTGGAGTCATAGAAATAGGCATGTGCCAGGGTGCAACTCAATAGTGAAGTTTACATCCCTATGCAGAGGAAATCCCGGTAGTTCATCAGGAAAAATGTCCTCATACTCACAAACCGGGCTCCAACAAGGTGACCCATAACCCCGTCTCGCCTCGTCTGTAAGGCTTTGCTAGCCAACCCATTAACCCGCCCGTGCCATCGATTCTGTGACACGCCTTGCTGCGGCGCATCGTGGCTATCCTAAACATAAAACAAGTACCATCTGGTGTGTAGATAATAACCCTCTTACGATCACAATCAATGATGACTCGGTGTGCCGTCAACCAATCCATCCCAAGGATGACATTAAACGTCGACATGTCCATGACCCTAAGGTCCACGGTGAATAGAATCCCCAAGATCTCTAACTCACAACCTTGACATATCTGATCAATGCTCACCCTAGCTCCTAAGGGAGAACTCACATGCAGTGACTCTTCTAAGGTTTTAACCTCTAAGCCCAAATCTTTCACACATGATGCGGCAACAAGGGAATGAGATGCACTAGAATAAAAAAAATAATCTTGCCTATAAGTGAGAGAATAGAAATGTACCCTAAATGACAGACTGATATGTAAGCTTAGCCTAAGGTGTAATAGCGTAGACAAGACCCTAGTCCCCAAGCACTCGGCCAGAGCCCTACTTGACTCCGACTCATGCCTAGGCCCATCCGACCCGATCAGGTGAGTAATGTCCGTACAAAGGTCTTTTGTGGACTCATAATTCGGCCCCCGGGCTCATGGTGGGGCAGGAGGAAACAAACTAAGCATATGAACGTGCCCCATTGATGATGACATGGTGTCCTATGGCCCCAGACCTCGCTGAGGGCAATCCTCGCCATGTGTCCAGGCTGGTGACAATAGTAACATGTTCTCTGCATTGGTTGGCTAAGAGCCTTGAAGTGCCTCCCATCTTGGGATGATCGAATTTAGCCTCTGTCTTGATAGTCGGCTTTGTCCCCGAAACTTTGCAGATTAAGTCCTCGCCTTCCCTCGAGCTAGAAGAGGAAGGTCAGTTCCTTCCTTTATCTTAACACCCACATCTCGTATGCTCCGCAAGGCCGTCCACCTCTCTCAATGGCCATAGCCGGTTTCGACCATCAAGTCTATGTCTTATAGAGAAGTCCTACAATTTTACACCAAATGGACAATTTCAAACCATCCTCAAATCTCTCACTTCTCAACATGCCCACGGCCACATAATTATCACCAAATCCAAGCACTCAAAGGAACTTAGCTGATTTATTCGAGGAACTGTCATCGTCCCTTGTTTCAGTTCTAGGAACTCTTGAGCTTTTACATGTCAGGCAGATGCCAGGAAGTACATGCCCATGAAGAGCCTGTTTTAACCCTTTCAATACCGCCATTCCAAGCTCGAGGCTTCACCCAATCCCACCATACTGATTCGCCCCTAGCCGGAATGCAAATCAGAATTATTCTAGCTGGGCACGGGGAGGTGATCTCATAGCCTCAAGATCTCAATGACTTGTCCGAACCCAATGATCAGCTACCATCTAGTCCCTTCCTCCCTTAAAGGTTGGAGGATGGTGTGCCTTGAACTCAATAGTTACTGGCCCCCTCCCTCGCTCACGCCTGCACTAGTCCGGTGCAATGATGGCCCATAGCACTACTTCATGCAATAGTAGCACCATAAAGATCAATAACTCTATGAAGGCTTGTTAATCAAAGGCCGACTGTAAATTCGACGGTTTGCTCCGCCACCGCCCCAAATGGCCCTCTTCCTCGATTTTCCATCTACATAAGTTAGATAGCAATAGAGTCTACATAACATCCCAAATAAAGGGGGATCGAGTTTAAACTTTGAGATTTCTCTCCTTGTCTAACTAGTAGTGTATGTGCCAACCACTAATAGACCTTGACATCCCGAACCATCTCGTTCGTTCTTTTTCTGAACCCCCAAGGTTATGTTTTCTAACCCTAGTGTTCCTCTTCTTCCATATACATTTTACCACATACATTATTCACATAACACAAAGCACACAATCATGTAGCAGATTGAGGCACAAAACATGAAATGCACACTGAATGCAATGGTCTAGACCCATGCCCACCAAGCCCTAGGTGATTTATACAAATGCTCTAATACTAAGTTGTGACACCCCAAAATCTGGGGGTCCGTTCACGGAGAACATGTGGATATCGTATAACCCGATAGCACATCGTTGAGTCTCATTTATCGGGATCCATAATTTTACCAAAACTGGACAGAGTCTCCTTCGTACGGGGAGCCATACCCAAAAGCAATCCTATACTATGCACAATACTGCAATAAAACAACACATGCCAAGAAGTCCCGGGTTCGCCTAGGCGAAGCTCACCTTCACCTAAGCGAGGTAAACATAGAATACAAGACGCCCATGTATGAAAATTTTCATATAAATTCAAATACAATTATTTAACATAAAATTACATGCCAAAACTAGTTTATGCTACAAAAAATGTTACAAAAAGAATTTTAAAAGCCATAAGACGGCTTTTTTCACCCTTGCGGTTCCGGATGAGAGCCATCCACTAGCGTATATCCCACACCTGAAATTTTTTCCCCATATAGGGTGAGCCACGCCAAAGATAAGTACTCCTACAGCACCACTCCCCCACATGTTGCACATGCAATGTTCACATTCTACACCACATTCACATCAACATTCCAAGTAAGAATATGCAAATTCTTCCTTATCAAGGATTAACCTTTCGAGAAGTAAGGGATTTGGAAACTAGGAAATTTGTAGATAAATACCTTTAGTGTATTTCCCTCCTTGATCCATTCGTCCATAGCGAATCCTGCCATGCAGGAGGACTACAAATTGGGACTCTGGGAATTCTAGACTGGGGCCTACCTTGAGGCCGCCTCCGGGAGGATGGCTCCGACTTTCATGCATTGTCCGGATTTCCCGTCTGCGTCCTACCGCCGACATGGAAGGTGGTCCCGGGGCCGCCCATATCACCCGGCTTGCAGATGGACCGGGGCTAAGCTGGTCATCTTAGGTCCATCAAGTAGATGGGTTCAAAAACTATGGTACTTACAAACCCCATTGATCAAAACTTTAGATTTCAAGCAAACAAGGGAAAGAAAAAAATAACTTTTATAATTTACTATCCATCTACTCATATTTATAATTTCATTTCATAGGAAGAACTTTTGGCACCATGTTAGGATTTTTCTTGTGTTCTGCATTACTCTCTCAGAAGACAAATAAAAAGTTGAGAGGAAGTTTAAAAAAATGCACCTTTCTGTTATATATGCTGCTTAATTTTTTTTTTTAATTTTACTAAAGGCTTGTATGATGATATATAGGGGGAAAATAGGGAAATTGAAAAGAAAAGTTAGCAACATGCCTGCTATTTTATGATCCCTGCAGAAAAACTTATTTGAGTCGTCCAATTTTGAAACTCAACTAAACCCCACTTTTAATTCATTTCTCAGAATGACAGGATAGAATACTTACTAGGATCAAGCTCTGAACTAACAAGCTCTAAAAGGAGTAATTTAGAAAGGAGGTCCGATTTATCATTGAGTCCATGGCTGAACCCAACAAAACTGGACAAGAACCCTCCAATTGTTAGTTTAACTGTAACAGTTACCCTAACAGAAATGGACGTCCGGGTTCCACCAGCTACTGCTTTAGCCTTGTTAGGGACATAACACACCCTAACATTCGTATCCTTTTTCTCAAGTTGCGGCCTTCGCCAAATTGGAAATGAAGGACTCTGGTTGGGGATTCATTGTTTGTTCAGCAAGAAGAATATCCGGGCATGGTCTGGCAGGGGGATCTGAGTCTTGAAGATATCCGTATTCTGAGTTATCATAGCTATTTTGTGGTGGCGGATATGGAGAAGTACTGTCTGTGCCCTTTGATATCAAGCTTTCTGGCTAGAGATGGGAGTAAGTAATAGAACTATTCATGCTGTGGCTTCATATAGCATTCAGTAGAAACAGTCATAATTAGTTTAGTTGTAATAATTATTAACCAGATTATCTTTGTAGTTTTTATGAACTCCTATGAAGCAAATTCAAGATTTGATATAACTAATTAATAGGTGTGAGTCCCACATCTTTTAGAGATAGGGAAGATTATGAATTAATAAATATGGACAATATTGTCAGATGAGACCTTTTAGGTGGAACCTAAAAGCAACACCATTAGGGTTTTGACTCAAAATGGACAATATCATGCTAATGTTGATAGAGGTAAATTCATTAAGTCCATACAAAGGATGATATGTTTTGGGAAAACTGCTTAGTTTTCCTCTCACATACACAACAAAAACAATATTCACTGAACTGCAAGAAATCGCTAATACAAAATAATGACAAATAAAAATAGTAATAGCGTAAAATAATAACAAATAAGAACACCGTAAAAATTTACGAGGTCTCTAAGAATAGCGCACGTCCCGGGGCGCCAAATCGAACAACTCCCACTAATAAAAAGAATTACAAACTTAAGACCACAAATCAACTTCCTAAGAAACTCCGAGGCAAAGTAAATACCCAAAACAATCTAATACTACAAATAACCCAAGCCATTTAAGATAAGGTGGATTTGTATAATATAGTGGGGCTTATAGGAAATTAAAAGGGAGTGAAAATCCCACATCAACCGATGTGGATTCATAGACAAAAAGCGACAAATCTCCACCTTGACAAATATAATCCCATCTCAAAACTTCTCTTTAACAAAACCGCAACGCCCAACGCTTCAACGACCAATCAAACTTTTGCAATGTTGATCAAGTCTACAATGATTGAACTTGGATCGCTATCAATTTATCAACATATCCGCAGATTACCACCGGGCCTTGGATCTTCCGAACTAAGCACTCCACCTTCTTCAATGATTTCCGCACAAATGATATCCACATCAATATGCTTCGCTCATGCATGATAAACTCGTTCTTCGCTAAATGAATAATAGCTTCCGTTGTCAAAACACTATAACCGGCCACCAACACCCAAATCATCAAGCAACTTTAGCCATATTGCTTCCTTAACTACTCTGCGGATCGCCATATACTCGCTCCACATGCACAGTTACACCGGCCGACCGTAAAGTAGACTTCCAACTAACTGGTGCTTTTGCAAGAGTAAACACATAACCAGCAGTTGATCTACGTTTATCAAGATCACCAACATAATCTGAATCGCAGTATCCAACTACATGCTGACCAACCATATCATCCTTCTCAAATATCAAACCAACATCTAAGGCTTAACGCATTCTAGAATCCATTTCCTTACCGCTCGCTAATGTTCTTTCCGGGGTGATTATGCATGTACCGCGCTCCCAACCGCACGCGAAATGTCGACCAGACACACCATAGCATACATCAAACTACCATTGAAACATAAGCCACCATATCTTCAAACCGAAAGCAGGTTTCCTAATCTCCTTTCTCTCACGGTAATTGCAACTCGCCGCCGCTAAGGTTCGCCAAACCTCTTCCTCCAACATCGGGCTTCATGATCCGGTCCACGCCCACAATCTGGGTCGCTTCCGTCGCCTCAAACCCGTTCCGCTTCTGTCCCGCCCGCGCAGCTTCCTCTTCTGGCCGCCAAAGTGCCTTCCATGACTTTCATCCGCTGCTACCTTCTTCAAGACATGATGTAATTCATCAAAAGTAACATCCCCGCTAGAAATAATTTTCTCGAAGATGTGACACCGCAGTCTGTGATCCCTTGACACCGAGGGTAATCCCTATAAACAATGCCTTTAGCCTCGATCCAACTGTTTCGAGATTCCTTTACATGATAATAAGTAGTGGAACCAAACACATGTAAAGTATCATAATCATTTATATGTTTTCCAGACCATACCTCCAAGGGTGTTTTGCCATTTAGTGTCGCTGATGGCAGATTTGCTAATGAGATGACTTCGTATACATAATGCCTCAAATTCTCGTAATCATTACTAAACCAAGATTGATTAACATACAATCGAACTTTCTCCAAAGAAGGTCTTGCCTACGCGCTTTTGCCACCCCATTCTATCAAGTGTAATTCTAACTGTAGTGCCGAGATATGCCTTCCTTCTTGGCGTAAATAAGAAAAAATTGATCATTTCATATTCCGTAATTACTGTCGACGCAGTACTTTAATCTTCCTCCTCGCTTGGTTCTCCACCATTTTCTTCCTGCTACAAGAAATGTTTCAAACACCTCACTCGGATTTCACAGTATACAATCTAAACTCTTCCTCGAAAAGTCATCAACAAATGTAACAAAGAAATGTTTACCTCCCAAGGAAGTTGCCTTGGTCGGGTCCCCATATCAGCCCGTGTGAATATAATCCAATATACCTTCAAGATTATGGATCATGTCAATCTCACCCTCTTTGCTGCTCTACAACACATTGCTTGCAAAATCCAGATTTCAAGCTCAGACCTTTCAATAACTCAGATAGCCAATGTTTGCAAAGATTTCTCCAAGATGTCCAAGTCTCATATGCCATAACCCGACATCTCTGCCTACTTTGTCTACCTCCCGATATTGGCCGGGCCACTGGGTCCCTAATCGGCCGTACGCCTCGATAAAGGTACAGGTTGAGCCCCCATACCTTCATCACCACAAGTGCTCTCGAAACAACTTCGAATCCCATTTTTCATAATGATAGTTGAAACTCAATTCCAAGGTTCAAAGAAATGAGATTCTTTCAAGCTTCCTGAATGTACCAAAACATCCGTCAAAGACTTAGTCGCACCCATCATGATTCTTCAAACTGACAACTGATCCCACTTATCTCAGAAGGTTGATCATTCGCGATAAACAACACTACCCATCGCTCGTAAAGTCAAGAACCACTTTCTAAACACATATGGAATGAGCAGTCGAATCACACAACCATTCATCGCAAGACTAGTCACCGATGACACACAAGCCAATGAAAACCTCGACTTATCATCTTCAACTACATGCATGTTTCCAACCAGACCCTTTCCTTCTTTTTATGCAATGACAGTTTTTCTTCCACGCCCTTTTCGTGGATAAAAGGTACATTCATCTGCGGTAAGCTCGTTTTATGATTGAGATCTTCCCTTCTCCCCGGTTTTCTACTTGATTTCGACATCGAACAAAGCGCGGGTTTACCAAATAAGCCCCGTGTTCTAATTTATCTTTTTTCCGATCTCATTAGAATACAGAAAGAATAATTACTTTAAAGGTTATCGCTTCCTTCCCAAAGAAACATACTAACAATAAGGATGTCTATATTCATCAGAAGGGAAGCTAACAATATCAAAGCCTTATCAACATCACTTACTTTCATCTAAATCAATAAATCGCCACTAATGAATCAAATCGTGATGCGTGATCATTCATGCGGTACTGCTTTATATCGAAGCCGTGACAACTGCTCTCGTATGCATATTTGTCTGCTCGCGGCTCTTCTTCATGAACTTGTCTTCATCTCCTTCCACAACTTGCTTGCGCACGCCTCTCATAAATGGATATTTCCTCAACTCCTCGAGAGACACAATCGACCGCACTCACATGCTAAACGATTGATTCTCGGCCCAATCTTTCTATCAACATCTTCCGGCCCCGCTTTCTTCTGCAACATCAAGCTCCTGGGTTGAAAAGAACATCCCGCACCTCACACCGCCACACAAAGCTATTGGTGCCATCAAATTCCGTATTGGGGTCACCATTGATCTTGATGAGAATCCTTTCTTACGTAGGAGCATTGGATGGCAAGATCGATTCAAATTCTGACATTTCTACAACAAATAGTTGTCACTACGGTTCGTCAATATCTCAATAGAATCTTTTCTGATGTGGAAGATCGCACAAAGCCGCAAACTGCAAAGATACTAAACTATGTGAGCAAAAATGCCAAAAGCCCAAAGGAATCTTTCTCGACGCAAGATCGATAACACCGCAACCACAGAGCATACCTGCGGAACCCGACCGATACCAATTGTCGGGAACCGTTAGTTTTCCCCAAATACACAAATGCTACTATTCAATGAATACCTTGTGTAAATCACACACAAAATAACGATTGCAAATAAAATAAGTAATAACAGAAATAACAACAAATAAGAACACCAGAAAATTTACGAGGTTCGGCAATAGCCTACGTCCTCGAGCGCCAGTGAACAACTCCCACTAATAAAAAGAATTACAAACTTAAGACTACAAATCAATTTCCTAAGAATTTGGCGCAGTGCAAGTAACACCTAAACAATCAGAATATTACAAATAACCTAAGCTGACAAGCACGCGCGATTTGCAGTAAGACAGTAGCCTTATATTAAACAAAGGAGGAAAATCCCACATCAAACCGATGTGGGATTCATATTTGACAAAAAGCAACAGTTTTGATAGATGGTATCAACTAGATTTGTCTATTTTTTCCCCTCAAAAAATCAATGTTTTAAAACCTGGACTACGATCGATCAAAAGCTTACTCAGCTCATTTGCCTTCATCATAGACCTACTATTGAATCCTAAGAACATAATAAATATATTATTATATTTTATTTAAGATATTATTTATTACTTTTATATAAATAAAGAATTTTAAAATTTATTTAAAAATATGTATAATGTTGAAATATAAAACATATTAAAATGGAAGAAACTTATTTATTTAAATATATACTAATTAGTAGTAATATTATATAATTCTCATAATATCTAAAATAATCACACGACAACATGGGCCTGGGTAGAATCTGCCTCTCAGAATCTCCCTCCTACGCTCGAATTCATTGCCTCGCTTCGACAGAAAGATTAAAACGATATCGCTTTAACTTTTAAAAAGCACTACAAGCGAATCCGCTTCGATTTGAGCACAATGAACCGACCGATTCAATTTGGCTTCGACCACCGATTCGAATCCGCTTCCTATCCGATTCGGCTCACAATCCACAGATTAAATTGGACTGATTTTGTGGCCGATCGACTATCCGACCAATTAGTCTAATCCGATTTTTAAAACATTGCAAAAAATAGATTGTGATTAGATTGTTTTATGTGTTTCCTTCCCAGAAATTGCTTTTCAAAGCTTCACTATACCCCTCATAGTTGGCAACTCCTCATGAATTCCCTCGATAAAAGGTAATTCGCATGTTCAGGGACGTACTTTTTATATATATATATATATATATATATATATATATATATATATATATATATATATATATATTATTTTATTTTATTTTTTATGTTAGGTCTATTGTATGGTCGGTGAAGGGGACAAAATAAGATGATATTTCAACGAGACAATGTGTCTTTTGACTTACATTGAAGTAAAGATATGTTTCGAGACTGTACGTTTGAACGTTCAAGAACAAGTAATTCTTCCATCATTTTTACTGTATCTTTTGTTTTTTCTTAAAAAGTCTAATGAGATGACCCACAATAAATTATTTTAATTTCTATGTTCAAAAAAGAAATTAATAAATTCTAGAAATGCCGTACCTTGAGTTGTAAATCCATGACAAGTGTGAACTCATGTAAATAAGTTCGAGGATACTTGATGCAGATTTGTACGTTATTCAATCTTGCACGATTCAAATCCCCTCAAAGTCTTAGGAGGTTTTACCCAATTGTTAATTTGGGCTGCCAGGTGATTAATCCAAGGCTACGCAAACTGTTCAAACATCGACATCGATGTGCGGAAAAAAAGTGAGCATCACACGATTTAATTCTATTTCAGAATCAATGTGATAATCGATAATAAGTACTGACAAATTTTAATATTGTTAACTCATTCTATTACCGTTTGTATAACATATTCAGAAATTTAACTAATAGTTGATAATTGATAGATATTTAATTGTTTAAAATGACTAATGAGGACATTGACACAATTTATTGTTGAGCATTTTTTTGTTAATAATTTAGATTTAAAAGGTGAATTTATTGGAAATAAGGTATGCTACTATTGAAGAATTAAAAAATCATTTCCAAAAAGTAAAGATTAGTCCTTTGAAAATTTAAAAATATTTAAATTTCTTGAATTGCTAATTTGGAAAAATATTAACATTGTGTAAATAGATAAATATTACTATTAATTTATCAATAAAGTTGTGGTGTAAATAGATAAATATTACTATTAATTTATCAATAGAGTTAGAACAAAATTTTTTATGTAAATTAGTGATAAATCATATTCCTTAATACTGCCACTTTCATAGTAATTATATACACTATTTCAAGATGGGGCATTATTAATAAGCTCTCATAAGGTTTTGTGAGAACCTTAGAGCAAGGGAGGTAATTATTGACAACTTTAGAACAAAATTTTCTTTTCAATTATACAGATGCAATCCTCTCTTCCAATTTTTTCTTTACCAAACAGGAACATTAAAGGTTTTAATTGGTCAATTCTCTAAAATAGGTCCAATTCTCTAATTTTGACACAAAACGCTTTTCACTAAAGAGGGTTGATGGGTCCAATTTTGATGCTCCATGCATTCATGTTACTACACTCATTGCTATCATAGGCCACCTTTAACAGCTTTTAAGATGGGTTTATACATGTGACTATTTTCTCCCCACATATTGGTACCACCTCCCTATATGTCAAATTAGCCATCATGAGGCAAAGGATGATTAGAAAATGAGAAGGAAAATGCAAAATTTTAATTTTTAAAAAAATGTCTATAGAACAAACAAAGATTTTAAAAATGATTTTTTCTTTTTTAAATAGAAGTTATTTTCTTACTTAAAAATTAATTTTGATTATTTTAAGCTAATTGAAACTATATTTTATACCCTTAACTCTGCATCTATGATTTATTTTTGAGTTAATTTCATCGAGACCTGTAAGATTTGGTGTGAATATGTTCAACTGTGATTAGTTTCAAATTTCGTTAACGAGTAGCTTTATATATTATTAAAAAAAAGAGTAGCTTTATAGATTTATGTTGTCCATCAAATTTTAATTTCGAAAGAATTTTATATATATAAAATATTTATAAGATTTTTTAAAATGTTCTTAAATATTTTAGAGTCTTTTATTTGGTAGAAGCTGTTCAATAAATTCATAAAGATATTTTATTGAGGGAAAAACAAGTCCCATGCACTTCGATGAAATCTTTTCTAAGATAGAGGTCACGATAAAAGGGAACTGGCGATGTTAGGTACGCGTTTTGATTCTCTAAAAACCTAACATACATACCAAAAGAACTCATATATATGTATTTATCAATGAACGATCATACATTTGATTTTTGTATTAAGCGGCCCCTTGTTTTGTCCAAGAAGGAGACGAATGAAGATGACATTTCATTAAGACATATAACTTTCATTTATATTGAAATGATTATGTGTTTTTGGGTGAAGTATTTGAGTGTTCTTTCATCATTTTTATTATTTTTAATATTCTTTAAGTCAAATGCATGCGATGATTTAATTTCATTTTTTTATAATTTGAATGATCATAAAAAATATATATTATTATCGTATCATAATCATCACATGTCATGGAAATAAAAAATAAAAGCAGTAATTGAAAATCTCTTTTTTTTTTGTTAAATATTTTTAATAAAAGTATTTTGCTATATATAGGTAGTAGTTTCATTCTTCATCAACGTATTGATCTTACTTATTACTTGTTTTGGATCATAGCCAATATCATTAACCTTTTGCTAATCCTTGTTAATTAAGGAGATCATTATTTAATAACTTAAAATTTTATATTAATTCATAAATTAACATAAAATGAGAGATCCAACACGCGTGATCGATCATTTGTAGGGCTCAATGTCTTCGCCCGTTGATCGATCAACATGCCGAACAATGAACTTACATTTTGTCAGGCTCGTGGTAATACCCATAATTTAAAAAAAAAATAAAAAAAATACAAAAACAAAAAGGAGGAAATAAGATGGGATGTTTTGTAATTTCTCAAAATTGGAAGAGGCTCTTAACTAATATAGAATTGTTTTGCTAAAAGAAGGTTTTCCTACACAATCTTAACATTCTTCATCCTTTTTTTCTCTCAAGGAGAGGAGATATAAGTTAGAGTTTCTAAGATAAGGGCTTCAAGCTTCAAGAAAACATCAATCCCAAGTAAGTATTCTTTTCCCCTCCTGATTCTTGGTAGTTAGGGTTTTCAAATGTTTAGATTTGCAAGCCTAGGGCTTTCTAAAATTTGAAAAATATGAAACCTTAGAAATAATTAGAATGCATATAGTCAAGGAAACTTGCTTAGGCTAGGTTTGATGTTTGATGTATATGGGCAAATTCTTACTCTTGGAAACTTAGATTTGAAAACCTAAGGTTACCTAAACATTCAAGTATGAAACCCTAGGAATGTAAGAAAGACATAATATTGAGAAATTTGTTTGGGAATTGGTATTTAATGTATTTTGGTAGTTCTTGAACTAGAAAACTTTGGATTCCCTACAAGTTACAAATAACCACTTGTTCATAAAAGATTTGGGAATTTCAACCAAAAATAATGTTTTATGGCAAAATCCCTAATTTTGGAGATTTAAGAATTTGATAGAGTTGGAAAATGGGTGATGTTGAGGCTCTTGTGAAAAATGACCTAATTTATTTGAAATTCTCAAGTTAAAGAATCTTTGAGATTTTAGGTTTACGTATTTTGGGTTCCTGTGAAAAGAAAAAATATGAGTTTTTTTTTTTTTTTGTCTAATAGGATGTTATTCATATTATTCAGGTGATTTGTGACTCCTTGAGGCTTATTGAATTTTTTTTCTAGTTCCTTGGAATACCAGGTAAGGAATATTAATGCACATTTTCCTATAAAACAAAATATTTTACTATTATATGTGAATATGAGTTTTGGAATTTTCTAGTTATTTAAATCACATGCATGGATCAAATACGTGTTTTATATGGAGAATGGATTTGAGAATGTTTACGGTAAAGATTGAAAGTTATGGAGATATACTTTGTATTTCTCGTGAATTTGGAAACATAAAGAAATATTCGATTGGTTTATATGGCCCCTATCAAAGCAGATAAACTCGACAAATACGACTTACGCCAACAGATAACTCTACGTGATAATACCACCAATGGGTATAAACTTGACAAATACACCCCGTACCAATGGATTATAGTAGTTTACAAATGGCCATCACAATGTGGCTGTAATAACATTTATTTGAAACAAATACTTGCATCTACGAAGGTATGTTTTTGAAAAATTGGTTGATTTGACTATGATATGGAATTATTTGAGAAGTAGAAAACATGATGAACATTGGTTTGAAATATATTTATCTCTTATTTTTCTTGTATTCAAGTATTTTATGGGATTTTTTAGGAAATGAAGAAAAATATGTTATATCTCCAATTTTTAGAATTTTAAAGTACTTGATCCTTGAAACTGTAGTGAAATTATTTATTGGGCTTTTAGCTCACTCCTTATTGTTGATCATTTTCAGGTACCTTAGACATTGAAGATGAGTGATGCTGGGTGTGACGGCCCAAAATCTGAGGGTTCGTTAATCACCCATAAACCCACAGTGAACCTATGGATATCGTATAACCCAATACCACATCGTTGAGTCCCCTTTACCGGGATCCATAATTTCACTAAAACTGGAAAGAGTCTCTTTCGTACGGGGAGCCCTTGCGACGCCCCAAATCCCGTGGGTCTTGTTGACCACCGTCAACCTACGGAATACTTGTGTCTCATATCATGAGACCCATACATGACTAAAATGGCCACATTGGCCCATACATCCATACTCACAAAAATGTATATTTTATACAAAAATGAGTTAATTTACAATTACTCCAACTCGGGGTCTTTACCCATATTTTTACAAAATACATAACAAGACCATATATGGTACTCTCTTCGTTTCTAAGACTCCTTGACAAGGCCCCATCCTCAGAACCTTCTGACTAAATAATTTTCCTCGACAGGTGAGCAATGCCCAAGAGCGAATTATCCTACTGGTTATTCCCCACCCAAGTGCAATATTATAATGGCAACTAAACACATTCAAGTAAACATGCAAGTTCCTACTCAAATGTCTACATGATACGGATGAGAATGTGACTCACCCTTTCCACTTCAGCCCCCTCATTGACTCCCACGCATGCCTAAGCCAAGTGTGAGAAACACCGCTTTCAAAAACAAAGGGTTTTTGTTCTCTAAAACATAATGTAAGTTTCTAAGAAAATCTATCGGATAATCCTCCGAGATGAATTGTCAATTCTCCGAAATACTACGGGTCTCCTCCGACGTGTACGTTAGACAACTCTCCGGCGTACCTAAATCTTCCTTCGAAATTCCTTTCACAACCATTTTCCTTTTTATTTTCTTTCATGTCATGCACTCACACCTATTGTTCTAGGTTGCCCCGGTGGATATGAAATGCATTATGCCATTTTCATACAATACATGCCAATGTATCAATCATGCATATATTGATAAGATTTATACACAATCATCATGTTATTCATTCATAGCAATAACATCAAAATTAGCTCACATGGGCTAATTGACAATTTAATTTCTAATGGCTCACACGCAATTATATTTCATATAATTCAAACATCATGTTAACATTAAATTCCATGCATTAACATATTATTTTCCACACAATTCAGGCCATTGTAATACACTGTACATACATAATAAATGTTCTTCCCATTTTAAGAAAATTCACAGACGTTCGCCACCAACATGCAAATCGAGACTGCTTTTACCAGCCTCTTAAAAAATAAGGTGGGCTGTCCATAGATAGCCCCCTCATCAACGTCGGTTCCACTTCTTTGGAATCAAAATCTGTGGCCATTTCCGGCCTCACAACACCCAAAATCACCATTAACACACATGTAAAGCACATGGGGACCATTTTCGGGCCCGAGATCGCCGGACTGCCCAAAATGGGTCCCGAATTTTTGAAGATGTGTCCCACTTTTCTGGATCCGCCAAATGGCCATTCACGACCTCATACAATCCAAATCATTAACAAGGCTCTTAAACAAGGATTAAATCAAGTAGGAGAAAACCCCTACCTTCCCAAAATTTGTCGAAACTCCCCAAAACCAGTGCTCATGCATAGTGATGAGTCTAAAAACTCATTTGATTTTTAATCCATTTTTCTGAGTTTATTACAAGTTAATTGTTGATTCATATACAAAAACCTGGGTAATTTTCTCAAATTTAATTTTTCTTAAAATACAATATATAAAAATCCTGAAGAAAAACTTGACGAATTCAAATTTCTCGCAAATGTAAAGGAGGTCGTGACTAGAAAAAGAAAGTCAGACAAGGAGCTGCTCGTGATATTTCCTGTGTCACAACATCAAGACCATTTAATGAGGTTGCAACCAAGAAAACGTGGTCGGCTACCGAAAGAAACTATTCAAAGTAAAAGTCGGTGGTCGAACGCCTAATCCGAGGTCGCCGACGTTGATCCGTTGATGAAGCAACAGATGAGGTATCTGCAAGAAAATTTGAAGTTGCAACCAGTTCTTAAATGAAGGACTCAAATTGAATTCGAGACATCATCTCGAGGTCACGACATGGAACTAAATAGGGAGTCACAACAAAGAGATTTGAAGTTGCAACTACAAGAGATGGAGAATCAGAAATGAAGTCGCGACATAATCTTGAGGTCGCGACAGGTAACCTGAAGCTGAGCCAAGCAAGTCCCAATTATAGAAATCTAAGTTGCAACCATTTTGTTATTCAAGGACCTTAAGAGAGGTCGCGACCAATCACTGAGGTCGTGACCTAAAGAAACACTGAGCATTACAAAGCCATGTCATGACTTAATATTGAGGTCGTAACATAAAAACTCGCCAACGAAGTCTTTTCCAAGCAAAAGGGAGTCACGACCACTTAATCGTCAAGAACCTAAAAGGAGGTCGCGACCAATCACTGAGGTCATGACCTGAATAAACTCTGAGCATCAACATCTAGGTCGCAATTATGTTTAAAGCAACATGAGGTCGCGACATCATATTGAGGTCATGACCTGTTCAAAGGCAAGGGGCTATCAAAATCAGTCACGACCTAATATTGAGGTCGCGACATATATTCTGGCTATATCAAATCAAAAGACCAAAAAAGAAAGTCACAACCTGAGGTAAGGCAGTAGAAACAGAAATGTGATCGTAACCTAAAACTGAGGTCACGACATGCAGTGTAGCAAGGAAAGCAAGTCCTAACCTAGAACTAAAGTTGTGGAGGTTGAAACCTAAAACTAAAGTCGTGACTTAGAGTTGCAACATAAGGGAACTATAACGAGGTCGCGACATCAATTCTTGAGAACAACTGAGCCAGAGAGGTCGCGACCACTAATAACGAAGTCGCAAGAAACTTGGTCGCAATTGAAGAAACTTGGTCGCAACTGAATTGGAACAAATAGAGGGAATCTAAGTCGCAACATCAACCCGAGGTCGCGACCTGAGACGATGAATTGGGCTTTTCTTTTGAGAATTCCACCTGGAGTTTTTTTTGGAATTCGGCCCACTTTTTTTAACAAATGCCTATAAATAGACAAGATAGAATAAGAAGAAGCCCGCTCACTACCCGTAAAAAAGGGGAACGAAGAGGAACTCAGTGTATAGCTTAGAGTAGAATTTTATTTTCTTATTTTTATTTTTTTATTTTATTTTCTTTCTTCTTGAATTCTTTTCGATCTCGAATCACAACTATGTAAATGAGTGAGTCGAATTTTTATTTATGTTATTTTCTTCTTAAAATTATCAATAAAACTCATGAATGACAAATTTCGAATTCATTTCTTCTCAGTTTCATTGCGATTATAGTGGATTTACGTGATCGATGCACCATTTCTTTAATCAGAATAAAAAGAATTTGGAACGCAATTCTCCGCTAGATTTGGGATATACGCTAGTTACGCCTTTTCGCAAAAACATGTGAGAAAAATTATTCGGGGTTAGGATTTACTTACTTGGTGTCGCTTTTGAATCGATAAGTCTCAATGGCAAGACTTAATACTCATTCGAGGGAATGTATCTTCGCCTGACAGATGCCCTCTGTTACTACTGCAGCCGAGATTCCGAGAGCCGAGAACATTCACTTCGGGTATGCTAGACTACCATTGATGAACCGTTGAGCCTCCGAAGTTCATTCCGATAAATCCCCATTCGCTCATAATTGAAGTCGAGGGGAGTATTTAAATAAATATAAATAATCGTAGAGTTCACCTTAATCTAAAGGGAAGCTCCCAAACCCCGTGTTAGCCGAGATCTAATCAAGGGAAAGGACGAACTAATGGGACCGAGGATAAGCCACTATTAATTAAGTGGAAGAATTTTTGCAAAAATCCTGAGAAGGAAAGCAAAAGATCTGCAGTCATCAAGAAATGGGTGTGAAGTATTGAGAAAGAAAAATGCCCAGATCTTGCAAGAGAATTAGAAATATAGGTAACTAGTTTGATCTTGACTTCGAGAGAATCAAGGGCTTCAAACCAGTGAATATGGAGAAATCCAATTGCAACATATAGGTAATCTTGGACAAATCCAGATTCATACATAAAATAGAGCAATGAATTTTCGTATTGGAATTGACTGTTTCATTGTAATTCTTTGATAGTTTCGCTTTCTACCGGAAACTGACAAATTCAAAGATTTCCTGCTACACTTTATTTTTAGTCATTTACTTTTATTTTGTTTTGAATTTCAACAAAGAGTCAATAGTCTAGATCTTATTTTCTGTATAAAACTTTCACTGAAGCTTTAAATTCAAATAGCATAGAATTTCAAAGAGGTCGGTAGTTTATCTCTAATTTTCACAATCTCAAATGGGAATGGATACCTGACTTACATCTTATTTTACTACTAGATGACTATGGCACTTGCAATGTCATAGACTAGACCCATATTTTTAAATCATAAGCATTAAGAAAGAATTATTTTATCAAACAAATTTATCCAAAGTGACATGGCTGCAAGAGAAGTGTAAGGCTCTTGTAACTATGTGAATTTGAGGGGTTTTTAGTCTATATGGTGGCAAACAAGTTTTATGGCAACTTAAGTGTGGGATCAAAAGATTGAATTAGATCAATATTCTAACAAAAAAGAGGGAAATGCTAATTTGACATTTTTCTAAACATTTTATAAAAGAAAGCACTCAAAATACTTTATAAGTAAATAGCTATACCAGCCACTGATCTTTAACAAGCCATATTGAAAATATTTTTTTTAGGTCCCACTAATCCTATTAATCTGAGTGTGTTTCAATTTCAAGAAATCCTTTAATGCACATGAAATAGGATTCAGACCTGTTGCTAGCAGACACTAAATTGGAAAGAACACTCAGAAGCTTAAGAAAGACTAAAAGAGCAGAGAACGCAGCCATGGCAGATGAAAGACATGACCAGACAGAGGAGCAAAGGACAACAGCCAAAAGGCCTCTTATTACTGACAAAATGGAGGATTTTTGGAGGCCTATCATTCAGGAAGAATATTCTCGTAACTCGATGTCACTATGGATGCAAATAACTCGAACTAAAGCGCCTGATAACAATGGTGTAAAGAAAGATCGGGCCTTCACCGGCCACCTAATCAAGACCCTAACGAGCACTGGGTAGATTTCTCAGATGGCAAATACAAGAAGCCGAATTTGGCAAAGCCGTATGGCAAAGCCGCATCTCTTCCCATTTTCCTTAAGAGACATAGCAGCCACATGATATGATTCATTACCATATGGTTCGGGCTTGATACTGGGAAGAACCGTGGAAGCATATCAAGTGTGCTTCCCCATCTCTCACCTCTCGGTAGAAGAAGAGAAATAATAAGGTTCCAACAAGGGGGAAGACGAGAGCCTATATAGCCTGGGAGAGATTCAAGGGTCGTTGGAAAAAGGTGCCTATGCATGGAATCGATTTAAAACCCGTATGGATATAGTATATCATGCCTTAAATTATACATCTAAAGGCATCACGATGCTTCGTACGCTGGAGCATTTAAAAGAAAAAGTAATCAAGAGGCTAGTGGATCCGGAGAAGACCCAAACAATGCAATATGAAAGCTCCATCCAGCTTTCAAGGGTAATAGTAGAGGAAAAGGGTCATGTAGCCGAGCAAAAATGATAGCTATGGAAGCAGTTAGATGCCATCATGCACAAGATGGAAAACAGAAAGAAAATGCACACCGTCGAACAGAGCAAAGGGAAAGAAGAAGCAATGAGAAGAAATGCTATAATACCAAAAGAAGAGGACGCTATGAGGTCAGGAGGCTAAGTACGTGAATGAACGAAGAAATTACTCATTTCAAGTTAAACTTAACCTCGCCCACACATTACAAGCCTCCAAAGATTGGAACCATGAGAATTTCTCTATACGCGGAGGGGCGCATAAGGCCTAAGGTAATGGATGTAATCCTCAATGTGGATATCAACAACCACCAAGGTTCCAAGAGCGCATCAAGGGGGAGAAGGCAAGTGAATTGACCATCGCGGTCATGGGGAGGACTCCAACCATTCAAGAACAAATGTCATAGCTCACTGGGACAACAAGAGGCTTTATACACTTCCCTTACGACAGTAAATTGGTCTCGACTCGAAGCTAAGTCTCGATACTAAGTATTTTTAAAAATACAAGGGGTTCCCATTGAAGAACTTCAGACACAAGTAAAGGCACTGCCCTCTTAGGATGCCAAATCGCAGCAAGGGTACATTCCCAATGACACTAAAAGAATCCAAAGGATCGCATGCATAGCTTCGCTTAAGTGGGAAAGAAGTGCAACAACAACAAGAAAGAAAGGAAAGAAGAGACTGACGTAACAAGAAGAAACCGGAAAGGAAGGAGAGAAGAGCATACGTGACCGAATGTACCAAGGAAGTAGTGCAATGTAAAACAAAGAGAGAGTACTGCCTTATACACCTACAGTACATTCTGCAGGCTTCGGGAAGCAAAAGCGAAGAGCCGCTTTAAATTTGACATCTTCAAGAAGATAGAAATCAATATCCCATTTGCAGAGGTAATCAACCAAATGCCTAACTATGCAAAATTTCTGAAGGAGATACTGAACAAGAAAAGGAAAATAACCGATAAGGAACAGAACCCGATCGCTACCTATGCTGCGCTTATCCAAAGAAAGCTCCCAAAGAAAAATGAAGGACATGCGCTTCACCATCCCCCGCCTTCCATGGAAATATGAATTCAAGAATGCCTTGTGTGATTCTGGTGCTAGTATAAATTTGATGCCTCTATCAATGGTGTAAAGACTGAGTTTAGGGGAACTTACCTCAACAACAATCACATTGCAAATGGCTGACAAATCAATGGCACAACCAGAAGGTGTTCTTGAAGATGTGCTTGTCAAGGTGGGAAAATTCATCTTCCCTATGGATTTTGTTATCATGAAGATGGAGGAAGACACCCAAGTTCCTTTGCTGCTAGGAAGACCCTTCTTAGCAACCTGGTCGCCTTTTATAGATGTGCGTAAAGGTGAACCGACACTAAGGGGTGGGAATGAAGTAAAGGTACTTCAATCTTAATAGAGTTTGGAACATCCCGTGATGCGTATATTGTATGGTTGTAGAAAAACAATAGTCTTCTCGTTGTTGAATTGAATTCGATTGTATTCTTCAACATTCTATCAATGAAACTGAGATGAATTTTTAAGTGATTCGAGAGTATTGATTAGAAATGTTTCCCAAGATGTATAACAAAGAAACAAATTTCGAAAGCATAAATGAAAACACAAGATGATGTATGCAAATTAGACGTAAAACCGCCGAGCAGGAAATTAAGGCGTATGGGTTAATATTGAAGGAATTGCCCATTTGAAATATGAGTTCTTAGAACCAGAAAAGAGAAAACCAATCATTATATCACCGCATTGATCGAATATGAAGAAATCGAAACTCACTGAAATTCGAGAAAGTACAAGGAAGCTATTGCTCGGGTCAACTCGAGGATCCAAGGGTATTAATCCCTCCATTTGTATGCACAAAATAGTTAAATGATAATGCAAAACTTCTAATAACATCAAAAAGGAGGCTGAACCTTGTGATGAAAGAAGTTGTTAGAAAAGAAGTTTTGAAATGGTTAAATGCAGGTTTTATATATGCTATATCATATAGTTCTTGGGTGAGCCTAATGCATGTGGTTCCTAAGAAAGGTGGATTCACTGTGATCATAAATGAAAAGAATGAACCGATTCCTACAAGAACCGTGATGTGGATTCGGTGTGTATTTACCATGTGTAAAACAAAACACCGCAACAAGAAAGATCATTTTCCCGCCTTTCATTGATAAGATGTCGATAGTCAAGTACACCCTCAATTTCGTTTCTCGATGGATACCGGATATAACCAAATTGACATTGCACCTCGAGGATCAAGAGAAAAACCACCTTTACATGCCCATTCAGACTTTTCGCTTTAGAAGAATGCCATTCGCTCTCAGGTAATGCTCCCGGTACATTCCAAATATGCATGATGTCTATATTTTCCGATTCTCGCGAAGAATTTATGGAGATCTTCATGGATGATTTCACGCGGTATGGATCCAGCTTTGAACAAGGTTTCGATAACTGGGGACAGATTTCAAAGGTGCCAGACAAGAATCTAGCTCAATCAGGGAAAATGCCACTTTATGGTTACGTATGAATCATTCTAGGCACATGATTTCGGCAGCAGGCTAGAAGTAGACCAAGCAAAGTTTCAATTATAAGAAATATGACGCCACCCACTACGCCAAGGGAATTAGAAGTTTCTGCGACATACCGGATTTTACGTAAGATTTATCGTGAGATTTCTCAAAAATTGCTGTAATTCACTATGCGCATTACCGGAAAAGATACGAGTTCAATTCGATGAATCCCGGCCAAAATCTCTTTTCAAGAAATCCAACCGCACGAGGTTGAAGCTCCCATCTCTAAGAAACCGCATCGGGAATGCAGAATTCAAATCATGTGGTGATGCCGTGATTTTGCAAATGGGAGTCAGACGTGTAAAGTCGAAAAGGTATTCAAGGCAATATACTATGCCAAAGAAAACCTTCAATGAAGCTCAAGGAAAATTACTCTACCACCGAAAAGAGATGTCGGGTAATAGTATTCAGATGTGAAAAAATTTAGGCCATACATTTTGGGTCCCATGTAATTATACACCAATCATGCAAAGAAGCTTAAGTATCTAATGGCAAAGAAAGAAGCAAAGCCAAGACTGATCGTGGGTATTGTTATTGCAGAATTTGATTTAGAAATAAAGATTAAGAGGAAGGTCAGGATAATGTGATAGCCGATCACTATTAAGAGAGTGGAGAAACCCGTTGTACAAGAAGAAGAAAGAGAAATAGAAGAAAACTTTCCAGATGAGCAGTTATTCCAATTGTCACTCCAATCACCTTGGTATGCTGATATTGTGAACTTCTTAGCATGTGGAATTATGCCACTAGAATTCAGCCAATGCCAGTAAAAGTCGAGGATCGACAAGAGTAATTACATCCGACGACTCCACCGCCGCTGTAAGAGGAGTCGATCTCGATCATCGAAGATGTGTATTGAAGTGCAGCAAGGTGATTTTACAAGAATGTCATGCATCACTATGGAGGACATTTTGCGTGAGACAAAACATCCCATAAAATTCTCCACCGATTTTATCGCCGACTATTTCTGCGACCGTTTTGAAACGGGTGAAGCCGCGGTGGATCAATGCCGTAGAATGGGAAATATCGCTGAAAAGGCATGAAATGCCCCGCAAGGTATCCTAGTGGTGCAACTATTTGATGAATGGGAATAGATTTTAAGGCCTTTTCTAGCTTCATTTGGAAATATATACATACCCTTGTCAGGATTATGTATCAAACGGGTCGAGGCAACAAATTGTCCCAAGAATGATGCCAACAGGCTTGTGGGACTTACAAAATATTCTCACTGCATTTGGGACACCCGTAACTATAATCATGATGGAGGAAGCCACTGGTAATAAGGGTGTTTGACAAACTCATGGGTAGATATGGTATCAACACATTATGAGCTCGGGCTTATCATCCTCAAACAAATGGGCAAGTCGAAATTTCAATGTGGAGATAAAGAAAATTCTCAAAAGACTCGTAAGCTCCAAAGATAAGAGATCGTCTCTCGAACTGATGATGCACTCGGGCATACAAGACCGCTTTAAACTCCCATTGAATGTCCCTATACAGACTCGTCTTTGGAAAACCTTGCCACCTTCCTTCGAAAGCTAGAATATAAAGCTACGCTGGCCATCAATGTAGTTAAATTTTGATTTCAAGGTCGCTTAAAGAAGAGAGGCTACTCAGCTTAAAATGAATTGAAGAGTTTGAGAATGAAGCCTATGATAAGGCTAAAATCTATAAAGATAAAACAAAAATGGCATGATCAAAGGATTTTGAGGAGAGAATTCAAAGTGTGAGATCAGTCCTCGTTATTCAACCTGCACTAAGACTCTTTCCAAGGAAGCTTAAATCAAAATGGAGTGGACCGTATACGCGAAGATCAAGTACAAATTTTAGTGGCGTTGACACTTAACCAAAGAATCATGAGGAATTCAAAGTTACTGGTCGTGAGATTAAATTATCCGGGAGGAATGCAAAGGGAAGAATGACTCCTAGTTCCGAATGAGAAAATTCAAGAAACAAATATAGTAGCAAAGCAAGTCCTAGCTTAAAGACTAAAAATCGGTGTTCTCAGGGAAGGCAATCCACATCACTTGTTTTAAGTTTTCCCATTATACTTTTGTGTGAAAGTTTTAATAGCTTTGTGTAATTTTATTCATTACTCGATTGAATAAAGAAGTAAATATATTTTTTTTTTAGCTTTCAGACAATAAGAATGTGCAAAAGGGGAATATCTAAAATCAAACTTATCCGCAAAGAGACAAAACTGGCAAAGATACTCTTCTTGAACTTAGTAAATTTTGTCTCGATTTAGAATGATCAAAGTTCGGGGAATTTTATTTTATTTTGTTCTTAAATTCTGAATCTCGATGCATACAATGGATTTGTCGAGTATTTTAATGATGAAGATGAATTGAATTGTATTTGCTTTTGATCGATTTGGTAAATTGAAATTTAGAATTTTATCACTCGTGGAGACCTAAAATTTTCTCGTCACAACATCAATTCATAAGTCGCAACCAAGAATGCCGACATCAACAATAAATTAGAAAAACAGTCACAACAAAGGAGATCGAGGTTTTGACCACATTGGGTGTGTCGTGACAAAATTTTGTCACAATTGCACTGTCCAAATTTCAATAAAAATAGGTTTTAAACCTTTCATTGTGGGTGTTCTAGCATTAAAAATAGGATTCATTGAAAATCATTAATTAAGAGGCTCAAAATTTAAATGTCATGACTTCATATCGCAATCAATATCGAAACAACTTCCATTCCAATTTATCCAACTTTAATTCATCCCATCCTTCCACTTCTCGCATCCATAGTTTTGAATCTTAAACCCAAAACTGAGCAAACTTAAGGCGTAAATCAATCTTCATTCATGGAAGCAAATCAAGACGAAATCACAAATCTTAATAAACTGATTGACAAAATTATGCGTGAAAGTGCCGAGGCAGTGGAAGAGGTTCAGTTGGAACCTCAACCTGGTGAAGAAATCAATGACGAACAAGGGAACCCAACAGGAAGATGAGAGACGGAGAAAAGCAACAAGAAGACAAAGACTTCATTTCAAAAAGAGGCCTGCAATTGTGGAACAAGACACTGTTGACAAGGAGTTCGCAGGAAAAGTGGTTTTTAAAACCATTTCCCGCGGAGGTAACAGAGCAGGTCAGATCCAGAGCACAAGGCACCAAGATTTTCACCGCCAGGAGTTTTATGCAACATGGTGGGCATGAATAAGATTTAATAGCCTACGGCGTTCGGGGTACCTTCGAGATAGACTGATAAATGAAATGTTTAAACCGAGGGATCTCAAGCACCTGGTCAAGGCAAGCAGTCAGAAAATCCAAATTATGAAAAGATACTGAACCTGTTGACTGGAGGAGAAGGAAATGGGAGGCCAGCAAAGAAGAACCCCACAACGCCATCAAAAGGGAGCCCTCACCAAGAAGCAAAGGTCCTGTTTTACTTCATCTCTTCGTAATAGTTCCTACAAAACATCTGCCGTCGTGAATTGGGAGGCCATCATTTTATATGCTCAAAGGATATAAAATGAACATAGGAACTCCGACATCAAAGAGTCCATCGCAGGCTACCACCACAAGAACAAGAGAGGGTCAGGTCCCTCACCCTACCACTATCACCGCACTTTGTCTCTCGGCAGGGTGAAGGAATGTGGGAGGAAGAAGAGAATGTCCTGTCTCCCCTCCGAATCTCTAACTGGAGTGACAAGGGGACCTAAAGGAAAAAAGCAGAAAGAAATAACGGAGGTGGATGTCGGGCGTAACAATACACAAATTGAGAAAATGAGACAAGAGAGACGGAGGAAGTACCGTAAGATATCCATCCAGCCAGCAGCAGAGGAAGCACATTTCAGATGAGCCCTTTCGAGCTCATTCTTATCCCGAGGTATAAGAGCACCGCCTCGCAAGGTATGATCAAGTGCGTAGAAGATGAACATAGAAATTATAGAAATGCTTCGATCAATGAAAAGGGAGATGGAAGAGAGAGAGCAGAAATGGGAAAGACAACAAAGAACTCGTAGAAGATTTTTAGAGCCGCAGCCTAGAAAGCATATGAGCATATGTGGGAGCCAAATTGGAAGCTCGTAGAAGAAGAGGAAAGAGGAGCCGCAGAGAAGAGGTAGAGAAATACTTGGAAAGATTGAATGGAAGACTTATGCATTTTACAACAATCAATCTAAGAGAGATGCGCATCTTCTCAACATAATCAAGCAAGCATGGGCTATAAAACAGGCTAACATGCTCAGAAGATCAAGGTTTCAAATATCTCTATAGAGAACAGTTCAAAGAATTTGAGAAATTAATGGCTGATAAGAGATCAACAAATGGAGGACAATGATGAATATAAGAAAAATTCACTTGAGCTCGGACTTGATCAATCGATCATTCAAACCTAAGCAGTGTATTTCTAAGTTAGAAGTGACAAAGGAACTGTGGGAAGAAGCAAGACACACTCATCAATGCAGTGCAACTAAACAATGAGATATATGAAAAAGGCAAAGAAATTTCCTCTGCATTCGAGAGGCAAAAATCAGAGATGAAATTTCCCAAGTTTGACCCTAGCCTAGCCAGTTTTGATATAGATCCTCATAACATTATACCTCCAAAAGCCTACAAAAGAAGAAAAGGAACCTGAAAAAAAATTTCCTAGCATGTTCTCAATCTATACATTCCCAAAATTTTTAATAGAAATCATTTCAGGCTATAAAAATCATCTCAGGTTTTACGCACTTTCATTCGATAGTTACCTCTCTCTTTACTTGTCGGATCAGGTTTGCATTGTTGAATGAAAAATCGATCAGAATAATTATATGTTGTTTAATGGATGAACATGACTGGAGAAAGTTGTGTTTGTGTCATTTCATGTTTAGCATGAAAATTATTAGTGTCTTGTATGTACAAGAATCAAATGACTAATTCTGTTTTTATCCAAAGAACAACAATGCATGAAAAATAAGGGCATAGACTAAGAACTGAATCAGAGTAGCAAAATTTTATTTAAAATCTAGTTTAGATCAAGTAAAAATTGGAAAAAGGGATATTGTCGAAAGAACAAATAACTTGATCAAAGTATGTAAATAAACAAAGTGAATCAAGACAAGTCTTGAAGAAACAAAACACTTCGTCAAAAAAACTCATGAAACTTCTGAGAGGAATTAGGAACATCTTCTCGAAATTCATGATTAAGAGTCCATGGTCCTAGAACTTGTTAGATTATTGATCGAGGCGAAATTCAGTAAAAAATGTACCTAAACAAGAAGTGATATAGGCCATCCTTGGTAGTTTGAGCTTTTCCAAGCCTACCTTCAATATATGCTAAAGCATACTCTCTAGTTCCATGATTTGAGCCAAACAAGCCTTAATTCTTCAATGACAAATAACCGAACCCGAATTACCTTCCTCGCAATAATCCTACAAAGAAAGAGCCCAAATTATCCGGGGCCTAAAGACAAAGGTCTACCGTAAAGGAAGAAACTAGTTAGGGGAAAAATATTTCCAAATATTACCAGGTAGGAGGAGAAGAAATAACTTGAAAGATTAGGGAAAAATAAGCATAAATTGATGAAAAAGGGGAATAAGTTTTGTCTTATGGCCTATTTCCTTTGAACAATTAAGCTCGTAGGGGTGTTTTAACACCTAGTACCCTAATACCAACTGGTATGGGAGTTGCTAGCCCAAAGTTCTTTAAGGGTAATAGAAAGCCTAAGAAGACAAGACATTGCACTATTCCCATCCTTAGAAAAACAAAAGCAAAAGAGTTCTAGAACAAGGGAACTGGCCTGAATAAAGTGCAAGTGGAAATCAAAATGCCATAAAAAGACTTCAAAAAGGTGAATCAGGCCAAGATTGAGGAGAATCAACAAGTACAAAGAAGCAAAAGGATAAAAGCTGAAGGCACCAAGACAAAGAAAAGTGGAAACTGGTGATTTGCAACTTAAATTTTCCCATTATCTACCAAATTACTCTTGCTCAACATTATAGGCATGAAAGACCTCGTTGATCTCAAGGTTGAATTCACTCTACATTAGTGGATATCAATATAAAAATAAGCCTATGGGACCTTGACTAGTTTTCTATGAGACTTTAAGATTAAATTTCACCTTTAACATGAAGATGAAAAGGATTGAAGATCTGCACACACAGACAGAACAAGACTTGTTGAATAAACTGTTTAAATACATTTTTTCATCAAGGAATTTGTGATAGAAGTGGAAACCATTCCTTTTTCTTAAATTTAAAATGATGTTGCTATCTTCTATTTCAAATTAGAAGGTGGAATAAGAAAGACTGTGGTATGAATCAGAAAAATGTCCATAAAATTTAGTTTAATCATTTCGAGGACAAACAATTTTCTTTCTTCGCTGGGACAAGCAAAATTTTAAGTCTGGGGGGGAATTTGATTTAGTCTAAAACTCATTTGATTTTTAATCCATTTTCTGAGTTTGTTAGTTAATCGTTGATTCATATACGTAAAACTCCGGGTACTCGCTTCAAATTTAATTTTCCAAAAATACAAAGAAAAGCGAAAATCCTAAAGAAAACTCGGACGAATTCAGCCTCGCACTGAAGAAGCGTCGCGACTAGAAAGAAAGTCGCGACGCGAGCTCTTTCTGCTAAGATATTTGCGTCACAACATCACCAAGACCCGCCTAATGAGGTTAGCGATCAAGAAAACGCGTGGGTCGACACGAAGAAACTATTCAAAGCAGCCGAGGCCGCAACGCCTAACGAGGTCAGCGACGTTGATCCGTTGATGAAGCAACATATGAGGTATCTACAAGAAAATTTGAAGTTGCAACCAGTTCTTAAATGAAGGACTCAAATTGAGGTCGCGACATCATCTCGAGGTCACGACATGGAACTAACAAAGAGCCACAACAAAGAGATTTGAAGTTGCAACTACAAGAGATGGAGAATCAAAAATGTCACGACATCATCTTGAGGTCACGACAGGTAACCTGAAGTTGAGCCAAGAGAAGTCCCAATTAGAGAAATCTAAGTTGCAACCATTTTGTTATTCAAGGACCTCAAGAGAGGTCGCGACCAATCACTGAGGTCGCGACCTAAAGAAACACTGAGCATTACAAAGCCATGTCGTGACTTAATATTGAGGTCGTAACATAAAAACTTGCCAACGAAGTCTTTGCCAAGAAAAAGGATCTACGACTCACTTAATCACCAAGAACTCAAAGAGTACACCAATCATCGAGGTCGCCACCTGAATAAACTCTGAGCATCAACATCCAGGTTGCAATTATGTTTAAAGCAACATGAGGTCGCGACATCATATTGAGATCACGACCTATTCAAAGGCAAGAGGCTATCAAAAGCAGTCGCAACCTAATATTGAGGTCGCGACATATATTCTGGCTATATCAAAGCAAAAGACCGAAAAAGAAAGTCACAACCTGAGGTAAGGCAGTAGAAAAAGAAATGTGATCGCAACCTAAAACTGAGGTCGCGACATGCAGTGCAGCAAGGAAAGCAAGTCCTGACCCATAACTAAAGTTGTGACAATTCAGTGCTGGTTGCAACCTAAAACTCAAGTCGTGACTTAGAGCCGCAAATGCAAGGGAACTAACACGCAGGTCGCGATACGGTGACTAAGGTCGACATCACCCTGAGAATAATCAGAGCCGCAGAGGTCGCGATCATTATCCGAGGTCGCGACCACTAATCAACGAAGCTGCAAGAAACTTGGTCGCAACTGAAGAAACTTGGTCGCAACTGAATTGGAACAAATAGAGGGAATCCAGGTCGCGACATCAACCCGAGGTCACGACTTGAGACGGTGAATTGGGCTTTTCTTTTGAGAATTCCACCTTGAGTTTTTTTTGGAATTTGGCCCACTTTCTTTTAACAACTATAAATACATGCGATTAGAATAAGAAAGTAGCTTCCGTCTTCACTACCTTAAAAAGTGGAAACGAAGAGGAACTTGTATAGCTTAGAGTAGAATTTTATTTTCTTCTTTATTTTTATTTTTTTTATTTTATTTTCTTTCTTTCGAATTCTTTTCTCGCATCCGTAATCAGAACCGTGCGTAAACGAGCGGAGCTTAATTTTTATTTATGTTATTTCTTCTTAAAATATCGCTTGAAAATTTATGAAACCCGACAAATTTCTCGTAATCACTTTCTCGCTTTAACTGTACTATAAAGGATGTACGTGATCGGTGCTCCATTTCCTTTAATTGTACGCAAGACTGAACCACAATTACCGGATTTGATATACGCTAGTTGCAAATTTTCTTCGCAAAAATATAAAGAAAATTATTCGTTTGATCACTTACTTTGTGTCGCTTTTAAATCGACAAGTTCCCAAATGGTAGCACCAATACCATCTCGAGGGAATGTATTCGTCTCGATTTATGTGGATACCCTGTGCGGACACGTAGTTGGAGATTCCCCGAGAGCCCTATGAACATTCACTTCTCGGGTATGCTACTACCATTGACTTAACCCACGAGCTTTGAAAGTTCATTCTAATAAATCCCCCATTCGCTCATAATTGAAGTTGAAGGGGAGTATTTAACAATATAAATAATCAGAGAGTTCACCTTAATCTAAAGGGAAGCTCCCAACCCCGTGTTAGCTTAGATGTAATCAAGGGAAAGGGACAAACCAATAGATCTGGAGGATAAGCCACCAATTAAGTGGTAGAATTTTTGCAAAAATCTTGAGAAGGAAATCAAAAGATCTGCAGTCATCAAGAAATGGGTGTGGAGTATTGAGAAAGAAAAATTCCCAGATCTTGCAAGAGAATTAGAAATATAGGTAACTGGTTTGATCTTTACTCGAGAGAAGCAAGGCGGCTTCAAACCAAAGCGAATATGGAGAAATCCAATTAAAATACATAGGCAATCTCGGGCAAACTGTAGATTTATACACAAACAGTAAAGTAAGAATTTTGTAGAATCGACTGCTTCATCAGAATTTTTTGATAGCGATTCGCTTTCACAAAAAACTAATTCAGTCTAATATACTCATACAATTTATTTTTAGCGTTACTTTTATTTTGTTTTAGCTCAACAAAAGAGTCAGTTGTCTTAGATCTTTATTTTTCTAGATGAACTTTCTACTTCGAAGCCTTAGCTCAATAAAGGTTAATTCTAGTCGGTAGTCGATCTCTAATTCTCGCCAACCTCCAGAATGATACCCTGACTATATATCTCGCATTTTACTACTAGACACTGTGCACTTTGATGTCATGTACTGGGATTCATATTTTTAAATCATAAACATTAGCAGTTAATTATTTATCAAACAAATTTATCCAAAGCCGACACTACCGCAAAGAGAAGTGTAAGGCTCTTGTAACTATGTGTGAATTTGAGGTTTTTAGTCTATATGTAAAAGGTAAAACACATACTCACGTGATGTAGTAATTCCTGGCTTTCGCCGTGCCGCAAATCGACTGGCCCAATCACGGAATTCTAAAGCATAAGTCGACTTTCTTCTCTCTTAAAACCCATTCTCCTTCACCACTCGATACAGCCAAAAAATGCAGTTATAAACGTTTCTTTCTTGTCACTTATTGCTCTTTGTCCTCATCGCTACATGTCAAGCCATAATCGTTCATTTTGGATTATCCCATCCTCATTCACATAATATGGGATTTCCATCCACTTGCAGTGACGCCGGCCACGCCCATGCGAATCCCACACTTGGCTTCGCGTTTCGGACACCAAGACTTATTATGTATACACCGGAACACTCAAATGTGCCAAGTGTCCCGCAGATTATGCTCGCTTCGCTTTCTGAACGCAAATCTCGAATTATCCCCTAATGTAATGAAATTCGAATACGCGTGAATATTTTGCGACATTTCCTCCCAACGGAGTAGTCCTGGTTTTATCATCCGAGATCTAGAAAAATCTGATTTTAACTCGAAATTAACATTTTATTCATTTTTCGTAAAATTAAAGATTTTCTCAAGGCTTCACAACCCTACCCAAACCAAGCCCAGATCAAGGGCACAACACCGTGAGAAAAATAAAGACCAAGAAGTCCTAGGGTTCATCTGGGATAGTCATACCCTAAGAGGCTAGGTAGAGCTGGCTAGCAAAGATTTGATCTTAGCATGTCGCTTGAGCGGATTCATTATCTGGCCTGTTTATGTTAACCTAGAATACAAGACGACACCATGTATGAAAATTCTTTCACATAAATTCAAATACAATTTATTTTAAGATAAATTACATACAAAACTAGTTTCTTCCACAAAAATGTTACAAAAGAATTTAAAAGTTTATGTAAGTCGCCTTTATTACCATAAAAAATTCTTAGAGTTTATAATTTCTATTCTGTCATTAGTCAGATATTATCTTTATCGCTATAAAATATTAAAAGGATTATGAATTTATTAGTTACCATGTATATATGCCAAAGAGATTGATAAATGGAGACTATATGTATGGCATATATCGATTTAATCACGAGGAAACTCTTCCAAAATTCCCTCTTCAGATTTGTTATCAGTATTTCTATTATGGGTAATGTGTAGCCAAATTCTTAGATTTCCAGTATGTTTGAATACCTTTTCTCATTTTTAGAGTTTCTTGTTCTGCAGGTACTCACAAAGAAACTAATTTGGGTGAACCCGACGTGAATTTCTATGGTGTTCTTTTGTTCTTGGTGTCATCTATGGGTGTTCATTTCTTGCTCTTATTTCTAGCATTTTTCTTCTACTAGGGTTTCTAGTTTAATTTTAATTTTTCTTCCTGTTTGTAGTCTTTCTAATTTTCGATGCAATATATCAAGCTTTTCCGGTGGGTGTTTGTTTGTGTTTTTTTTCTCATGCAGGCTAAGTTTCTGCCAATTCTCTCAAAGCGGATATTCTCTGTCTCTCGTCGCATCATGTCATCTGGATAAGTCAGAATCATTCCCCTATTCATTTGATCAGAAAATTATTCACGGAGTTCTAATTTAAATTTATTTATTTCAAAGGAAAAGAATCAGTAAATGGCACATATGTTCCCTCACCGCGTGCCGAGGGCTTCTATTTATAAATCAAGATATTTTGCCATCACTGACTCCTTATTCACTGAAATTTCACCTTGTTCCTCTATTTGAGGCTTATAAAACCTGTGCTGTTGCTACGCAGACTCATTCAAATTACCTGCCATAATCAAGACAACTCCCCGCAACGATTTCTACCTGACATGAGATATTACACTACACAAAGGCGCCTCTTGATTGAGGATTATTTTTCCGGTTTTCAAAACCCTTAAGCCAACTATCGCAACATTGTTTATGCTAATGTTCCCATCAAGCAATATCTCTACTTGTCCGAGAAGTACATGCCACCAGCCAAAGAAGCGATCAATTCTTGATGAAGCTGCACCCGACATCAAATCGCGACGCTCTAATATAATGAACTCCGTCATCCCGTCTGAATCCCTCTCGGATGCTGCTTCGGCGAATCTCCTCTGAGATAACAGACAGCCACTTTCTCCTCAGTCGCCATGTAACATATACCGTTATCAGACCCGCTATGTTTGCGCGCACAGAGATAAACGGTAGAGACATGCATGCTGCAAGGTTTTAGTTGTAAAAGATTGGGCCATATCGCCTGATCATCCTAAGAATTGTATAACTACCATGGGGAAACAAGGTCATATCATCTCTCATGGTTCCATTACTTTAACAAGAAGCGGTGGTATCACATCGCGCCGCTCCACCGCTACCTATTATTCCTCGCTGTACTGCTCGCTTACCCTCGCCGGCTTGTTCCTTCCCCGTCCATGCCTAACAAACCTCGAACACACTCACTCCTGAAATGGTACAACAAATTCTCCTTTCTCGCCATATTTCGCCCTGTGTAATCATAAAGCTCTTCAAACCATGGTATTTCGACCTGCCTCTAACCATATGACTAATATTGTTGTTCCTCTCTTTCCAATATCGTAAATCATTATGAGGGAAATCTGAAAAATTAACACCGCCGAGCGGTATCTCTATGCTTATCGCACCGTCATGCATTCTTCCTCTTCATTAATCGATGTTTTGTGTCTCCCGACCTCTCCACAAATCTTATTTATGCTGGTCAATTTAAGATAACAATGTAATTTCCATTTCTCCCGCTCGTCAGGTTGCAGTATGATCAAGTGCCGCGGCAAATGATCGCGGGCGGGCCTGTGAGGGACGACTCTTTCCTCTTCATGTTTCTCCTTCCACTTTTATTCCCGCTTTCCTTTACTTCATTCGCATGTAAATGTTGCGTCGTGGTGGGTTCTGTAACAAGATAAGATAGATGTCTTAGGGCCACCCAAACTCGATGTCCTTTGTACTTTGTTTAATTTATGATTTATCGTGGAAATAAAGCATGTTCTTCTATCGATCTTTCTTTGATTGTGTACATCATGCAACTCGCAAAAGTAAAGTTCTACCTTTCTCATCACGATTCAGGCCTCACAATGTTTCAGCTATTCATCAGGATGTCTGGGATTCTCCAACATGTTGAGCCATGCGCATTACAAGTAATTGCCAGCCATCGGGTGACTTTGGTCGCTTTTACTGGGTTTACTTCCTCGAGGCCATGGTGAAGCTTTTCTCTAAAATTTCAACGCAGACTGAGACTCACCTCTGCCAAAGATCAAGGTCTCATGCTTCCCGATTCCGCCATGACGAATACAATAGTCTAATGAGTCTCCCAAGCTCCCAAAGCAAAGTGATCCATCTCCCATGCCTCTGTCTCGACACCACAATAAAATTGGTGTTACCGAGAGGAAAAATCGCCACCTCTCAGATGATAAGATGAACCCTTTTACTGAATCATCTGTTCCTCCTCATTTTTGGTGTAATGCTCTTTCTATTGCAGTTCATTTGATCAATCTCTTACCCTCTCCTATGATAAATCATGTTTCTCCTTTCTCTAAGTTATTTGGTCATTCTCCTTTATATTTTGGATTCGTATTTGGTCGTGGTTTGCTTCGTGCATCTCCCTCCTCACGAACACATAAACTCACCGCTTCACCAAGGCGTGTTTTTTCTGTTATGCTATCCCTCACAAGGGTTACAGGTTTGTTATGATCCCCATGCTCAGATACTTTCGGTGTTTCCCTTAATGTGATCTTTCTTTTTGCAAAATCAATACTTCTTTACATCTCATGTTCAACTCTGTCATCTACATCTGATCTCTCTTCCCGTCTATTTTTTTCAATCTCTAACTATTATCAGGAAACGTCAAAACCTAGTTTTCAGGTATGAGAGCCATAATACATGAGTATGGTTCCACTTCCTTTGTGCCTCCTTCCGATCTCGACGCAAGACCCGATCCTACTCCGCTCCACCACTCATCGATCTACCGTCCCTTCTCTCACTCCACCTAGCGTTTCTTCTCTCTCTCGCTCTTTCGCTACTTTATCCACTATCATTCTCGGCTACAAACAGCCATGGAACATGTCGCAAATTGCAATGCAAGCGTAACTTCAAGTACTTGTGGAGAATCACATTTGAATATTTGTTCTCATCTCCTCCACAAACAAACCCAGATTGGGGAGAGTAAATGGGTTTTTTCAAAACTCGTCTCATGGCTCGGATCATGATAAAGCTCACATTCGGGCAGTAACAAGAAGGAACATGGGTCGACCGCTTCCAAATGACCACCCGCTCGAACCATCTTATTATCGTCGCTCACACTCGTCGTGACGACTACATCAAAATGAAAGCGAAGAACGCTCCTTCTTCCTACGGTGATCAATATGACTACACTGAAGCTTCCTGAGGCATGACTACTTCTTCTCCTTACTATGTTCTGTAAGCCTGTGCCTTCCCAGATGGCTCGCTAAAGCAACCTGTTTCTGCCAGAAGTTCTCGCAAAGATACTCTTCTCGCTTTACTTAAGTTTCAATATGATTCTTCTCTCTTCTTTCACACATCTACGTCGGGTATAGTTATTTTCTTGGTTTATGTGGATTATATTATCATTACTAGCATTGACTGTGGTTTGATTACTAAGCTTTGAATAGTTGTTACATGCAACTTTCCATATGAAAGATCTTGACCAGCTCACATACTTCATAGAATTGGAAGTTCATTATCGATCCCATGGCCTTTTCGTGAACTAGCATAACTATTCAAGATCTTATCACTTCGGGTCGGCTCGTAGGACACTTCTTCTCAGCTGAGTTACCCTATGCGGGAGGTAAATGTCGATCACATGAAAGACGGCGTGACTTTCCGATGAACCACTCTCTATTGGCGTCGGCTGGAGTCTTATCTACTGACTCACTACTCGACTACCATTCCCGCGTTGGTCTATTGTCGCTAATTTATGTCTTAATCCCCTGCGATCTTCATCTTCACGTAGTTCGCCGTGATCATTCGCTATGTATTCGAGGACCACCTACCGTGGGTCGTTTTCCTACCGACCCTTCTCAACCTTCACGTTTATATACGTCGACAATGGGCAGACACGTAGATTTACTATAGGTTGGTGTATGTTTTTAGGGTGATGCATTAATTTCTCGAGATAGTGTCAGACTGCGTTTCTAAATCCCCATCGAACTGAGTATCGCGCTGCCCATCGCTTGTTTTGAAATTATATGGCTACGTGGTCTCCTTGAGGAGCTTGGGTTTCCTATGACTACTTCTACTCCTCTTCATGCTGATAACACTAGTGCTATTCAGATTGCCACCAATCCCATTTTCCATGAACGCACTGCCGTATTACTTGAAGCGATCACATTCTATTCGAGACACTTTAAAAGTTGGGTGATATCTTTCTCGATCTCCGATGGGCCATGCACTTCACCAAAGCTTCTGACTGATAAGATTACTAATTTCTTATCGAAATCGGTTGGCCGGGACCGACTTACCAAAGATCAAGTTGAGGGGATGTTACCGGTATACAATTTGTGGAGTTTATGCACTGTGACTCTATTATTAGTCATATATTATCTTACCATGTATAAATGCTAAAGATTAGGGAACTGTTAGCTTACTATGTATATGTTAGCATTGGGGGAACTGTTAGTTCCTATGTGTAGATGATAAAAGATTAGATAATATGAGACTATATGCAATGGCATATACTGAAGGAAATCATGAGGAACTTTTCCCAAAATGCCCTTAGTATTTTTCTCGTTATCTAAAGATTGATACAAACTTTCTTCACTCCTTGCTTCGTCTCGGACACGAGCCGTCCATCGACGATATCTCACACCCGAAATGCTTCCCCATATATGTGAGTCGCCAAGAGAGCACTTCTACAAAGGCTACTCCTCATCTATGCACATGCAATGTTCACACTTAACAATTCACATTCAAGTCGGGCCATTCAAGTAAGAATATGCAAATTTAGATTGGAATTTACATATGCTATGAAATGAGATGAGACTCACTCATGTACCATATCAAGCCCCATCGGACTCCCCATTACATAATAATGCAATGCCAATGTGTAATAAAATCTATCATTGGTGATTTCCATCCAATGATCACTTTATAAACAAAACCATGTGTCTTTGTGGGTAGTGGATTTTGGAGTCACCTTTACACTTTTTGGACTTTAATCGTTGGAGTACATGAACTAATAACCGAGTCTTTCACCCGAGGGAGTGTCTAGCCCTTTTTGCTATTACCCGACACAAGTTTTTCCATGTTATGCAACCATGCAATCTCTCACTAACTCGGGCCCAATCCGCATCGAGCTTCACTCATCAATAACCAATCAGGGTGTTTCCGATCTCAAACTGGCGCACTCACACCTATGAAATGCGATGTCTCAATGCATATGCAATGTAATGCACCATTGCATGTCAATGTCATGTCACATATGTAATGAATGCCATATGGACAACTTAAATCATACATAATGCATCATGTATCATGGACAATCATATCATATGCATACAATTTCCAAATAAACACTCATTCCAATGTTAATACATTAAAACACAATATATCAACATTTTATCAAACAACAACAAGGCATGTTATTACAAAATCAAGTAATAACACCCTTAATTCTCAAGGCCAAATGTGACATATAATATGCCCACAAAACAACCCCAGAATCTAATTCCCTTAAACTGAATCCATAAATCTACTAAACATACCCTTTAATCGTTATAAAAACCAAACAAATGTGCCCCCTAAACCTGCTTCTAGGTTTTTCATCCAAACAAACCATAAAACAATGCTTTGATCATGCCATAAACACTCATAAATAGGACCACAAAAAAAAAAAAAAAAAACAGCCACAAATAGGCCATAAACTGTCTTTAAACAGTCCAAACAGCCCCTTAGGGCATCTACACAACAACTCCTTAAATTCAACCCTTACAAAAGTAAGAGTAAAATCAAAGTAGAAGAATCCTTACATCTGAGTGTAGAAAGGTAGAGGCCTCAAAGAGCACCTTTAACCCGAAACCCTCGAGATTTCTCCAAATCTCCTTCTTTGGGCTCAGAAACTCCTCGCTGCACACACCAGCACTTCGACGAGGCGAGCAAACTTTAGTTCTTAGCTTGATGAATTCCGACATATGGAACTTCGTGGATTGTCGAAAGAAATCTTTGATTCTCTTTCTCTCCGTCTTACGTAAAAACCAAAAAAGTGAGAGATGTTTTTCCCTCCACCCCTCATTTTAACCTTATCTTTTAATTTTAAAGGCTCGTCCACGCGCCCACTCGCTCTACCTAATCTATTCGAGTCTCTGAAGAGTCACAAAATGATTTATTTCGTCTCAATTTATGTTTAAATTATTTTACATTAATTTTATTTAAATTATTTCCCAACATTAAATATTTTTTGAAAAATCTCGTTTTTAGGGTTCACCAAACACTACACGCTCGAAAATCGTGAAAATCTGACCTATTTCGGGACCGATGAAATTCGTCAGCATCAGATTTTGCGAAACGAATCCAACAATGAGGTCCGTTTTGTCATTCGAGATCTAGAAAAATTCCGTTTTGTAGCCTGTACAGTAGTGACAATTTACCATTTACCCCTTTTTCGGAAAAATTCGAATTTACCCTACATTCTTCCTTAAAGAATTTCCTCGTCAAATTCACACACACAACACATACAATCACATGTATTATTCAACCACTATTTTAATATCAAATGACTAAAAACATACTTTCATCCTTAAATAAGAAAGGATAATTTGGGTACGTATAGTGTCTCACGCTGCCATACGCTTCCTCCACCTCTGTCGCCCCAACACATTTACTCAAATCTCACTCGCCTTACCTTGAAAAACCTAATCCCGACTATCCATGATACATTATGGTCCCTCCTCGAAGGTTCCATCCTCATCAATAACAAGCTCGCCCTAATCCACCACATGTGTTGGATCTGGAGTGTACTTCCAGAGCATGGAGATATGGAATACCGCATGAACACCCAATAGACTTAGCGGTAACGCCAATCGGTATGCAATTGTACTTACTCTCTCGAGTACATCGAACGGCCCTATATATCTCGGTGATAGCTTTCCCCGCTTGCCAAACCTAACCACTCATCTCTTAGACATCACCTTTAAGAAGACATGATTCCCCACCTCAAACTCTGAAAGTGCTTTCACGCCCTCCGTCGGGCCGAGTTTTCCGTCGCTTCCGAGCCGTGAAAAGACGCTCAGATAAAAATCCACCTTCTCGCAGGTGTCCCTACCAAAACCGACCAGAGCGGTCTCTTTCCTATCTCCATCCAAATGTTCGTAGATCGACAAGGCCTCCCATATAAGGCTCTCATAGGTGCCATGTATGCCTCACATGATACCATTGTTGTAGGCAACCCACTAGCTGGGTAAATGCTCTTCCTAACTACCCTTAAGATCTATAATGCATGCCCGTAGCACGCCCTCTAAAGTCTAGGATGGTCCTTCCTACCGAATCCGTCCATTTAGTGGACGAAAAATGCGGTTTCATCATCAACCGTGTCCCCATGACTTGCTGTAGAAACTCTCTCCAAAACGGGTCAAACCCAGGATCCTCGATCCGATACCATGTGACATACCGGTACCCCATGTAATCCTACAATCTCCCGTCTGTACAACCTGCATAACTCCTTTAGAGTGAAGGTCATCTACACAAAAAAAAAATGTGTTGACTTAGTAAGTCGGTCCACTATCACCCGCACCGCGTTATGCCCTCATGATCTTCACGGAAAGTGAGTCACAAAATCCATTGTGACATGGTCCCACTTCTACTCAACTACCTCCAAAGGCTGGAGTAATCTTGCTGGTCTCTGGTGCTCAGACTTTACTTGTTGACACGCGAGACATCGACTAATAAATACCCAACTTGTTTCTTCATCCCACTCCAGTATTACTAGCGACGAAGATTGTGGTACATATTCGTGCCACCCAGGTTCCAATATCAAAAACAAAAAGCAATGGAACCCCCAGGATTCCTCTTAGATTTTCTCCGACCGGGGAAACTCATAACCCTTCCCCTATATCGGGCTGAATGCACATTTCAGGTGAACGGCCTAGCCTTCATTACGATCCGACCGTACTCGGGCCCCCCGCATGCACAATATCTCTATGTCCCGCCCCTGAATCCTGATCACCGTCGTTAAGGGAAGGCGCAGTCACTAAACTCCCTAAAGTACTCGAGCTCATCCTTTGTAGCACCCTCAAATCGTCTTTAATAACTCCAAGCATCTTCCACTCTTAATCACATTTACCAAATACCCTCGTGACTTCCCCGCTAAGTGCATTAGCCACCACATTTGCCTTATCGGGATGGTCATGCAAAGTGAAGTCATAGTCTTCCAGATACTCTATCCACCTATGTTGCCTCATGTCAGGTCCCATTGCAAATGTACTTCGACTTCTTATGGTCCGAAAACACCCCAAATTGCTCACTATATAAATAAGGCATGCTAGACTCGGCAAAGATGTTCGTCGCCAAATCTTATGTCATGTGCTGGGTAACTCCATTTGTAGTTCTTAATTGCCGAGAACCATGCTTTACATCCCTCCTAACTGATCAAACACATCCAAGTCCTGTCCTGGGAGGCATCATAATACACTATGTACCTCCCATTCCCATTCTGTAACTTATTAGAATTAGAGCTTGCAAGCCTCCTCTTCAATTCCCGAATACCTCACTCCGGTCATCTAACCCAAACTCGACCTCCTTCCGGTCATCAGAATATAGGTGTGAAGCAATCATGAGGTGTCCTTAATGTGAACTCTAATGTTCCTGCTAATCCCAAGAAACTACGATCTCGAAGACTGACCCCTGGGCCTCCTAACTCATAATTTCTCAACCTTCTCCGGTCCACGACACCAAGCCGACACAATTCTGTTCAAGAATCTCACGCGTAATCAAAAATTCATACTTTACTCACTAGCGATAACTACTGGGCCTTCAAGATCCGAGAGCAACTTCAAGGGACCTCAATGCTTTCTCCTCATCGAGTATGTCAAGATGTCATCAAATCGGCATTCACACCAACTGATATAGTGTGGTCAGAACACCCTACGATAGACCATGAATGCCGCTAGAGAATTCATCAATCTAAATGGCATCACTGTGAACTCAAAATGCCAATATCGCGTCCCAAATGCCGCTCAGCATATATGCCTCCTAACCTCACTGACGGTAACCTAAGTGATATTCATTCCTCGAGTAAACCCGCACCCCTCTCAATTGATTAAATAAATCATCAATCCTTGGCAAAGGGTACCTATTCTTAATAGTAACCCTATTCAACTGTTAGTAGTTTATGCATAGTCGAAGGGTCTTGTCCTTCTTCTTAGCAACAACATAGGGCGCCCAGGTAGTGCTCGATCTAATAAACCACAATCGACAATTCCTATAGTGGACTTTTGAGTTCTTACTGACTCAATGGCGCCATTAAGTCATAGAAATAGGTGATGTACCAGAGTGCAACTCAATAGTGAAATCTAAATCCTATGCAGAGGTAATCGGTAGTTCATCACGAAAAAGTCACTCATACTAAAAAAGCGAATAAAGTGGAGCCCGACTCTATCTCGCCTGGAAGTCTGCGAAATTTAAGGCTGTTAGCCAACCCATCAACTGCCCGTGCCATTTAGAGTCGTACACGTCTTGGGGTAAGGCATCGTGCTTATCCCCTTGAAACATAAAACAAGTACAATCCGGTGTGTAGGCAGTAACCCTCTTACGATCACAATCATTGACGACTCGATGTGTCAAGAACCAATCCATCCCAAGGATGACATCAAACTCTAACATGTCCATGAACCTAAGGTCTATAGTGGGTAAAATCCCTGAGATCTCTAACTCACAACCTTGACATATCTGATCAACGCTTACCCTAACTCCTAGGAATCACATACGGTGGCTCTTGAGTTGTAACCTCTAGCCCAAATCTTTCACACATGATGCGTGACAAAGGGAATGGGATGCACCTGTCAAATAATACTCTTGCCATAGAGAGGGTGAAATGTCTTGTGAATGACCGACTGATCTGCAAGCTCATCCTAAGGTGTAATGGCGTAGACACGCCCTTAGGTCCCTGAAGTCCCGACTTGTGATCCCTGACCTCGACCTTGATCCATGCCCTGGCCCATCCAACCTGATTGTGAAGTAGTAAGGGCTTATTCTTTGCTGGGAGCGGTTACCTCCCACGGCCCATGGTGGGGTAGGGAGGAACAAATTGAGTCTTTGAACGTCCCATTGATGACTGAGACTGGGGTGTCCCATAACTTTGGGATCCTTGCCTCTAAGGGCAATCCTGTTTCATGTGTCCAGGCTGGTGATAATAGTAACATGTTCTCTGCCCTAGCTAGCTAGGAGCCTTAAAGTGCCTCCCATCTTAGGATGATTAGCCCTGGCCTTGGCCTTGATAGTTTCGGCCCTGACTTGGCCCTGATAGTTGTGACCCTATCCCTAAAATCCTTGCATAGTAAAAGTCCCCGGCTACTTCCCTCAACTAGAAGAAGAAGCTTAACTCTCTTTCCTCTTATATTTAACACCTTCATCCCGGATGCTCCATGCGTCGTCCACCTCCCTCTCAATGGCCATAGTTGTCTTAATCATCAAGTCCATGTCTTACAGGAGAAGTCCCACAATTTTACCTCGGATGGACAATTTCAAACATCCTCAAACTTCCTCACTTTGGCTATGTTTGTGGCCACATAATCATCGTGACGGACTAATTCAATGAACTTGTACGTGTTCGATTTTTGCTTGTCATCGTCCCTTGTTTTAATTCTAGGAACTCCCGAGCTTTTGCATGTTTTCCAAATGCCGGGAAGTACTTGCCCATGAAGAGCTCATGGAACTCTTCCCATGTCGTTGCCTCCAATTTTCTTTAGGCTTTGACCTATTCCCACCATACTTGGGATTCGCCCTCTAGCTAGAATGTGGCTAGCTTTATTCTAGTGGCATCAGAGGTGATCTCCGTAGCCTCCAAGATCTTGCCGACTTGTCGGAACAAATGACCAACTACCATTGGGTCCCCTTCTCCCTTGAAGGTTGAAGGATGGTGTGCCTTGAACCTTTGAAGGTTACTTGGCCCTCCTTGGCTCACAGTTGCACTAACTTGTGCAATGATGGCAGCCACAACACTTACCTGTGCAATAGTAGTAGTAGCAATACCAATAGCCTTTATGAAGGCTTGTTGGTCAAAGGCCTTCGATGTGAGTGGATTGTTGTTCACCCGCCACCTTGATTTTTCAAATACATAAGTCAAATAACAATGAGTTGCTTACATAACATCCCAAATAAATGGGGATCAAATTTAAACTTTGAGATTTCTCTCCTGTCTAATTAGTAGCGCACGTGTCAACCACTAATGTATCTCTATCTAGAACCATCCCTTCAAGGTTTTTTAAACCCCCAAGATTATGTTTTCTAACCCTAGTGTTCCTCTTCTTCCATAGACATTTTACCATGTATGTTATTCACATGACACAAAGCACACAATCATGTAGCATATTGGGGCACAAAACATGAAATGCACAATGAATGCAATGGTGTAGACCCATGTCCATCAAACCCTAGATAATCATATACCTATGCTCTTATACTAAGCTGTGATGCCCCAAAATCCGGGGGTCCATTGATCACCCATCAATCTGCGAAGAACCTGTGGATATCATATAACCCGATGGCACACCGTTGAGTCCCATTTACTAGGATCCATAATTTTACCAAAATCAGACATAATCTCCTTCGTACGAGGAGGCCTACCCAAAACCAAGCCTGTACTATGCACAATAAGGAGCAACACCCCGCCAAGAATTCCCAGTTCGCTCAAAGGCTCACCTTCCCAGGTGAGGCGCAGCCTAAGCATGCAATCCATTCGACATAGCCTGCTTAAGATCACGCCAGGCGAACCGGGCTTCACTCCAGCGACTCCACCTTCCCTTAGGCGAGGTAGAACCTAGAATACAATGTGAAACCTGGAAAAAAAAACATATTTTTCTGAAAAGGAGCGAATCAGTAATTCTTGTCGGGATGATATAGGCAGAACCCTAGATTTTTCTCTATATCTCGAATGATGAAATAGATCGCGCTGTTAGAATCATCTCACGAAATCTAGTCAACTGCATTAAACCGCGCCACCCCAGATGCTTCATTCTCACATTATTTCGAGGCAAAACTGCCAATACTAGGTGCCACGTGGCACGAGAGTGCATGCCATGTGGCACCAGGCTTGGGGAACACTTGGCACCTAAGTGGCCAAGTGTCATACTCCTAGAATGCATGATGTTAGTGGTAGAAGGCTAGGCATGGAAGACACATGACTTGACTAGTTCCATGTGTCAAGGGATGCATCATGTCTAATGTTTGAGTGGAGAAACATGGGAATGAAAAGCTAAGGGGAAGGAGTTCTTCCTCTGGCTGGAATCGGTTCTAGAGATGAGCAAATGATAAAAGAGAAAACCAGAAGAGAGAAAGAGAAATAGAGAGAAAAGAATGGACATACTAGAATTGATTAAGGGAATCAATCCATGGAAGGGGAGGAGAAGTCCCCTTGCTGGGTTTGGGAACATAACAGAACAAGAGGAGGACTTGCTACAGTTTCCTCCATTTTCTAGATTTTGGTGGATCAAAGATTTGATCTTACACATCCCAAGAGGTGAGGGATCTTTCCTCCTTGGTTATTTCCTTGTTTAGGGCCAAGGAAATGGCATTTGGTTGAGTTTTGTATGTTATTGTTCCTGACAAAGAACATGCGTAATTTGGTATCTTTCCTCGCGTATTTTTATTTACAAGCAATGAAATGGCCATAGAAAAGTAGCCCTAGCAGTGGGCTGATTCCAGAACAGTTTCTACAGAAATTATTAATGGTAGGATCGATTTTCTGGGTCCTTGTAGTGTTCTGCACAGTGCACTGAGCCGACATTTCAGGTTGCTGGGCTGAGCCGATACATGAAATATACATGCTGATACAAGAACAGTTTCTATAGAAATTGTTGATATTAGGACTGGTTTTTTTTTTTTTTTTTGTCCTTGTAATTTGTAGAACTTTTCCTGGAACTGATGACTGATGAATAACATGGAGACAGAATACTAACATGCAAAGATTTTTCCGGAACGATGAATATGCAGAATTTTCTCGGGTTTAAATTTCGGTTGTTTATGCCATAACGCTGCTCGAACTCCGACCGTGTTCTTAGACTCTATGAAAAGCTCATGGAGTTGGAATCCAGCCATAAGCCATTCTATGGAACAGTCCTCACATCCTGCACTAAAAAACCGAAAGTGTCGCACTAAGTGTACTAATTGCTATCAATATGGTGTCGAACACATCAGTTGTAATGTTGTGCTCAACATGGTCATTCGCATGTAGTAGGCTATATGACTGACATACTATGTCTCACTGGGGAATATGAATATGGCATTATTTCCTAAGCAATCTGCTGGAACTATGTTAATACATGTCAATGATGTGCTACATGAAAAGAACTGAATGATAGAAAAGATGTAGTGCATGCTTATGTGATGTACCTATTTGAATGTGGGAATATTAACATGATCGCATGTATGTTGATGTTGAACTGAATATATGGAATGTTGTGTGCATTAGACATGAGTGTTCATGGCACACATAGTACGGCAGAATGTCCATGCGTAGGTCTTCATACATCGTCAGCGGGTCATTTACGCACAAATTGCATTGCATTGGTGTGTAGTAACACCGCATTACATGGGTGTGTGTACATAGTACTGATTTGGTATTACGTTTGGTGTTGAATTGTGTGGGCTTAGGAATGGGAAGAAGTCCAATTGAGTTCCACAGTGTTAAATGAAAATGGAAAAAGAATAGTGTCGTATGAAAGGTGGATAGACACCCCGCCTGGCGAAAAGCCTCGAAACCCGGTTAGACAACAGATCCATTGCTGAAAGCCCAAAAAAATGGCCCTGAGGGCAAGAGACCCACTATGAGACCCCTAGAAAGTTCCCCACATTAAGGTCTAAAAAGACACTTAAACGATTAAATAAATATCACATAGACTACTGTCAGAGACGGGAGTCGATCGACTCTGCATTGATTCCCATTGGCACTTGCATCAGCGGTGGCCTGAGATTGACCCCAGAGATAATGGGCATGCAGAGTGTCGTCTCATACATGCATGTAGTTTTTTTTTCCATGATAGGACAACATGTTTGCACGGATTGGTTGTTTAGGTGACTATGAAATGATCATTTGCATGTGCACCTAAAGGAGTAGCCTGTAGGATTTATCTCTACTAGGCGTAGCTCACCCCATCGGGACCCCTTCGTGCACAAGACAAAGTGTGCGACGACGCTCCTGAGAGGCTGGATTGCATGTCGGATCAGGGCCTTGATTCATGTTTTGTGCATATATTAGAATGAACTAGTTTTAATATATGTTTTGTATTAAAAGTGATGTAATAACTCTTGGATCCATAGAAATGTATGGTTTTATAACTATATGGACGAGTATAGATAATGGGCCCAATTGGGTCATTTTACTCATGTATGGGTCTCATGATATGAGACACAGTTTTTTTATGTGTCGACTATCAACCCGACCCCAAGCTGGGGTGTCACAAAGATAGACGAGCCTAGGTATAAGAATACCTAGGGCTCAATGGGGCATGGGTCTAGGACATGTTGTTGATGTGTAGGAGCATCACAACTTCGTATATCTTGGTGTTTGAGCTTGAGTTATAGTTACCTAGGGGTACCGAATTTGATATCCGCATCATAATTGGGTATCAAGGTTCAAAGTCGAGGTTACCTAGAGTCCACGACAGGATTAGATCACGCATGTATCAGGTGTTTTTTGCGGTATGCTTTGATCAGACATACATGATCAGGTGTTACAAATCGAAAGTGAATTATATAATGCAGGATGTATATGAGAAACCGAACACTATTAGGTTGAGAAACGAACCTTAGGAGTTCGGGAAACAAACGCATGGTCTCTGGATATTAGGTCTATTATCGGGTCGGGCCCGTGCGCTAATAGTTGGACACAAAAAATGATCAGAACTCATGTTTCACTTATAGAGATGGAAAGTAAAGAGGATAGGGGCGTAGTTGCTGTCGTCCACGTGGCGATGGTCTACCGCCACCGTTTTTTATCAACAGCCTTCATAGGCTACTGCAAGCCGCAATAATGCACCTAATGCACAAGTTTATGTAGCTAGAGGTCAGGGAGGTGCTAGTAACCTCCAGATGTTCAAGGCACATCATCCTCCGACGTTCACGGGAGGAGGGGATCCGATGGTAGCCGACCATTGGTTCCGTCAGATTGAGAGGATTCTCTGGGCCATGGAGATCACCCTGATACCATTCTGACACGCCGGCTTCATTCCAGCTCTTCGAGGGTGAGTCCCAGATCCGGTGGGAGGTCACGACTTCCAAGGACTCGAGACTATGACATGGATGATTTTCACAACCGTCATGGGAAGTACTTCGAATTTCCGCTAAACACATGAGAAGGCCCGAGAGTTCCTCGAATCCAAGACGTGGGATGATGACCGCACTGAGGCACGAAATGATTCATGCAAAGCTAGCATGTTTCGATGATTATGTGTGGCCACCGATACCCGCGAGGAAGCTCAAGGATGGGTCAAGTTGTCCATCCGGCAAGATTGTAGACATAATCTCATAGATATGGACTCGATGGTCAATACAAATTCGATCGAGCGAGGTAGATGACACTCATAGCATCCGGACGCGGTGCGCGGATAAGAAGAAAGCCGCTTTTTCTTCGTGCTCGAAAGTTGCTGCAGGACTTCGTCTAAGAGGGTTTCAAGGGCGAGGCCATGGCGAACAGGGCCAAAGCTAGGTCCGAGTTACCAGTTAGGCTAAGCAAATGACATATTTCTACTACCATAAACTGGGACACGTGAGGCGGAACTGTCCGCAGATACAAGGGTTTCGTGGATTGGTGGGATTGGACCACAGCCCCAATCATCGCTGGGACATGAGCAGATTTAGTATTCCTCCACCCAACACGGGCTCGGGAACATGTATCACTCAAGCGACACGAGCACGGTGATCTCGCGCATAGCCAGGGGCTGTGAGTACGGGTTAAGGCCTATAGCGCAGCGCATTGTGCCTGACTGGCACTAAGGGCGTACGTTATCTACGTGATCGAGGCAAACACAGATCACCGCTGATTCAAGGCACGCTTACTCTTTCGCCTAAGGCGGGCAAGGGTGTTATTCGACCAGCACGCATTCCTTTATTAATGTGATCTCAGGTGAGAGTATTTGGGATTGGGAGGTCGAGACCTTGAAGTAGCCATCAGATGTGAGTCTCTCCCTGGTGGACTAAGGCGAGAATTGATCGGGTCGTGATGTGAGTTAGAGATCTCAGGGATTCTACTCACGATGGACCTCTCGAGTCATGGACATGTCGAAGCCTGAGGTCATCCTGGATAGACTAGTCGACTCAAGACATCGGGCTGTCATGACATGACCGTACGAGTTACCGCCACACAATCGACGACTTGTGTTGTGTTTTAGGGAATAGCACGATGTTTCACCCCATACTATGTACTGTAACACGATGGCACGCTGATGTGTCATAGCTAGTTCACTTCAGAGGACGAGGTGAGACAGATATGAGTCTACCTCGTGGCTCATGAAAGTACGAGGATACTTTTCCCGCGAGCTACCAGATTACCTCCAATCGAGGATGTAGACTTTCGCATCGGGAAATAAGATCCTCGGTATGCTCCCATTTCTATGAATCCGCATAGGATGGCAATCCTGCTGAGTTGCTGAGCTCAAGGTCCGGGAGCACAGGAGTTATCGGGCAAGGGTTTCATTAGACCAACACTTCACCATGGGCTATCCGATTCTATTTCATGACGAAGAAGGATAAGACCCTTCGACTATGCATCGACATGTGACAAATAACAAGGTTGCTAATCAAGACCCAGATCATTACCGAGGATTGATGACTTGTTTGATCAACTAAGAGGAGCGCGAGTCTACTCTAAGATGTAATCTTCTACTGCTACCATCGCCTGAGAGTTAGGCAAAGTGCATATCCTAAGACAAGAAACAGGACGCCAGACAGGGCACTTTGAGCTTACTGGGTGATGCCCTGATTGATGAATGCACCGGTCGATTCATGGATCTCATGAATAAAGGTGTTCCACCCTATTTAGATCAGTTTGTTAAGGGTCTTTGTTGATGACATCCTGATCTAATTCCCAATCAAAGGTGAAGGAGGATCACTTGAGAATCGCACTACATCTTTTCGAGGGATCATCTAAGATATGCCAAGTCTCGCAGCGCGAGTTTCTGCCACTGAGGCGGGAGCTTTTGACACGTGGTGCCCGATTCGGGGTGTAAACACATCTTGGTGGTAGGAAGGCTGAGGTCGTGATGAGCCAGAGACCCAAGCCGGCCGAGACAGGTTCTCGGGACAGGGGTATTGGCAGAGGTTTGATGTAGATCTCCGCCAGCTAACGCCATGACGAGGATCGACCCTAAGGAGGTCAACTGTGCGGGATGACTCATGTGAGAAAGCTGCGACGACTGAATGAGGCTTATCGCCCCTATTCTAATAGTCCCTGAAGGGGGACAAAGGTATAGTGTAATCGTGGATGCTCACGACTAATGGGATATGTTCTAATGCAATTGAAAGTCGTGGCTTATGGTTCTCAAGAATTGAAGAATCACGAACGTAATTACCCCACGATGATACGGAGTTGCACCCATAGTCTTCGCCTTGAAGATTTGGCGCCCACTACTTATATGGTGAACAATTTGAGTGCCGCATCACAAAGTCCTAAATACATCTTCAAGTAGCAAGACCTTAACATGAGGCAATAAGTGAGTAGATGGAGTTTTGAGGATTACTAACTTCACTTCAGACACCATCCCGGTAAGTAAATGTCAGGCTAATGCACTCCACCTGAAAGTCACGGGGAGTACTAGCCAGTATAGCTTCCCGGGAGCGGCGTATGTCGAGGAGCGGGGAAATTCGTGCACTATAGTAATGATGAGCGCCTGTGGTACCTTAGGGAGTCTGATGGCTACGTCATCTCTACTGAGCAGAGTGATAGAGTCCTAAAAAGGTGACGAAGAGCTAGTGTCCATCGCAGACCGAGTACGCCAAGTACAAATGAACGAAGGTCAGCCATCCAATAATGCATGGTAGTCTTCGGGCATAGGACTGCCGCGGGTCCCCTACCAATGGATTTGAGGAGGAGATCCATGTGGAGTTCCATTGCTCTAATTCTTATGCGCACCCGGCAGTGGTACGAAGATGTATCGTGACCTTCGTAGCCAGTATTACTAGAGAGGGATGAAGAGGCACGTCAGGGATTTTTTTCGACGATGTCTCACGTGCCAACAGGTCAAGGCTGAACACCAGAGGCCGGCAAGGCTACTCCAGCCATTGGAGATAGCGGAGTGGAAGTGGGAGCACATCACAATGGACTTTGTGACTCACTTGCCATGAATATTGCGAAAGCATGATGCGGTGTGGGTTATAGTGGACCGACTCACCAAGTCGGCACATTTTCTAGCTGTGCGAATGACCTTCACATTGGAGGAATTCTACAGGTTGTATATACGGGAGATAATACGATTGCATGGAGTGCTAGTCTCCTTAGTATCATATCGAGATCCTCGGTTTACGGCTCGGTTTTAGAAGAGTTTCCAGAAGGCCATGGGAACACAACTATCGATGAGTACCACTTTTCATCCTCATACGGATGATCAATCAGAGTGGACTATTCAGATTTTAGAGGACATGCTGCGAGCATGCATCCTAGATCTCAAGGTAGCTGGGATAATCTCTCTCCCTTAGTAGAGTTCGCCCACACAACGCTATATCGCTAGCATACGATGACACCCTTTAAGGCTCTACTGGAGGCCATGTCGACAAATCTTAGCGCTGGACGTAGGTGGGAGAGAGTCACCGGGTCAAAACTGATTAAAGACACCCTGAGAAGGTGGGTATGATCGAGGGCGTCTCCTTACTCGGGTGGCGGAAGAGTTACGATATACAATGATGACTGAATTCAAGGCGAATTGATCATGTCTTCTTGAAGGTGATGCCTAAGAGAGGAGTGATCAAGTTTGGCAAATGAGTGAAACTATCGTCGAGGTACATTGGACCCTTTGAGGTACTCGAGAGGGTGGGCGTGGTTGCGTTTTGGTTAGCGTTGCCGCCAAGATTATCAAGCGGTCATGAGGTGTTTCACATCTCTATGCTCCGGAAGTACACTTCAAATCCAACTCATATAGTGGATTGGGGTGAGCTTGTTGTTGATACGGATGGGACCTTCGAGGAGGGACCAGTACATATCATGGATAGCCGAGAGCAAGTTTTGTGTATGAGACCGCGAGGAACCGTGGGAGATGTTGTGGCAGCACCGAGGGAGTCGAGAAGCGACATGGGGCGCCAGAGACACCATCATTATCAACTATCCCTTCTTGTTCGATGGGGAAGGTGCGTTTTCTAGTGATTAATGTTTTAAATGACTGTCGCATATGCGTGTGTTTGATTGTGTGTATGTATGTAGGAATTTCAGGATGAAATTCTTTTCGGGGGGGGAGAGAATGTGAAACACAGAAAAAAAAAAACTTATTTTTTCCGAAAGGGAAGTAGTCGGTAATTCTTGCTAGGAATGATCTGACCCGAAACCACTAGATTTTTCTCCAGATCTCGGATGATGAAACGGATTGTGCCGTTAGAATCATCTCGTGAAATCCCCAGTTGAACCGGACAAAGCTGTGAATTTTGGGACCGATTGATTTTCACTTATTTGAGGCGAGACGGACGATCATGGGCGAGCCACATGGCACGAGAGTGCATTCCACGTGGCCAGGGCTTGGGAACACTTGGCACCTAAGTATTCGTGTCATACTCCTAGAATGCATGATGTTAATGGTAGAAGGCTAGGCATGGAAGACACATGGCTTGGCTTGTTCCATGTGTTAAGGGATGCATCATGTCTAATGTTTGAGTGGAGAAACATGGGAATGAAAAGCTAAGGAGAAGGAGTTCTTCCTATGGCTGGAATCAGTTCTAAAGGGGAGCAAATGATAGAAGAGAAAACCATAAGAGAAAAAGAGAAATAGAGAGAAAAGAAAGGAAAGACCAGCATTGATTAAGGAAATTAATTCGTGGAAGGGGAGGAGAAGTCCACTTCTTTGGGTTTTGAGAACATATGAAACTGGGGAGGGAGGACTTGGCACCGCATTTTCCTCCATTTTCTAAATTTTTGTGGATCAAGGATTTGATCTTACACATCCCAAGAGTTGAGGGATCTTTCCTCCTTAGTTATTTCCTTGTTTGGGGCCATGGAAATGGCATTTGGTTGAGTTTGGTATGTTATTGATTGAATGAAGAACATGCGGAATTTGGTATCTTTCCTCAGTTATTTCTTATTTACAAGCCATGAAATGGCAATGGAAAAGTAGCCCTAGCAGTGGGCTAATTCCATAACAGTTTCTATAGAAACTGTTAATGGTAAGACCGATTTCTAGGTCAGTGTTCCCGAATAAGCAAACACAGGGCTGATTTGTAGGCTGCTTGGTTTTGGGTGATACATGAAATATACATATGGATCTGAACCGGTTCTATAGAGCGTGATGTTAATCTTGGTTTTTGTCCTTGTAATTTGCAGAACTTTTCCTGGAACTGATGATTGATGAATAACATGCAGAATTATGAATATTAACATGCAGCATTTCGGAGTGTACTTTGTGGAGACATGGAATGGAGTGTACTTCCGGAGCATGGAGACATGGAATACCGCATGAACACCCGATTGACTTGGCGTGCTTTTGACAGTAAGCCACTATACTTGCCTTCGAGTCCATCAGTAAGGTACGATATATCCTAAACGATAACTTTTACCGCTTGCGGAACCTGACCCTCCTTTCTTAGGCATCACCTTAGAAGGCACTGATCCCACCTAAAACTCTAGAGTTGTTGTAATGCGCCAGTAGCTCTTCCCAGGCTGTGGTAGAAGACTTCTTAATCAAATCCACCAGCTGCCAGGTGATTCTAACCACATCCCTAGACCATATAGTGGGTTTCTCTCCTTGTTTGTGACGAGAGATGCGACAAGGACTCCTTATAATGCCTCATGAGATTTTGTCAGTATGCTTGCTTGATGTAACTATTGTGTAGGCGAACTCCGCTCAAAATTAATGCTGTTTCCCATTCTGTGAGATCTAGAATCCATGCCCATAGCATGTCTTCTAAAGTCTGGATGGTCATCTCCAACTTACCATCCGTACGGGGATGAAAAGCAGTGCTCATCATCAACTATGTCCACATGACTTGCTAGAAACTCTTCGAAAATAGAGCGTAAACCCTGAAGGATCGATACGATGCTGCTTAGATATTTGGTACCCCATGTAATTGGACAATCTCCCATTATGTACAGCACACCAAAACTCACAGCCAGGTGAAATCATCTGCCTGACAAAAAAACATTTGAACGGTAAGTCGGTCCCTCATACCCACGTCCATACCCTCGCTGATGTTTTTGGAAAGTGAGTCAAAATCTATCTGAGCGTGCTCCTTTCGCTCCGGCTACTACAAGAGTGCAGGTGATCTCGCTCCATCTTGACATGCACTTATTTCCACTCAACTACCTTTAAAGGTTGGAGTAATCCAGCTAGTCTTCATTTTCGTAGCATACTAACATGTGAGACATGAAATGAGCAAAATCCCTGACATGTTTCTTTATCCCGATCGATAATATTGCGACAAGATCGTGGTACATTTTTTCATGCCACTGGATGCATAGTAAAGCGGGGCAATGGAACTCCACAGGGATTTCCTCTCTCAAATCTGTGACTAGGACCACCCTATACGAGGGCTATCATCCATTATGGATGGCTGACCTTGACACTTTTTCTACCCGGGGAGTTTGGTCGCTAAAATCGTAGCATGCACAGGATAGAGATTTGGTGCTTTCGATATCAAAAAGTATTTATAAACCCTAAACCTCTTCTTTGTGTATTTAGCATAGCTATTGCGAGTATAGTGGCTCTAGGGTCGAACCACGGGATGAGTTTTCTTCGTCTAGATGATTTGCAGGTAGCTCAGGTGGGTGAATTTCAATTTTAGTTTGAGGATTTTGTAAAAAGCAGGTGGGAGTGAATGGAGTTCACAATTGAAAATAAAATGAAATAAAATGTGAAAAAGAACTCCTTGAAGCATCGGGCTACTGGATTTGGGGTCCTAAGGCAATTGAGAGGTCCTCGGGTTATTTTCCTCGCGTTGGGGAGGATGACCTATACTCATTTCCCGAACCGGATCTTCATTTGGTTATAAAAACTGAACCCTAATAATTTTTCCTTTTGAAATATAACATTTATTGAACTTAAATGCTCCTAGACAGTGAAAATTAACCTCTTTGATATACCCTACAGTGACTCATAAAGACCTTCTTAGAATATGAGTGGATCTAGCAATAAACATCACTTGAACTAAAGATTGCCAAGTCTTGTTCCCGATGAGAGCCTGTCAAAGGTTTAAACCTAGGGTGAAATAGAAGCATAAATCTTTAATAAATGCAAATTAAAGCGTGAGAGCCGTCGGTTTACCTGGAGTTCTAAACCCGGTTGCCCTCCTCTTCAAGTATGGGGGGGTTTGTGACTCATCCCTTGAGTTGTCATCCTCGAGGGGTGTTTGGCAGCCAAAAGTGAGAGAAAATGAAAGAAAGAGAAAATGGAAAGAATCGGGAGGCTAGCAGAAAGGTTCTAGCAAATTTATTAATGGCCAAAAGATATTCCTTTTACGAGTGTACAAGAGCTTATATCACTACCCAGATAAACAAAATTAAAAAAAAAAACAAAACCAAAAGCCTTACGAGGGGATAAAAGGGAAGAGAAAACCAAAAGGAGACAAAAGTCAAAAAAGGGTCAAATAGTGACGAGAGCAGTGTTGCAGGGGGAAAAGTGACAAAAAAAAAAATAGAGAGCAATTTCGCAGGTTGCGAAAATTTTGCAATCCTACCAAATTTCAACCGCGTCCCTTTTTCTTCTACTTTCTGCTCCCTTTCCTTTGGTTTCTGATCAACAATACTGAGTTCAACTCGGATTCTTCGTGATGGAGTTGACTCAACAATTTGGCGAGTTTAGCTTACAAAAACTACAAAAATAGCCACAAAATGCAATCAGTAGCCTTACTAGGTCCTTAACATGCCAATTGGGTTAATTAAGTTGATTAGTACACAAAAAGTGCTCAAAACCTGCAATAAACATGGTTCAAAATAGCACTATTTGGGTACTAATAAGAAGCCCCTTTCCCTCGCCTAAGCGAACAACGCCCGATAGGAACTCGAACATCCACCATTTCTAACCCAAAAATGGAAAGTAAACCAAGGTAGGAAGAATCCACACCTCTTGGGCGTAGAAGAAACCACAAGGCGCTATGGGCAGCCACAAACCGAAATTTTTGATTTTTTGAACTCCTCATTTGGATCCTCGACGAAATCACGCGTTTTCGGCACCCACGCGTAGTCCTCATCAATGCAATAAACTTTTGTTCTTAGCTCGACAAATTCCGACCGACGGAATCCCGTAGATCGTAGAGAGAAGTCTTGGTGTTCTCTTTCCTTCTCTCTTTCTCTCTCACTTGGACAAAACTAGGATAAAGTAAGGATCTTTTCGCTCTTTCAGGCCTCCAAGGAGCATGTGAATTAGCTCACGTGTATGTGTCCCTAACTTATTCGATTCGTTATACCCCAAAAATAGATTTATTTTGTCGTAGTCTAAGTTCAAATTATTCTAAATGAACTTTACACCAATTATTTCCCAAAATCTCATTTTTTGGTTCATTGATTTTGGTTGCCTCGATAATGGTAAATTCCGACTATCTCGAATTGATAAATTAGTTTGAGTAAGCCCCAGATTTCGCGAGGCGATTAAATGAGTGAAGTGCATTTCATACGTCTGAGATCTAGAAAATTTCCAGGTTTTCAACCTATACTATTTTGGCAATTTACTGTTTTACCATCTTTTAGAGAAATTAAATTTTATTCAAGTTTTACATTCTTTATAAAATGTTTCGGTCGGGGAATTCACATACGCATACACATTGAACCACATGCATATACGACATTCATTTAATGCCCAGTATTTAAAAGCGTACGCTTCACCCTCAAATGGAAAGGATAATTGGCACATAGTGTCTTGGCGTTCACGCATTGCATCCTTCACTCCTCGGTGCTACCACAACACCTTTACTAGCCTCATAGCCTTCTTATACATAAAGCACGATCCTCGGCTATCCATAATATGCACCGGTCCCTCTTTGAAGGTCTCATCTGCATCAACAACAAGCTCGCCCCATTGCCACATGAGTTAGATCGAGTGTACTTAAGATTGTAGCGCTCTTTTACCCTTTTAAAGACCTGTTCATTTAAACATTTCATATAATATTCTAATATGAATAATTAATATTCATTTAAAACATAATTATTTATGGGTACATGATATCATGACCTAAACACATTCTTTGACATAAAATAATATATATACATTCCTTAATTCAAATAGGGCCCATAACTGTTCTTGAATAAAGCATTTATACAACTTGGCATTCCATGCATTTTCAAATACATTTACAAAATGATATTCTTAGAGTTCACCTCTCTTTAAAACACATTCCATAAATATCCAAAACAAAATGAGTCAAAACTATATTCTTCTCATGAAGACTTATACATCATTGAATTCAATGCAAAATAGTTACAAAATATCATGAAAGGAATGCTATGCATGGAACGGAGCATTTACTTATACTCCACTCTATTTGGCCCCAGCGGTGACTCGGCGCGGCTTGATCTTTGGTCTGCTATATTACACTTGGTACTGTGATGGCAAAACAACGCGCTAATCATTTTCATGCGTAGTGGTTTTATACAATTATCTCTTCATTTCGGTTTAAATCAAATCATGCAATGTTTATAAAACAAAATGTTTTGTACATTTTCAATTACAATGCAATACAATATATATATATATATATATATATATATATATATATATATATATATATATATATATATATATATATATATATATATATATATATATATATTCATTCATTTACATTCAATTACAATTCATTGGTCATTTCAAGTTATGCGATTTCTATTATTCACTAAATCATTCAAATAAAAAATCAGCCACACTTTTCAATCTATATATATATTGAATTGTAATTGAATGTAAATAGAAATGAATATATATATATATATATATATATATATATATATATATATATATATATATATATATATATATATATATATATATATATATATATATATATATTTATATATGTACTCGGTTGGTGTACACTACCGATATTGTCCCGTTGGGCTACGGATCGGTATGCCACAATAGTACGTTTGTTCGACTCTTATTGGTATACCAATTTATCCTTAACTCGAATTCTAACGACTAACATTCTTTTAAGGGCATTAAAATCATTCAATACAATTTACAATAGTATATATATATACATTTGTATGCAAATATAATATTTTCACATTCATGCAATTTTCTTATGCAAACTCGTTTCACAAGCAGTTGTCTCAAATCACTTAAAACAAATCATTTCAAAAACAAATAAATATGCACTTTCTTTTCAATCATTTCCAAAATTCAAATCATTTCTTAATTATTCAAATATTTTAGAAATAGAGAGAGAGTTTGAGAATAAACCAAAAATCGTCGCTTTGATTCAAATCTTCGGAATCTCGACTTCAATGTGGGCTTTCCTCCTCGTCAGACCTATTCAAATACCATGACAATCACATATTATTCGGTTATTCTAGGAGTTCTATTTTTAGTAGGAATTGGGAGATCATCTCATTTGGATAGCAAACAAATTCGACATTTCAATGCCAAACTAGTTGATATGCCCATCTCATTGGATCACCCACTGTTTTTTTTTTCGATTTCGAGGGTCTTAACTCCATAAATTGGTAATGGTGCCTTCACTAATTTGAAGCTATGGTTCTAAGGTTTTTTTCTCCAATTGAATCATCCAATTTGGATCATCTAAACTCAAGTTACGGCATTTTAATGTCAAACTAGTCGATATGCCCAGCTCACTAGATCACCCACTATTGTTTTCAATTTATGGGGTCTTAACTCCATAAATTGGTAATGGTTCCTTCTAATAATTTGAATCTATGGTTCTAAGGTTTCTTCTCCAATTGTAATCATCTAATTTGGATCATCAAAACTCAAGTTATTGCCTTTTACATCTAGACTACTATAATTTGAAAAGTAGAATCAGATTGTTCTTACACATAGCTCCACTTTGACAGATTTTTGGGCACTTTTAGGTAACAATTTGCATACACTTCCTTCAAGTACATTATTCCCCTAGAAGTCTAGTTTACCCATAATTTTGAATCACTCAATTTTGATGAGTGAAACTCAACTTATGGCCAAAACACCATAACAACACCAAAAACAAAGCATACCCGTGAGCTACCCCGAACTCACCTTTAAGCCTATATTCGGGAGCCTTAGAGCTACATTTTGCTCTTGGTCCCTTCTATAAATTTGTAGCCCTATCTCTTATGGTTCTTTATCAATTAGAATCACTTCATGTGGATGATTATAACTTAATCTATAACCAAAACAAGAACAGGGGTTTTGACAATTTTTTTGACAGCATTTCCTTTGAAAACCCAACATTTCCCTTTTACAAACATTACACAAAACCAATCCAACCAACAATACTCTTCAAAAATCAACCCAAAACAACCCCAAAAGTTGTTTAACACCAATACAAACCTCTTTTACTTAAGTTAGAGCTTTTCCCCAAAATCAAAATCACAAAAGATAAAGTTAGGGTTTGATTTCTTACCTTGAATCTCTTCAAATCTTGTCTTGTAGGTTGTTTGATCTCTTAGAAGCAAGAAATGGGAAAGATTGCCACCAAAAAATTGATCTCTCTCTTTACCCTAGATTCTCCCCCTTTTTCTCCCCTCTTTCTCTCCAAAAATGTTTTTGCTCTTAATGAGATTCCTAGACCAAAATTTGGCCTTTAAACCCCTATTTTCTCAAGGCCTTGTTTGACTCACCAAAACCCATTTTTGGGTTACGTTCTCCCAATTTACTATATAGCCCACATTTCATTTTATTTTCACTTCAAATCTCAAGAAGGCAAAATCGCCAAGCTTAGGCAAGGATCACCCTTTTCAGGAGTTCATTTTCCATCACGATTCCTCAAGGCGAAGACAAACGACAACAAGATAAATACCAAGGAGGAAGGCGACTATATGATAAAAATAGAGTTAAAGTGATGTGGAAAATGTTGTGGTGTGGGCATGGAGATCCATAAATGTCAAACAGACTTTGAAGGAAGCTGGTATTTTCTGATCTGTGACAGGAGCAGGAGAGGCCAAAACTCAATGATGGCTACCTATATCTGAAGCTAGGCCACAATGGGCGCATTAAATACCGCCGTGACTCATCCACGTCCGCTGCCCGGTTTAATTCTGCTATGATTCGCTGTGGGGCCTGATGAAACAAGCGTGGAGCGAGCTTCGTGGGCCCTTGTGTCATCTTAGTAGACGTAATGAGCGCTGGCCAACTATGTTATTCCTAGATCGGCCCATTTCAATCAAAGCATGTCAAATATCATAGCCTTCGACCATAAGAATCAGTCCTTGTCACTAGCTAGGAATTGGGAAAGATTGGGGATAGTACATGCAAGTATGCATAAATTTCAAGAAATATAAATTCATTAATCACGCTGAAGGACGTTTGTAATTACACAACAGCATTTTTAACAAAGTGATCATATTATGATTACATGATCCATCCGGACCAAATACAGAGCTCAAACAAAAACAATAATAGGTGTGGAGAACAAAAACGAGGAAAGAAGCAAAAGCTGAAGAAGAAAGGTCCTATGAAAGGTGGAAAAGAACGTGAAAAACCCTATTGATTTGGGAGGGGGTGTCCTTGGTTGCAAAGGATTTCATTCGAGTTTTCGAACCACCCAAAGGCGCAACTAGAGCAAGGATATTAAATTCCGACTTCGCTCAATCCATACACGATCTTGGTTTAGTTCCTTTTGCCAAATCACGTTTAAAATTGTCTATTGTAATCATCCTTCATTCGACGATCATCAAGTCGGCTCGATAACGCCCTAACCAAGCCCACATGTTGAAAAACCAGAAATTACTAGTGGCACAAAGGAATCCACCACCCTCCAAGCCTTTTATAGAAACCTCTAGCCTCAAGGGGATCCCAAACAACCACATCAAATGTGAATCCAAAAGGTTAGAAAATTCACGTTGGAACATACCAACATTAATTGTCCACTGTTCCCCATACTAGGCCAATCAAACACGCTTTCTTTTTCCAGCCGGGACAATTGCCCTCCCCAGCAAGAAAAAGGGGGGCATTGTGGGTACCATGGGCTTGGTCCCAACTACTCCCGCCAACAGACCCCGGTTGACTGAGGACCACATGATAATGGCCCAATCTATGGGCCCAATCGTTATCATTTACAAGTCAGATCCAAACACACATCCCCAACCGGGTAGGGCATATATCGCCTGGATTCAGTCTCTCCTTGCCGGTTAACATCTTTAAAAAGGCATCCGGATGACCTCTACGGGCAGGCGCGGGTATAAGTCACGGGCATAACCACGCGAGGTGGTGAGCATTTATTGGGGTAGAAAATACGAACGACTTGGCTATCTAAAAGGAAGAACAGGTCATAAAGCACGAAGAAAGCACCACCTTCCCCTTCCGTTTCGGAAGGAGATCATCTACTTCCCATGGAAATAGGATCATCTTTCTTACGGATAAGAGAGTAACACAAGAAAAGATCACGAGATTCATCTTTTGAATGAATTGGCGTTTTCACTCCCTCAGCGACTAATCTAGCAAGCATCGGAGGCGGTGACATACCACCTTGCCCGTGTTGTTGCAGGCATTCGCTAGCTGGTTCATTCTTCGACGATTCAGTGATTCAGAAAGTTCAGGAGACCACAACAATGACTTCATTTTATACCTAGAATGTTAGGACACTTTCTACCCAATAATTATGTTAGGGTTAGGATGATATTGATGTACGCATGATCCACCAGCAAGCCTAATTTTGCGTTTTTATTGAGGCTATGCCTTCAAGAAAAGACTTTAATGATGTGTTGTGAAAGATCTCGAGCCATACATGTCGCTTCACTAATTAAGTTACTTCCTAGGACAATATGTAGGACACTACAAGTAATATATGGTTTATAAATCTTACCAATTAGTAATGAAAGATATTATTTTGGTTTATTATTTAAAAATTTAGGCTTCATTGAACAAAGGAACTTTCCCGTTTTTGAATTTGTTGAAGATATGTATATCATATATAACTTCACTCTTAACAATGAGAAATATATTTGCTTTCCTTAAGCTTCTTATTTTTATAGCATGGATTTTTCTTGTTGACGCACAATTTTGAAATTATGCTCTACTTTTGTAATATTTTAGAACTTTGTGCATTTGAACATTTTTTTTCTAGTTACAAACTTTTATTCTTTTGCCAATGAAATACGACCGAGTGGTTAAGACTTGGGGCATAGGAAAGAGCCCAGAGTTCGAGTTTCGTGATAACGGGGATCTTCTGACGTTGTAATTCAAAGTGAATAGATATCAAAAATTTTAAAAAAAATTATTCTTTTAAAATCCTATGCCTATTTATCAAAATTGGAGAGATTAGTGCAGGACTTTGGCATGGGAAAACACAAAATTGTATCCTTTTAATTTAGGGTCTTTTTTATTTTATTTTCAGTGGTATCTTTTTACTTTATTGATTAGATCAGTAATACATTCGAAGAAAAATAAAATAAAAAATGTTAAAACGTTTTAAAACAAAAAGAAACTATTCAAAACCTACACATTTAACCATAATAATTACTTATAGTACTTCTATCCAAAGGGATGGTGATAGTTTTCAACGTTGACAGCCCCCATGGAGTCTATGCTAACCATAAACATAAAGGAAAATTATCTTACACGTTGAACCAAAAGAAAATTCATTTATCAAAGTACACTAGAGGGACCCAAGTTAAGAAAAGGTCATTGCAACATAACCACGACTCTTAATAAGTCATTATCAATGTTAGAAATTCTTAAGTTAGCTGTTTAAATCTTCAAAATTTTTGGAATTAGAGTTGCATACCTATTGAATCACATGGACAATATCGATAAATAAATAAATACATACATATTTGTGGAACTTTCTTGCCGTATATCAAGAACAAATATATTGTTAAACTTTCTCTCAAGAACAACACACACACATATATATATATATATATATATGGAGCAGAGAAATCCCAACCTTCCAAGTAAAGGCATGTTCCTCGTTCCAGTTTAAAGAATTGATTAATCAAATAATGGATAGTAACTAGAATGGTTTGAAAATAAATGAATTGCAGTCATAGATTATTATTCTTTTCGTACGTAAACCCAACTAAAATTATAATAGGTCATTCTCAAATGATATTAAAATGATTTAAAGTCATTGTGGAAATTCCTTCTTTTCTTACCAGATCTAAAAATTGTTATAAATTTTAAGATTTACGAGTTTGTGCTTTTAAGTGCCTCAAGGGAAATTTTGCTTATCAACATGAATGACAGAGAAATAGAAAAGATTGATTCCTAGAATACATTTTAAAAAAAAAAACGTTAATCTAATTATCCCAAAATTAGCAATCACAAACTCTGACATGATTTAAACTGAAATACTATTGTTAGAAACTGAATGCTGACATGATTTAAATTTAAAGAGGGGTTCGGCTGAATCTGATCAACAGCTCTACACAAGTCCAAATTTCAAATCCTGACCAAGAAAATTGTTACTTGAATCCTCATCATCATCAGTTTCACAATTTCCTCCCACCTTCACCAAACTACTTTGAGAGAATCAAATCAACTTGTATTCTTCATCTGCCACATCAAAAAGCAAATCTAATTAGATTCAAGCATACGAATCAGTAAATGTTGAAAATTTATCCACAATCTTGTGTACAACTCATGAGTCATGGCAATACTGATCTACAAGTAACCTAAATATAAAGGGGTTGTATGGCTCTCAAGAACAAAAAAAATAGTCAAAACATGTTTGATAAAAGAGAGGATGTTCTCCATGTTTTTTTTTCAGACAACAAGCAGCTCAAAGTTGTTCTCGGTGTTTCTATCGAGAACAGCTAAAAACTGTTCTTAAATTTGTTTTTCAAAATCGTTTTTGTGACGCCCCAAATCCAGGGTCGAATTTAATGCAATAATCATTTCAAGATCTACATGGGTATCGCGTATCTCAATACCACACTATCGTGTCTCATTCACGAGATTCGTTTATGAGTAAAAGTAGCCCCATTTAGTCCCTTTCCAACCATACTCAAAATATTACCCAAGACTATGTCACAATAGTCCTTAAGAGTTTATTACAACACTCTTATACAAAATCATATATTAAAATTATTTTGTTCTAATATATTTTATAAAATGAATATAAAGGCCACATGTCGGCCTTCTTCACAATTACGACCTCGGATGGCCCGTAGTCCATAGATTAATACATCATGCACGAAATGTTTCATAAAGGTGGCGCCCGATAGAGATAAGCTCTATAATTTTACTCCTTTAGTGCAAATGTAATGGTCACTCCCGTCGATTAGGTACACGGGAGCCACATAGTGCGCTAGCGTCCAATGGCGTGCCCAAGGGTTGCAAGAGCCTTTTGGCAATTCCCGTAAATGCAATTTTTCAACCCAAATTCGCTCCGAAAGCAGCCCTTTAAACCGGCTACAAATCCGTCCCATGCCATTAACATGGCACAACACGGTTCCAAAATCAGCCCAAAACATTAGCCCAAATGTAGAAATATGAAATCAGGAAGAATCCTACTTCTTGAGCGTAGCCCCTCGGCGAATCTCGGACTTTACTCCTTGGTCCATGAGGTTCCAACCATTAAAATGCCGATGAGGCGGGAAGAAACCGTAGGCCTCCTTCCTGCTCTCTATTCTTTTCCTTTTCCAACTCTTTTCTTTCTTTCTCTTTCCTCCCCTTTCTCTTTTCCTTTCCTGCACACATCCCCCACCCCTACAAACATGCCTCTTATACAATTCACATTCCTTCAAGTTGTACATGGTTTGCCATGTGTCGTATTTAACAGCCCGTCTCGAAAGCGTGAAATTTGACTATCTTGGGAATTCAATAAGATTCGATGCAGGCGGTAAATTTCACGAGGCGAACAATTGAAGTGCATTTTGTCATCCGATGTCCCCAAAAACCCCAGGTTTCAACTTTTATGCGTATCCATGATAAATTTGTTTCCATAGTTTTTTTCGCAAATTTTCAATTTTTCCCGGGTTTACAATTTTGCCCAACCAAGCGAGTTCTAAATTTCTCAAGTCTTTAAAGGTCCATTGAACCCGAATACTAGGGAAATGAAAAAAAAAATGTTAAAGAAAATGATTTTCTCATATTTTGTTCTATGGTAGAAATATAGATAAAATCCAAATATTATGGAAATTCTTCAAAATTTTACATATTTTTAAATTTCTTAGTCCTTATAAAATAGAGATAAAAAATCAGATGAGTTTGAATAAAATAAATAGAATTAATTTATTAAGTTGAAACCTATTTATATTTTCCTCCAAAAAAAATTTCTTCCTTTTTTTCCTCTCTATTTTCCTCACTACTTTCTTTTCTTACCACTTTTCAGGTTCAAACAGAGACTAAATGAAGTGGTAGATATTTCATGTGCTCCAATGCATGACTTCTAAAGCCCAACTTGACCACAGAGACGATAAGATTTCCTCTTGTCAAAGCAAGAATTAGTGGCCATGGCCAAACACAAGAATGTACTGGCTGGTAAGTCTACAATCAACAACCATTTGAACTTAACACTACATAGCTAATTAAGGTTTATTTACTTGGGTTTTCCTTCAAAAATTTGCTTGGTTTAAATAATAAGATTATGTTTATTGGTTTTAAGAAAATTTAAAGGAAATTATGAGATGAAAAATGGAAGAATTTTAAAAAGTCAAGAAAAATGAAAATTCATCCAAACTCATAAATTATTTTCATATCTTTGTTCAAATTTATTTCACTTACTTTTTCTTGTGTGAAAACGTTAATAATTTATGTGTATAAATTTCAAACAAATTTTATAATATTTTATCTTCTTCCATATTTTTTGTGTAAATCAAATATAAAATTTATTTTCTTAATAACATATTTTCTTTTCTTTATATTTTCCAAAAACCAATCATAGTCAAGATAAATTAACAAATCAGTAATATTAATTTTCAATAAAGTTCTTTCATTATGGTTTGAGTTTATTATCTTTAAAACCATTTTTTCATTCATGTAATTAATTAAGCAGTTCTAAAACTTTGAATTATTATTAATATAATTTTGAACATTGTATGTGCACCATTTTTACATCCCTAGTATATGTACCTCATTCCAAATGAATTTAGAGTAGGTATTCATTTATGAAACCTCGAGAATAGGCACCTTTGTTGTTAATTACTCTGCCCACGTCCATCTTCAAGAAATATTTGTATGTTCTAAAGGGAAATAGTGACCCCATTTGGCCAATTAGGATCTAAGGATTAATTAATAGTTACGATTATCGAGTATGGAAGATAATATTTTCATTTTTGTCCATCATATATTTATATTTTTATTTAATTTTGTATCATTAATTATTTGTTATATATTATCATTTTATGTTTAATTTGTCTAAAAATTAATTAAAACAAACAAACATTGTAGAGATAAAATGAAAAATAAATGAAATTGAAGAAGTTTTATGATAGCATATCAACATATCGAAGGAAATGTTGAGGAAGGTGAGGAAAAAGTTATGTCGGAACATTTTGATTACATTCAAGTGTTTTTTAGAGGTAAATGCCCCCAACTTTTGACCATATATCCCATTTTGCATCTAAACTTTTTCTTGGTTCGAAGATACCCTTGATCTTTACTTCTGTAGTCACTCATGTCCATCATAATAAAAAAATCACAACGAAACTAGGAACTCTTGACACGTGTGGAGTATTTAACGAGGGTTTTAACGGACGTTTTAAAAATCTATGTCCTTTTTCTTACAGTAAGGGCATGGTTGAGGTATAGGAAGTAAACGTCGGGAGTATACTAAGACCGAAAAAAAGTTCAAATGCAAAGTAAGATATAAAGGCAAAAGTCGAGAGCATTTGTGCACCTTATCCTGTTCTTTAGGAGAATAATTTAACCATGCATGCCATAGTTGACATGAAGGGGTGAGGTGGACAAATGCTCCTGAGTTTTGCGCATATGTTCGACTTTTCCCTTGATCTTTTTTTCTGCCCTAAGATACCCTTGATTTTTGTTCGTAAAAAATATCCCGAGATCAACCTTGACAAAATATCAACTAGAACAGAGAAATAAAATAGGAAAAATAAACGACACAAGGATTTATGTGGAAAACTACTTTATTGGGGAAAAAAACTACATGCCAACCAAGACAAAATTCACTATGTAATAAATTTGTACAATTACATAACTTTTCATGGCTCACCCCGTAAGAAAATTGAGATCAATACAAGAGAAAATACAAACACGGAATAACCAAGTGTTTACCACTATCCAAATATAGCTATACTATAAATCTCGTATTAAACTCAAGAAAGACCCACCCCTTGCTCTTCCTCACAATTTTCTCTTCTACCTTACTCTCTTCTCACCTTCTTGGATCCTTCTTCGATGATTTTCTAAACTTCTCACTTGCCTATTTATAGGTCAAGGAGAGAAGACATCTTGCTCAAAACATGGAGCCTAAAGAGAGAAAACAAGGAGATATGCTTTCATGTTTCATGAAAGTATGTCTCTTAAGGCAAAAAGAAAGGGGAATGAATCCCATTAAATGAGGTGGTGCTCTCATGAGGAGGACCCCTACTCATCAATCTCCACCATTCGACTTCATTGAGGGCATGCAAATGCCATTCCATCTCGAAACACTCTCACTTTCTTCTGAAAGTGGAATCTTTTGGAACTTTAGCAGGATTTTAGATTATGTCTAATAAATACCATATTCTCTTAAACTGAGAATCATACTCCACCATAACTAGTATACAAAATACTAAGAACCTTTACCAATTCCAAGACTTTCTTCTTCGGCACATGTCGATCGTCTTGATGATTATGGTGCAACTCCACCTGTTTTGTTTTCCTTGGGAGTTATTCATGTTAGATTAATTTATTAATTATAAACTAAGCATAATCATATTACAATTTAATTGTATAATTATGCATGTTAATTATGGGTCATTTATAGGATGGTTTAGTATTAACTGGCTATGGGTGCATGATTCTATCTTCTCCCTTGTTTTGGTAAGCCCATTAGACCAAAGCCCAATTGTTCCCTTGTGCTCTATATATATAAATACACAGAGCTTTAGAATTTAATAAGGGTTTGGTAAAATACACTTTGGGGAGAAGGAAAGATCCATCTTCAACCCTAACTTTTCTTTGATTTCGTCTCTTACTAGATTTGGAGACTAATGGCAGCCAACAATTCTAAATCCATGACATATATGTTATCTACCCAGTACGAATTGATATGATTCATTGTGTAATACCCCAAAATATAACGAGTTTTATTTATGTTTAGAATTATTTTGTAAGCGTAATTTGAATATTTTGTGAGTTAAATGCGAAACATAGAAACGAGAGACCCGAAAATTTACAAGATTTAAGGACAAATATGTAAATTGTCCAAAAAGGGACTTAAAAGTCATAAGTTAACAAGATTGATGCCAAAATAGAAATTTAATAAAGTTATGGGATTCCAAGGCAATTAGAAAAAGATGGAATAGAAATAATAATGAGGTTAAAGAGGGCTTAGAATTGCAAAAATGAGAAAGTTAAAAGCAAAAATGAGTTTTGACTTGCCCGAGCATGGCCTTAACAAACATGGATAAGAGGGACCAATTTGGTCTCCAAAGAGAGAGAGAACCATAGAGAGGAGAGAAGAGGAAAGGAGAGAAGAAGAAGAAGAGGAGGAAGGGAAGAGAGAAGAAGAAGAAGGAGAAGAAGAGAAGGCATGATCAAAAGGTATGGAACTAACCTTGGGTATGGATTCTATTATGGATCATATGGATTTTGTATGGGATTCTAGAAAAGTTTAGGAGTTCCAAATCTAGGGTTTGTTAGGATTTTATCCTAACCAAAGATGTATTGAAATTAGGGTTGGTAAAACCCCATATGGTACAAGATAGTTATAGAATCCTCTTTTAAATTTGGATTCATGGGTTAATTGAGAGTAATTGAGTTAGGGTTTAGAACAAACCCTAACTAATCATCATATTTGGTTTGAGGTATGAGTCGTAACCCATATTAGAATAGTTTTGGGATAAATTCATGGAAAGTTTTGAAGAAAAGATAGGTAATGAAAGATGAAAAAGATTGAGTAAAATTGGGGTATAAGATGAATTTGAGTGTGATTTTGAGGTGTAAAATAAGTATAGAGTTGGGTGGTAGAAAATATGGAAAAGTGCGAGAAAAGCCCACATTTTGGGCAAAATTCGAATACATGTACCGGTACAGGTAAGAGGTGTGCCGGTACATGTAGTGCCCTATTTTTCTGTTTCGACCAGTTTTCATATTTTAGCCATAACTTGCTCATTTCTTATCCGATTTGAGTGATTCAAGTTTCTGGTTAAAATAGACTTCAAGGAAAACCAAACATCCTCAAGTAGGTACCTTAAAATTCTGCCTCTAAGTGGCCCATAAATTCACTCCAAGTAGGGCCATGTGCAAGCCAAATTCTGCTTCAGTTTTGATCATAGAGTAGTCCGGGTTGTTTCGGACGTAACTTGAGTTTCGGTGCTCCGATTTGGGTGATTCCAGTTGGAGGAGAACCCTTAGCACTTTAGCTTTAAAGGGGTGCAAAGAACCTGTGTCAAATATGGAGACTAGGCACTAGAAAATGAATATTACAAACTGTCTCTCGGGTAAAATCGGTAAACCGACTAGTTGACATGAAAATGTTGTAACTTTAGTTTGGATGCTTCAATTGGAATGATTCCAATTTCTGAATAAAAATAATTTTCATAAGGAATAAGAATATATGAATGATGTGAATGCATAGACATCATACTGTACAAGTATATGAAATGCCATATGGAATAGGCATGGAAACATGAACATGAACACGGAATGTGATAAGTAGAACTTGTATGGATCTTTGGGTTGGTATGGATTCTTGTATGGAATTTGTAAGGATCCTTGGTTTTACCATAGAATATGTGTGGAGTTATAGGATTTGTACCTTGGTATAGGGTTCTTCCCTCTTTGATTTGTGGTTTTGGTTTTGTGTATGGAACTTGGTATAGCTTTGTATGGACTTTGTTAGAGTTTAGTATGGTTTTGAGTATGGAAATTAAGAATTTATGTATGATTTGTGGATGGTTATGGGTTAGTGTGAAATTGTGGACTTTTATATGGAATCCCTCATTAAGCTAAGATTTGAGGTGTTAGAGGTGAAATTACTTGTTAGGAGTATGGAGATCTTCCCCTTTGTGGATGGATTTAGCCAAAAGAGTAATAGTATGGATATGGAAGTTGGTTTATTCCTACTTTTGGGAGTGAATGGGATTGATTGTAGGATGGTTTTGGTGCCGTGTTTGTGGCATATCATGTGGTCTAAATTGGGAGGATATTGTCGCCGGTGGACAAGGGTTGTTTCGGGATGGTTTCGGGTCGAAAACGGGCGTGTACCGTTTTGGATATGGAAGTTGGTTTATTCCTACTTTTGGGGTGAATTGGGATTGATTATGGGAGGATGAGAGGAAGAGGGCAGTTTTGGTTCCGTGTTTGGCATATCATGGTCTAAATTGGGAGGATATTGTCGGCCCAGGTGGACAAAGGGTTGTTTCGGGATGGTTTGGTCGACGGGTGTGTCACCAGAAGGCTGAGGTATCTCGGCACGCCAGGCGTGAAGCCACGCGTGGCTGGAGTACCACCTCTACGGCGCGCCGGGGCGTGGAAGCCACGCTGTTGCGTGGCTGGGTGCTTCCTCGGGTACGCTATGACGTGGGATTCCAAGCTATAGCGTAGCCCCTGCACAATGTCAACCCTCCAACTTCGGATGCGCATAACTTCTTCGTCCGAACTCCGTTTTGGGTGTTCTTGGACTCTATGGAAAGCCCTTTGAGTCTAGAATCCAACCATATATAGCTTGATACAATATTGAGCTTTTAATAAGTCCGAAAGTTGCTGCAAGTTGCTGATTTTCTTCATGGCTTGCAATTTGCATAACTCCTTCGTTAGGACTCCGTTTTGGGTGTTCTTGGACTCTATGGAAAGCCCTTTGAGTCCTAAAATCAATCATATATAACAGTACAATATGTGAGCTTATAATACACCTGAAAATGACAAAGACAGTAGCTGCTGCTGCTGTGGAGTGCTGCAAGTTGCTGATTTTCTTCATAGCTTACAATTTGCATATAACTCCTTCGTTAGGACTCCGTTTGAGTGTTCTTGGACTCTATGGGAAAGCCCTTTGAGTCTAGAATCCATCCATATATAGCTTGATACAATATTGACTTATAATACACCACAAGAAAATGACAAAAGACAGTGGCTGCTGCTGCTGCTGCAGGTGCTGCAAGTTGCTGATTTCTTCATGGCTTGCAACTTGCATAACTCATTACGTTGGGACTCCCCAAAGTTATGGGTATTCTTGGATTCGATGGAAGCTCATCGAGTCTAGAAATCTAACCATATTCTATTTAATGGAATTTGGTGCCCACATCTTGTCTGAAATTGAATTGTTGTGCAGTGTACTAATCGGCTTAGTTAAAGTTAATTGGAATACATGGTAAAGGATGTAGATATAGACAGAAATAGCAATATATGTAGATTTGATATGTAAAGGAGTATAGATAAAGAAAAAGTACCTACGAGTATCGAAGAGGAAGAGTCTACATTACGTACTCCTACGGGAGATAGAGACGATCGATAAAACAAGAAAAACATCTAGTATAGGAATGTATAGGGTATAAGTCATAAGATATGATAGTCCGATAAAGTACGCGAGATATAAGTTAGAGATATAAGATGTTACAAGTAGAGGACATGATATGAATATAAGAGTATATGATACTTGAATATACTTAGTTGTCATACATAAGCAGATAGATGGAACATGATAGGAACACATGAATGAGTAAAGCATACATGATAGAAATATAGAAAGTACATGAATAAGCTAAATCGCTGATAGAAGCATAAAGGATATGATGCATAAATGATATAAAGGGATATGAATAGATAAAGATATATATATATATGTATATATGAATATAAAAAAGTGCATAGATGCATTCATGATATATGATAGGATTACATATATGATACGAAGACAAAACTAAATGATAGAAAAGATATGAATATACGTATTGTAAAGAAATATGAGAACAACAATACGAAGCTAAGAAATATGTGAAGGTATTACAGACGAAATAAATAATAGTGTATATCTCATCAGCATACATGATAACAATAGTTATTCATGTATAGAAAATGTAATAAAATGGATTGTCTGCTTAGAACCTGGTAGAGGGATAGACTGGCATGCCTATTAGGGAAAAATAAGTCTGCGTCTTGATCGATTGGCCGTTTGGGAATTCGTTACACGCCTTGGACCTTATAGATGGTTATTATGCAAATCTGATGATACTTGGCGCGAATGCTTATAGATGGTGGAATTTATCTCGCCGCAATGTGCGTAGCCTTCGGGCCCTTATAGACTCTTTGTTTCGCACGATGAGTGCAGTATATTGGTACCATAGTTTCTTTATCCACTTCTAAGGTTTATACGGACATGAAACATAAAACAAATGATTTGCATATGACGTGAAAAGATATTATATGATCGGCTATGCATGGCTCTTATGTGATGATAAGTTCTGTAACATGAGATTATACGATCTAAAGTGATATATAAAAATGTATAAGAATGTAAAATGATGAAAAGTTAATATGAATGCGAGTGCTCATAGAAAGTCTAGTAAGTACAAAAAGTATATGAACAAGTCTGATTACATGAGGAAAGTAATATGAAAAGTATAACAGGAAAACAATATATGAAAATAGTATATGAACAGTACATGAATACAGTATATGATAACAGTACATGATAACAGTACATGAAAATAGAACATAACAATTGGTATAGTATATAACCATGAAAGTAATATATGTATACGAATATGACATACGGAATAGGATATATAATATGAACCATTAGAAGAGAATAGATCAAATGATAAGTACTAGAATAAATAAATTATATGAAGGTTATATGTCGAGCGACCAGCATGTTAGAAGTGTACATTATATGAAAATGATAAGATAAGTGTATTATTTGTTGAAGTGATCATAGTTGTGGTCGATCCTTGTATATGTTCCCACTAAGGCGTAAAGAGCATACGGGTTTAATCAAGTGTAGTCTGAGAAACTTGAGAGAGAGCGAAGGATAGGACGGGGCGTCCATCCCGGCGGAAGCGAGCTGACTCGGGGAGATAGGTACTCACACTTCACTTTGCTTCCTTGATCTGTATTTTTGAATAGGTATAAGCTTTGTTTATTGAGAAGTAATGGGACTGGTGTATAGAACATGAATACCACTATGGTGATATGTATAATGTATATGTAAAAGAAATTTTTATTATTACGAAATTGTGCATATGAATGAGAGCTTGAGTGCAGTGTCAACTCTGAGAAAGAAAAGGTTGAAGAGTCCCAGTCCCGAAGTGTGACACCCTCGCTTGACACCCCATCGGGTGCCGGGTTGGGGGCGTCACACATTGCTTCAATAAAGTTATTATTTTGTAATGTATTTATTAGGTTCTATGATTACTGATCAATTGTTTTGTGGATCAATAAATAATCTTGGTTTTTACAAAATAATTTAGCAATTAGTATTAGAGCCACTTTAATTGATATTGAAGCTGTCAAAAAAAAAATTTCTATATTTCTAGTTTTTTCCTTTTTTCCTACGTTTCTTGGTTTTGTTTTCTTCTTTCGTTCTCATGTTCAATTAGAAAAATGTGATGTGCTGATTCAAAATCATTTAAACATTTTTTTTTTTTTCAAGGTAAGAGTGGTTGCCACTTTGATTTCGAATAACATATATCAATCTTTAGAAAAGTCATTCTCTTTATTTGGTGAATATTTAATGATCTTTTCTATAACATCAATCAAAAAATAATAATAATAACAATTTATTATTGGGTTGACAAATGATGGCTTCCTTTTGTTTGTCAGACAATCATGAAATTTAATGACAATACCAGATTGATTTCTCATGAAATATTTTTTTTACATTTGTTTATTTGGGTCTCTAACATGAGAATTATATTTTATAGCGTATTTTATATTTAAAAAAAACAATAGTTTTTTTAATTGTTTCCCCAAAACCCAAAGAAAATATGAAATCAATTTTCTCTTCAGACATGATTGTTACCAAGCCATTTTTAATGGGTTATTTTGGGTATTTACCCCATTAAACATTAAATTTGATCTTGGGACAAAATTAAATTTTACCCAATTTTGGAATATTTTTATTGTTTCCTTTTTCACAATATTGCTTTAGCAATATAATGTTTGTACTATTTGTGATTACTTATAGCCTCATATTGTGAATGGGTGGACAATAAGCTTATGATATTAGGTAAAATTGAAAAATATTGAATGCTTATGAATCCAATTTCGAGGTCTAAGCATGACGTATATTCTCGAATTAATGTTACACCTGAGCCCCATCTGCATATTAATTGGTAAGATCCATAATGGGCACAAGTCAGTTCTATCGATGACTTCATTATTTAATAGGATGCTTAGTTTGGTGAAGAGATTTTATTAAGTGTCATGAACCGCATAATTTTACTACCATATCAGTAGGAAATTGACACATTTGGTTGTGACTATTGGTGAATTTCTCTTACCTATGTATGAGTCTTTTTGTATTTTATAGACTCTAAGATTTTAGCGATCACTTTCACATATTCAGTTCGAAGAATTTAGTAATTGGGTGCCTTTGCTTACGTATTTTTGACATTGCTCTCTTGTTATTCTTAGCTTTGAGCTTTCCTTATTTCTTTGTCATCGTGAACCCTGGCGGGGAATAATTACAAGAATAGGGAAAATGAGCTATCCGCAATCACTGGTGAATATTTGTTCTTTGTAAACCCAAGAAAATTCTAATTTTCTCAAAAATGGTAAAATGGTACTTTGGTCAAACTGAATTTTTCAGATCTCTGATGATGAAATGACTTCACCGTTGGACCAGTTCCTCATGAAATCTAGCTACCACGTCGAATTTCACAACTCCGAGACAATGACTTCACGCCAAACAATCGAGAGGATGTGTGTGGAGACTAAGATCTCGCTACCAAGAAGGCACGTGTCGACGTAGAATAAGTCAAACATGAGCTCAAGTATGGGCCATATAGGTGACATGTGGCATCACGTCATTTATGAACCACTATTAAGGATAAGTGGATATATAGGAGTGAATCCAAGAAGCCAATGAGAATGGACATGTGGCAAGGAGATGACATCCCACTGACCACACTATCTTCTCCCAACCTACGGGGGCTGAAGGAAAAGATGTATATAATCGAGAGGAAAGGCAGCAGTTTGCAGAGCATTGCCTACCTTCCTTTGGGGATAGTGATCTATCCACAACTCCAGGCGATAAGAAGAAGCAAAGTTGGTCTATGCCGTAAGGCCACACGTGGGTAAGCCAGGAGTTTTGGCAACTCCAAGAGGTATGGGTTTTCTCCTACTTGGTTTACTCTTTAGCTAAGAGCCATTCTAATGGTTATAAATATCTTGAGGCCTGGATGGCCGTGTTTTCGATTCCAAAAGATTTGGACTGAGTGAAGAAATCCTTAGAGGGTTTCTCACAATCCTGAACTAACCGTGGATTGTTGGTGTGTGGCCTTGAGTGTGAATTTGTTATCGCCATCAATAACATGTTGTTATTTGTGGTGATGTTAAGGCGCATCCCAAGACACCGCTGGGGATTTATATTAGCCTACGGAGCTAATTTTACTATATTGCTATGTACTAATGAATAACATGTCGATTGTGATAAATTATGTTAGTATATACATGCTTAATATATTAACATGAATTGCTTTTTGCGAATGGCATATCGCATTTCATACGCACCTTATTAACCTGTAATACTGCGCCAAGCAGCTGGCATTTACTACGAAAAACGTGGTTGCTAAATGGATTTCAGCGAGATTTTCGAATAATCGCTCGAGAGTCAGTCTGGGCCATCTCTGAGGAAGACTCAAGGGATCAAGCTTCTGAGAGGTATCCAAAGAATTCACCCTCGCAGGGTCAGTTCAATGATTTTACCGAAACTTCCCAGATATGTTTCTCAAGAACAAAAACCTTGTTTGAAAATGCTGTTTTCTCACACTCGCTTAGGTACGCGTGAGGGATTTAGTGAGGGCTCGATAAGGGGAAAGGGTGAGTCACATTCTCATCCATTTCATGTAGACATTCGAGTATGAACATATATGTTTTGCTTCGAATGTTTGATTTGCCATCGCATGAGCACTTAAATGAGGAGTAACCTATGGTGATAATTCCACCATCGTGGCACGCTTCACCCCGTTTATGAAAAAATTATTTCGTGCATCAAGGTTCACTTGGGAATGGGACAATCTGAGGTCTTAAAGACGAAGAAATGGTCATATGTGGCCTTGCTTATATACTTGTAAAGTCGGGTAAAATATCCGCTGATAATTTGTAATCAAAACAAATTGTAAATTAATTTATTTTTGTATAAAATATACATTATCGGGTGATATGGATGTATGGGTCCGACGTATATTTTACTTCATGTGGTTGGTTCTTACAACATGAGACACACAAGCCTCCGTGAGTCGACGGTGGTCAACAAGACCCCCGGGAAATGGGGTGTCACATGTTTTGAATCCAATGTCATTGATGTGTCATCTAATACTTGGTGGTTAGATAGTGATGGTACCATTCACGTTTGCAATTCTATGCAAGTAGTGATAAAGCGTAAGAAACTAACTAGTTTTGGAGCAAGACGCAGCATGTAAGACAAGATAAGAGTCCAATTTGATTTTCGAGTCGTTAGATTACAATTAGTATAAGAAATTTTGGAATCAGGATGTGGGCGAGTATAAATTCGATCAAGAGAAATTTGACATCGCACCTATTTTGGATAGACTTGAATATGTTTTCTTTTCGAACTGAAAGTTAATTTATACGAGACTCTTTATCGACGACAATGGAACACTTATGGGGAATCTTTATTGATTAAAGTTGTATCGCTTTCTTTCCTCCCATCGTTAATATTGTTAGTAGGACCAAGCTGCTTGAGATTGAAAGAAAAATCTCTTATCTCCTTTGGCATAAAGGAGTCATTTCCATGAAGAATGGAGAGGATTAATTAAGGATAAGATTATTTATGATCTTGATTTCGCATTTTGATACTGTGGTAGACTCAGATCAAGCAAACTTACCGCCAAGGTTAGGAATCCCAAGATTGATAGATGAATTGAGTTGCTTAGGGTTATTCATACATATATTTGTGGGTCATTCACTCCTCTTGCTATGGGTGGCTACAAATATTTCATCATGTTCATTGATGATTATTCCCGTTATGGTTTTTTCAAGCTCATTCGTGAGAAGTCTGAATCTTTGGAGGCTTTCAAAACTTTCAAAGCTAAAGTTGAGCTCCAAGAAGGGAAGAGGATCAAAGTGGTTTATTTTGATAGAGGTGGTGAGTATTATGATAGATATGATGAAACGGGACATAACCCTAGACCATTTGTGAGGTACCTTCAAGAATGTGGCATTGATGCTCAGTATACAATGTCTGGTACTCCTCAACAAAATGGGATTGTAGAGAGAAGAAATCGCATGCTTCTTGATATAGTGCGATGGGCGTTTGTTAATTCTCACTACCTCGAAGCTTTGTAGCGGCTTTGAAAATTGCACATAATATTTTGAATCAAGTCTTGTAAGTTCATTCAAGACACCATACGAAAGCATGGTCACGTATAGCCTGGTCTTCATCACTTCCATGTTCTCGGGGTCGCAAGGTGGAAGCGAGACCGTACTACCCGCAATCCAAGAAACTTGATTCAAAAACCATTAGTGGGTACTTTATTGGTTATTATGTGGGATCAAGAGGTTCCAGGTTTTATTGCCCATCGCACACCACTAGAGTGATTGAGTCATATCGAGCTATCTATTTTGAGGACAATACTGGTACAAGCCAAGGGCTAAGAGAAACTATGTTCAAGGAACAGCCATTTTTTATTCTTATGCTTGTTGCTTCAACTCCAATCTCTAGCCCTATTGTTGACCAACATCCAATAGCCACTACCGATGATGAATGTAAATCCAATAGCCCCAAATGTAGATCCAATATCCTTAGATGTAGCCATGGATATAATCTTGAGGAGGTCAGAGAGGGCATGTAGGCCCGCAATTTCAGATGACTACATTGTCTACTTGTAAAAGCATGAGTATGATGTGGGTAATGTATCATATCCGACTACCTATAAAGAAGTCATTGTTAGTCCTCAATCCAACTTCTAGATCAATGTAATGATAGATGAGATGACTTTCATGTCATAGAATAAAGTGTGGAACTTGGTAGATTTGCTATATGGCAACAAACCTATTGAGTGCAAATGGGTATTCAAGACCAAGCACGATGCCAAGGGACAGGTAGAGAGATATAAAGCAAGATTAGTGGCTAAGGATTATAGTCAACGAGAATGAATTGATTTTAAGGAAACCTTCTCTCCCATGTCCACTAAAGACTCTTTACACATTATTATGGCTATAGTTGCTCATTTTGATTTAGAGTTACATCAAATAGATGTGAGGATAACTTTCTTGAATGGAGACTTGGTTGAGGATGTTTATATGTTTCAACCTATTGGTTTTGAGGAATGTGGTGAGGAACACATGGTTTGTAAACTCTAGAAATCCATTTATAGTCTAAAGAAGGCTTCCAAATAATGGTATCTTAAGTTTGATGAAGTTGTCACCGCCAATGGTTTTAAGGAGAAAATCGTCGATCAATGTATATATATGAAGGTTAATGGGAGCAAATAAATATTCTTGGTTTTATATGTTTATGATATTTAGCTTGTAACCAATGATACCGACCTGTTGGTTGAGACAAAGCAGATATTGTTTAGCCATTTTTTATATGAAGGATCTTGGGGAAGCATCTTAATGCTTAGGCATACAAAAACTTCGCAATAGACCTAGTGACATTCTGAGATTGTCTCAATAGAGGTATATTGAACTCATTCTAAAAAGTTCAATATGCAATTATGTTCTTCTAGTAAGGCACCAATTGTAAAGGGTGACAGATTTTCCAAAGGCTAATGTCCTCAGAATGATATTAAGAGAGATCATATGAAAGCAATCCCTTATTCTTTAGTTATGTGGGCAAACATGTATGCCTGGCAAGCACACGCTCGACATTGCTTTCGTTGTTGCCGTGTTAAGTAGGTACTTGAGTGATCAGGGTCGTGCCACCGGAAAGCGCCAAGAAAGTTTTCGAGGTATTTCGTGGTACCAAGGATCCATGTCGACATACCTGATACCCGATACTCTCGGCGCCATTGCTTTAGCTGATTCATCGCTGCGCCACATGGGAGCGATAAAAGGTCCACTTCTAGTTATAGCTTTATGATGGTCGTATGAGTCGTTGCGGGAAAAGTGTCGCTGCATATTTTCATAAAATGCTTCTACTATGGAGGTAGAGTATGTGATGGTTATGGCTACTTGTCATGCAATATGGTCATGAACTTCATTTCACTTTCGATATTGCTCACTCCATTTCGTAATTAATCGAAATTGTTCCGCGATAATTCCACGCTTGTATCTTCTGTGAAACACCAAGAGCACTTCTCATTCCAAGCACATTGATGTGAAGTTATTTTTGTGAAAGAGAAAGTTGTAGAGTCCCTCATTTTAGCTGAGCACACGCCTACAACATGTTGGCAGACCCACTAACCAAAGGCTTACCTATTTGTATGTTTCAAGAATACGTCACTCGCATGGGATTGTTAGGAGCCTATAATCTTTGTTTTAGTGGGAGTTTTTCCTTTCTATGTATTTTTGTAAGGAAAGTTCATGTTTTTTTGTTATTACATGCACATTTTAACGTTTGTCATTATCTTATGATTTTGTGTCATTTTGACCAAATGAATGACAAAATGATGTTTTCTCTTTCTATTTAATCAATACTCTTGTCATTGAAATGCTTCTAGATTAGTAGTACCTGATTATGTAATGATGGCGTAACCCCTGTATTAATTGTATATGATTGCTTATGGCTATGTAAGTCTCTTATTGAAGCATTTGAATTATGATTTTGATTAGTAGCGTCTGATTAGGTATGATTTATGCATCATCCCAGTGCGTTAATCGTATATGATTGGTTATGACTATGTAAATCTATTGAGAAAACATTTGAGTTATGATTATGTCGTCCAAGTGAGAGAAAGTAAAATTACACGGTTCATAACACTTAATGAAATCTCTTCACCAAACTAAGCACCCTACTAAATAATAAAGTCATCGATGGGACAACTTCACTATTCGTATGGATCTTAGCAAAATTAATGTGCAAGACGGGAGAAATAACAATTGCAACATTACTTCCAAGAATATCCGACATGCTTAGACTTACAAGAGGCAAGTTCATAAGCACTTCAATCATCAACATCTTCCCACTACACATCTTGCACAAAATTGCGAAACCAGTGCCCGTGTGCAAATGTGGACCCACTAACACTGACACATCCTCTTTCCCATGGCAACTAGCGGACATGCCACGAGGATGTACATTTCCTCCTTAGAGAATTTTATCATCAAATTTCTCAACATCAAACTTCATTGTTGAAATTTTTATTGCCAATGAACCACCAGCTCGATACCACTTGTTGGTAAAAAATACCTTGAGATCAACCTTAGTAAAATATCAACTAGAACAGAGAAATAAAATAGGAAAAATAAATGACCCATGGATTTATGTGGAAAAGTCCTTAATCGAAGAAAAACCACAGGCCAACCAAGACAAAATCCACTATATAATAAATTTGTACAACTACATAGATTTTCATCGCTCACCCCACAAGAAAATTGAGACCAATACAAGAGAAAATACAAACACGGAATAATCAAGTGTTTACTACTATCCAAAGATAGCTACATTATAAATCTCGTATTAAACTGGAGAAAGACCCACCCATTGCTCTTTCTCACAATTTTCTCTTCTACCTTACTCTCCTCTCACCTTCTTGGACCCCTCTTGGGTGATTTTCTAAATTTCTCACTTGCCTATTTATAGGTCAAGGAGAGAAGACATCTTGCTCAAAACATGGAGCCTAAAGAGAGAAAACAAGGAGAAATGGGAATGGATCCCATTAAATGAGGTCGTGCCCTCATGAGGAGGACCCGTATTCATCAAAGTTTACTTATGTAGAGTCATGCTCTTACCTTCAAAAGAGGACAAATGTCCATTAAGATGCCCGTTAAACACCACACACGTGTCAGAGTTTATAGTATGGTTGTGATTTTTTTTAATGAGGTGAGCATGGGTGAGTACGGAAGTAAACGTCAAAGGTATCTTAAGATCGAAAAAAAAAGTTTAGGGGTAAAGTCGAACATACATACATGCAAAACTCGAAAGTATTTGTGCACCTTATCCCTTGCCATAAAAAGTAATAGAGGTTATGATAGTCAAGGACAAGTTAGCTTTTCTAGTCCTGCTGCTACCCTCTTATCAAACATCAGCATAGAATTTTATTGTTATTCCATTTTAATGTACTCCTAAGTCATTACGGACTCATTATTTGTGATACAATTATTAAAAATAAATATTGTTAGTAAATTTGATTGGTTAGTAAATTATATTAGTCTAATTTATGTTCAGACATGTGGTCAATCAATTTGTAGAATGTTCAATATTAAAACTAACAATGAAAAGGAAAAAATTGGTTTTACCTACAAGTGAAGTACAAATGAGCCGCAAATGAAATGTCATCAGGAGCGATCGAGGCAATTTTATATTTTTTTTATTTTTGTAATCCCATGTTTTTATCATTCATTATAAAACCTGATGAGTAACTCAATTGATTTAAGGTCTTGGGGTTTACCCCCTCAATATATATATATAAAGATTTTTCTTTCCTTCTCATCATTTCAAGATTTAAAGCAAGTCCTATTCTCCATCTGCAGCGGCTTCCCACCAGTATAGTGAAACCAGGAGAGAGTACATTCAAAAAGATAAAACAGAAAGAAAGAAACATACTTCAACAAAATGGCAATCAATCTTGAAATACTATTACTAGATGTGTTGTATGATGATATTTGCCATATACCAAATTCAATACAAAAGGGATTACTACTAATGAGGCCATTGGGATCAAAGAGATGCTTCAGACAATTGTTATAAAGAAAAGAAGACATTCCAAATAAATGTTTCTACAAAGATTAATGCAACCAGGAAAATTTTTTACTCGTACCTCATTTTGTATCTCTGAGATCGTAGGCTCTACCAATCGAATGAGGGAAATAATGATTTGCATTGAGATGGGAACAAGTTTTTAACCAACTTATTTGCATAAAAACAGCTAAAGACATTCATGTGACTAGGCAATCACCCATTAAGGATGCATGAGTTAGGCAGCAACTAGGAAATCAAAATATATACTTGACTTTTCCTACATAGAAAATGCACATGTTATATCAACTTATTGAACATGCAAAAAAGAAAAGGGAAAAGTCATGTATAAAACCAAGGATCAAAATATCGTAACACGGATATATTCGTAAATGAATTCCCACGGAAATATCGTGAAATACTTCCAGAAATATCGGTGATATTTTTGTACAAAAAATATCTGCTATTAAAATTTTTCATATTTTAATTATATGTATTATGAGAAATGATTCATATCTTACTCAAGGTAAATTAAAATCAAATGGATTAGTAATTATTAAATTAAATATGTTATATTTAATATATTATTCATATATTATTATGTTAAAGAGATATTATTTATTTGTTTTTGTTCTATTATAAATATTATGTAGATAATGAGAGATTCAAAATATTATATATTATAATTTTAATTTTTAAAATGATATTTTATTTCTTTTCCTTTTCAAATTAATATTTGATTTAAAAATATTATAAGTTATAATGTAAAATAAAAATAAAATAAAATATTAAAAGGGATTATGAACAAATAAATAATAAGAGAATATAAAAAACGTTTGCACTATATATAATTAGTGTAATCAATGGCTTAGTGGCTGGAGGGTGTCACCCAGGAATTTTAGGTGGGTTTGAAACCCATCATAAGCAAATTTTTCATATTTTTTGAGCCAAGGAACAAAAAAGGGAAAAAAAATTTTGGCGAAATTTCGGGAAAAAATCGAATTTTTAGGGAAAATATCGGAAATTTCGAGAAAAATAGGCGATTTTTTCGATTTTCTTCCATTTTTTCCAAAGGTAAATTTTTCGAAGCCATTCCGAAATGTATTTTTCTGAGATAACTACCGAAAATCCGATTTTTTGTTCCCTGTATAAAACAGATAAAAATTAGAAAAAGGAAAACATGGAAAAGAACGATACAAGTACAGTGTAGTATGAGATAATAGAATGAGCATTCTAATATTCACTTGTAAGAGGTCATCACAGATATATTGCCTTCGAGAAAAAGAAATATTGATGACATCCCCTTCAGCCTAATGGGTGATGACTGCATATCATATCAAATAAGATAATATCTATGTATCAAAAATCAAATATAGATAAGATCTGTAACCCAAATGGAATTATTACATCAAGTACAGCCACTACCACAAAATCATATTCTTTACATGTGAGTAAACCTTGGTGGCAAATTTTCTGGCCTTCATAGAAGTGTAACCTACACAATTCATAAAAAAATGAAGGGTTTGTGGACTACTTTCCCTAAAACCCCCAATTATATCACTTATTTCCCCATTTTTCACATCTTATCATTCAACTATGACAATCATGATAAATTCACCTTAAAGAGTACCTTGCAACAATCGATTGTTGGTTAGCTCTCCACAATATTCATTTGGTCATTTCATCTTTTAGTGAGATATTTCCTATTTTCTATTGATTTATCCATCCTTGGTGTGATGTTTGTTGTTTTGGTGTTCCAATGATATTTTTGATGTATGAGATGCAAGCATCATTACTTCTTAGCTCCTTACCTGATAGTTGGGGTAACAATTGGTAATTCCACTCCAAATGGAATACTAACTATGGAGAGTGTTAAAGATAGCTTGTTGAATGAAGAGGCTAGAAGGAAAGAAAAAGGTGAATCTTCTTTTGGAGTACTTGTTCATGAAAAACAGGAAAGATAAAAAAAACCAGAAAGGCATGGGAGAAGTCAAAGTAGAAATCCCCATGGTTTAATAGGAAGATCCAAATCCAGAAAATATATCAAATGTTATCACTGCAACAAGGTTGGCCACAAAAAGAAGTGTGGGATTTGGAAAAAGGAACATAATTAAGTAAAGAAAGAAAATAAAGAGACTAATGCAATTGCTACTGAAGGTGATATTATGAGTGTGATTGATGATGGTTGTATCAATCTTGCAACCCAAGATAGAAACTGGGTAATTGATTATGGTGTCTCATTCCATGTTACTTCTCATAATGACTTTTTCACTTCCTACAGAATTGGTGATTTGGTAATGTTAGAATGGGAAACAATGGTGTATCCAAGATTGTGGGTATTGAGATGTTTGCTTAAAGACTAGTATTGGAAACAAACAGGTACTCAAGGATATTAGACATGTTCCAGATATTCGTCTCAACTTGATATCCACATGCGTATTCTGATGAAGATGAGGATTCACAAATCTCTTATGAAAGTAAATGGAAGCTCACCAAAGGCTCTTTAGTAGTGGCAAAAGGAAAGAAACAGAACACCCTCTATGTCATGGAAGCTAAGCTACATAAAGGAGAGATCAATGAGGCTCAACGAGATGTAAGCATTGAACTTTAGCATAGGAGGCTTGGTCACATCAGTGAGAAAGGACTTCAAACTCTTACTAGAAATCAATTTTTTCCAAATCTACAAGGTATGCCTTTTAAAACTTGTGATCATTGTTTAGTTGGAAAAGCACATAGAGTTGCATTTCACACATATCCACCATCTAGAAGGCCAAATGTTATTGATTCAATTCATACTGATGTTTTTACTATGCAAACTAGAACGGTTGGTAGTGCACTTTATTTTGTGACTTTCATTGATGATCACTCTAGAAAAGTTTAGGGTTTTGCTTTGAAAACTAAAGATCAGTGCTAGCTACCTTAAAAGAACTTCATGCCATAATAGAAAGAAAGATAAACATGAAGAAAATTAAAGGCTAATAGAGAAAACAATGGTGGTGAATACAAGGGTCCATTTGAAAGTTATGGAAAACTTCATGGCATTCGACTTGAAAAGATTATACCTAAAACTCCTCAACAAAATGATGTAGCTGAGAGAATGAACAAAACCATTGAAGAAAGGATTAGGTGTATGATTTCTCATTCTAAGCTACCTAAGTCCATTTGGGGAAAGGCTATGAGAACATCAATTGACTTGATAAACCTTTCTTCATCAGTTCCTTTTAAAGGTGATGTACCTGAAAGAGTGTGGACAAGAAAGATGTTTCATATGACCATTTGAGAGTATTTGGTTGTAGAGCATTTGTTCATATCCCTAAAGATGAGAGGTCAAGACTTGATGTCAAGGTCAAACCATGTATTTTCTTGGGGTATGGTCATGAAGAATTTGGGTACAGGCTATAGGATCCAATGAGCAGGAAGATTGTCAAAAGCAGAGACGTTGTGTTTCTTGAAGACCAACTTGTTGATAATAGTGACAAGGTTGAGAAAGCTAGTTTTCTTGCTGAACTTGCAATTATAATTGATCCAGTTGTTCCACTTACAGTGCATGCTAATCATGGGGGAGAGTTACAGGAAGGTGATGGTGTCACTGAAAATGAAGATGACCCTACAATTGATGATGTTGAGCTTACTGAACAAGTTGATGGAGACTTCCACTACCACCATATGGACCACCATTGAGAAGATCTACCAGAGAGCATCAGCCTTTTACAATATATCCTCCTAATGAGTATGTGATGCTTACTGATGAGGGAGAGCTAGAAACTTGCCAAGAAGCTATTTTACATGAGAGTAAGAAAGAGTTATTTGGGGCTTATGCAAGAAGAATTGAGAGAGATCCTTACTGAGAACCACCTATGACTCGTGAAGCTACCACAAGGAAAGAAAGCTCTCATAAACAAATGGGTGTACAAATTGAAAACGAAAAACAATGGCTCACAACTCAGGTACAAGGCACGATTGGTTGTGAAGGGGTTCAATCAGAAGAAAGGTATTGACTTTGAAGAAACCTTCTTTCCAGTGGTAAAGATGTCCTCTCATTCGTGCGTTTCAGCTCGCAGCTCGCTTGAATTTAAGTCGAGCAACTTATGAAAATTGTATTTCTTCACTGATTTGAAGAAGAAATTACATGCAACACCCAAAGGGTTTGAAGTCAAAGGAAAAGAAAATCTTGTATGCAAGTTAAAGAAGAAAGAAGGGACTCGCTAGCACCAAGGCAGAAGTTCGACTCTTTCATGATGAGTCAGCGGGTACAATGTAAATCCACATTTTATCATTGTAAGGTTTCATTAGAAAGTTCTTTGATGATGATTTTATTATCCTCCTCATGTATGTAGATGACATTTTGATAATTATGGTCATGATTATAGCAAGATTGACAAGTTGAAGAGAGAGCTTATAGCATGTCTTTTGCCATGAAAGACTTGGGATTAGCAAAACAGATACTTGGTATGAAGATCTTGTTAGAGAAGTGCTCTAAAGGCAATCGTCCTTAGCACTTTTTGTACGCATTACATATTGTTCTCATACAAAAAGCTTCTTCATTAATTTGATATTCATATGTTGAATTGATATAGATCTTTAATCAAATTAATGAAGTCCATGATACATAACATAGCATGAAGAAAATAGTGATGGGATCATGATAATAAGATTCCTATCATGTGCAATTATGTTAGTATCTAAATTATCCCTAATCATAGGATCAACGAGACTATACATTTTTTATCCGCACAACCAGTATTACGTCATACTCCTTGATTGATCAGTAGTGATCTTATAAATTATGATCATGGATGATTAGAAATACATGTGGATGTCATAAGAGTAGCTAAGTACATCGGAGACCAGTCATAAGATAATCATATGGACTATCTATTTAAATATAGATTATTGTCTCATCATAGTAATGGTGCAAGTATCCTTAGACTTGAGGTGCTCAAGGATATCTTGGATGCTAATTTTGTACTATGACCTCGATCCATGTTGCCTCTTGAATGACGCTCTTTGGATGATAGTCAAGTATAGCTTGAAGTGTTCCAAGGTAATTGAGTAGCCAACAAAGGCTTTGCCACTCCCAAATAAAGGAAGAGTATACCTATGGCATCTTGTCAGGATCATTATTCAGAAATATCTAGCCATAGTAGAAATGCCATGAAAAGTGTCTTCAAGTGCATAACTGATGAGCAATGAGTCTGGGGATAAGTTCTAATATCACTTAGGCTAGATGTATGTAGACATACTAAGTGCTACACTTTGTCCATTGAACCGAGCGGGTAATGATTGGTGAAAGGATCTAATTGCGATATTTGTCTATGGAAGGGTTTGCAATCGTGACTACTGACTTCAGAGTTAATTAAATACGATGTCGCGGATACCACTATGACTTACTTGATTCAATGGTCAATCGTTGGCCAACATAACCAAGAACCCAATGAGTCACACACTTAAGAGTGTGTAGTTAATATGAAACGAATTCTCGATGTGATCCAAATATGAGGGAGATCACCCGAGAATGGAATGTCACAAGATTAGTAGAATCCCAACAAGGACATCACTAAGATAGGCAAGTTTCGGGGTTTCTGTTCTGATTAAGGCCCGTGAAGGAACATGCCATAGCACAATGAGGATGCATGTAATCTATCATCCCTAAAGTGAGGGGCACTTTAGACATTTCATAAGCTAGGGTTTTCCTATAAAAGGACCTTTATGGAAAACCCTAACTTACACTAAGCCCTTTGTTCACTTCTCTCTTAAAGAGTGTTCAAGAGAGTTTGAGAGGGTGTTGTTCAAGAACTCCTCTTAGTGAGACCGGGTTTTGGCTTCCTCTTAGGATCGAGACTTGGCTAGCACCGAGACTTCTTCCGAGACCGTACTGAGGTCGGTTGCCTCCACTCTTCGCATGACACCAAGCAGTTGCAAACCTAGACTTCGGTTCGCTTTGGCCTTCGTCTAACCATGATCGGCTTTTTGAAACCGACACAAGGTAATCCTGCACCTCTATTTGGTTTTGAACCGGATTTGATGTCCCAAGGAATCCTTGGGAGGGTTTTGTTGAGTTTTTTTTTTTTTTTTCCCCGTTGCTTTTGGCATGAGATGCCACCCTCAAAACCCAGCATATCTCCCATGATAGGAAGAATAGGAAGCTTTGGTTATCTCAAGAAAGCTACATTGAGAAGGTTCTTGAAAGATTCAAAATGAACAAAGCTAAGGCAGTTTGTTCTCCACTTGCAGGCCACTTAAAGCTTAGCTCTAAGCAATGTCCTACAAGTGAGAAAGATATGAAAGAGATGAGCAAAGTTCCTTATGGATCTGTTGTTGGTAGTTTGATGTATGCTATGGTCTGCACTAGGCCAAGCATCGCTCATGCAATTAGAGTTGTTAGTCGGTTTCTTACTAATCATGGGAAGGAACACTAGGAAGAAGTGAAGTGGATACTAAGATATCTGAGAGGCACTTCCAAGGTGTACTTGTGATTTGGCAATGGTGAGCCTATGCTAGATGGATACAAATTCGCATATGCATGTGATATTGATTCCGTGAAGTCCATTTCAGGTTCTTGATGATTTATTGGGAGTCGTTCTCATAATCCAAGCTACAAAATTGTGTTGCATTATCCAATTACGTAAGTCGTAAAGTACATTGCTATTATTACGGGTTGTAAAGAAGTCAGATGGATGCGAAAATTCTTAGAAGAATTAAGATTGCAACAAGAGAAGTATGTTGTTTGGCGCGATATTGCAGTATCATTCACCTCCCAAGAATTCGACGCCCATTCAAGATCACATATTGATGTTAGATATCACCGATTCGTGATGTTGATCAAAGCAATTGTATTTGGAGAAAATACATACTAGTGAGAATGGATCAAACATGTTAACTGCATTTGCCTGGCAGCTGGAAGCAGGTAGAGAGCAAGCCTAGTTGAGCCCACGACATGAGGTGGAGGGGGAGATTTGTTGGGTTCACCCCTTTTGAGTGGCCAGTAAAGTCTTATGATAAGCCCAGTTAGAAATTTAAAAAAAAAAAGGAAAAGCAAATAAAATGAGAGGAGGATTGGGTAACAGTTTGAAGAAGAAAAACATGGGAGAGGGTTTGAGAGAGAGAAAAAAAGGGTTGCTGCCATTTCTTATAAGGTCAAACAATGTCATTTTGGCCAAATTCACGCATGTACTTACAAGCATGGCTTCTTCAATCCGCACGGTTTAATTGTTGGTTAGCTCTCCACAATACCCATTTAGCCATTCCACCTTTTGGTGAGATCTTTCCTCTTTATGTTGATTTATCCATCCTCAGGATGATGTTTGTTGTTTTGGTGTTCCAATAATGATATTCTAGATGTATGGTTGTTGTGAGCCTCCAAATTTCTTGTTAGAGAATAACTTAGTGTAACCCACTATTGTCATTGTTGAAATAGTTAAAGTTTAAGTGGCCTACGATCTTGTAGGTTTTTACCCTTTTCATTTAGGAGTTTTTCATGTAAAAATTGTTATCTCGTTATGGTTGATTTATTGTTACTTTGTTGGCTTTGTTGTTAGATTAATTGTTTGTTGAATCTATTTTGGCACACAAAGAGAAAAATGTCATTTTTAGAATAATTATATTTTGTAGTCTTTCTCAATAGGAATTCTATAATTAGAAAAAATAGTACTCAGTAATCATTTCGCATATTCCACGAAGTCCAAAATGAAGTCCTAGAAATCAAAATTTCAACAAGAATTCCTAACCCTACCCTTTGTTTAGTTTCTAAGGAAATAGAGCAATAAAAGAAAACATTTCCATTCCTTCGTCATTTTTCATATTTTGCTTCCAAACAAACGTAACAAGAAAAGATAAAAAGGGGCCAAGTAAAGCGAGATTTTGTTGTATTCTCGAATCATCATTGGCGAAAATTTTACGAAACCTATTTTCATACGTGAAAACATTTCCAAATTTATAAACCCTGTAGTTCCACTGAAAAGCGAAACCCCATAATTCAAATTTTCAAAACAATAGTGCCCCAATATATAAACCACCCAAACCCAAATCTGACCCCTCTGTTTGGATTACCAAGAAAACGAAGAAAAATGATAGAAAACCCCATTTTGATCTTTACGTTATCTCTCTCACTTTCTTACTGTCAAAATAAAAATTTAACAATTCAAAATTCTCTATCATTTTCTCATTATTTTCTTCTTGATTTCCAAATGAATGCATTTGGGAAGGGATATTGAAACAGTACCTTGAACAGAGATGAAAACCAAATGCAGGTTTTCAGGAGATAAAAAATTCAAGTTTGTGAACCTCCAATTCATTCGGACCTTGTTCGTAATCAGGAAAATTTAGGAAATGAATTAGAAATTTAATATGAATTGACACCAATATCAAAAAATAAAATGCTGAAAAAATAATTGTTTTAATATTTGATTGCACCATAAAAAAAGCTTTTTTTTAAGCTAATAAGTTTGTAATACAATGTAGTAAACTGCTGAGATCAAACCCCTCGTTGACGCTCAATTGAGCTAGACTTGTGGACTATATATCTAATTTCACCAAAAAAAAAAAAGGAAAAAACAAATCCAATATAATTAAAATTAATTAAGATTTATAATTTTTAAATTATTTAATATATTATAAATAAATAGGTAATGGTATAGAGGAGGGGTCCCGTTGCTCGAACTGCCAAGGATAATGCGCTTTTTACTACAATATACTAAAAGTGTTTAGTCACTAAAATATATATATATTATAAATAAATTAAATAGGTTTAAAATAGAATTAAAAATAATTTATGGATAAAAAATATAAGTACAATATAGGTTATTGTATAATCGAATCGAACTATTAAAATCGCTACAAGGAGACATTTAAGCAATGGTCCAGTAATTATTACAAAATGTATGGTTTTAAAAGATGATATATTAATTAGAAGAAATATTGTTTTTTAAACACTGAAATGTGTACTCCAAAGTAACTATAAATTGTTATAATAAAATAATAATAATTTATGAATAAAAAATATAAGTACAATATAGGTTATTGTATAATCGAATGGAACTATTAAAATCGCTACAAGGAGACATTTTTAAGCAATGGTACTACAAAATATATGGTTTTAAAATATGATATATTAATTAGAAGAAATATTGTTTTTTAAACACTGAAATGTGTACTCCAAAGTAACTATAAATTGTTATAATAAAATAAAATAAAAAGTAGTTCACCTAATTCAATTATTTCATTAATAAAGAATATTTTAAAGCTATCTTATGATTTATATATTTACAATTATTAGCATGGTTAAGAAAAAAATAAAATAACATATTGTTTAGTTAACAAATGTATTTGTAATACGGACTCAAAAATTTGGTGGTGAGGTTTAGGGAGAGATGTCACAAAATTTGTTTTTAGAGATTATTGTGGTTCCGCCATAGCCCATTAAATCACAATGATAAAGTTGTGCGTAAGGTAAAGAAAGTGGAGAAAACGGATATGCAAAGCGCCAGTCATGCAAAACCAAAAATGGTAGGGACAGAGTCAAAGGTCTCTGTCCTAAATGTGGAAGGAGAGGAAGAAATGGTATTAGACCAAAACGAGGAGATGGAAGGTGAAACTTTTGTTGGCATATGAACGATCCTTTACCAGTAAAACATACTGAACTGGAATGAAAGGGAGGTGACCTAACGTCCCAATGCGCAAGATAACGGAGATAGTCATTCAATGTTGGATCACCCATCAAGTGTGCACTCTAATATGGAAATAAGAAATTGGCTCAAACAGCCAAACTCTTCGCATGGAAAACTAAAGGGGAAGGCTAACCAAGTAGGCACAGAGGAGGAGCACTGGATAATCACATATTCCTCAAAGCACAATGTAATCCGACGGGAACTTTGTCTCTCATGGCCGAACCAATCATCCCTCCACAGAAGCAGGAGGAATTGGTATGCCTTTGTTTGATGAACATCATCAAGACCCTCCACGAGACGAGGAAGAAGAGGAACTGACATAAAATATGGTCACAGTGTTGGGAGATCCTAATTACATTGCCCATGCAGCAAACAACAGGGGAGAAGAAAGGGCGCCATGTCTGGCTGCAACCATGAGCACTCCAAATCACGGGGTAGCATGAGTTTCCCTCCTTAGTGTGGACCATGATCGTGGGTGAAAATAAGAAAGTGGGTACGCGTGCATGCAAGTGAGTATGGCCCTTACTTTATTTTTCTTTGTAGTTTCCATGAATTTTCTAGTTTGGAATTGTCAAGGTGAAGCTAAGAGATTCCTCAAAACGGCTCGAGCTATGGTGGATCAGCACAGACCAACCCTTCTTGGCCTTGTTGAAACCAGATGTAGTGGAGAGCAGGCTAATACCATATGCAATCGTTAGGGTTTTGATTATTGGATCCGAGTGGAAGCTCTCGGATACAGCGGAGGAATATGGATTCTTTGGAAGGACAACTTCAACATCAGCATTGTACAGAATTTCAAGTCAAGATAGAAGGCAGTGGTTTTTCACAATGGTATATGGCAGTCCTAATTACACTCTCAGAAAGAACCTATGGCTAGATTTAAACTAGGAAGTCTTAAAGATAGATAAACCTTGGTTAATTATCGAGGACTTCAACTTAGTTCCACACGTAGATGAAACCCCAAATCCTGACAGGCTGGATCAAAGGAGATGTATAGGGTTTGTGAATTGGATTTTTGAACATGGTCTCCTTGACCTTGGCTTCTTAGGTCCAAAATTTACATGGACGAGACGTAATACCTCTGAACAGCTTAAAGGAGCTCGCCTTGACAAAGCCATATGTAACATGGAATGGAGCACATATTTCCCACAAGCGAAACGATTCTTCCAAAGTTGAATTCTGATCATGTCTCGGTCCAAATTAGCATGTGCAGTAAGCCCAAGAAGCAGTTTGAGTCAAAATTCAGATTCCAAGCAATGTGGTTAACTCACTCGGGATTCAAGAATGTTGTTCAAAATATCTGGAGTAGCAACCTTCACCTTTCAAGGTATGAAGAATGTAGTAGACGGTGGTAGAAGGTCTCATGTAGTGGAATCAAGATCAGTTTAATTGACCATATTGAGAAAAGGAAGAAACGAATCTGGGCGACATTGGAAGGGATTCAAAAGGCTCTGGTTACACCAGGAAACAGACATCTACTTCAGTTGGAGAAGAAACTTCAGGCAGAGCTGAAAACACCCTCAATCAGGAGGAGATTATGTGGTCTCAACGATCTAGCGAGGAATGGATTCGATCAAGAGAAAGAAACACAAAGTTTTATCATGCAGCTACCACAGTCAGAAAATACAGAAACAAATATGAAACCCTAAAGAATGAAAAAGGTGAGTGGATCACGGATCATACCAACCTTGAAGTGATGATACAAAACTATTTCCAGGCCTTGTTTGCGACTAAGACTCCAAACAATCCCAGTAGCAATATCCAAAATGGCTTCCCCAGCATCAAAGATGAACACTTTACTATGCTCTAAAAATCTTTCACGAGAGAGGAGATAAAACAAGTCGTATTTGATATGGAAGCCTTCCAGCAATGATGTGGGCTTCATAAGCTTATCAGAAAACGTGAGAAACTATGGGACAGTCTGTTTGTGACCATGTGCTCAATTCCTAAGTACTGGGATCCTCCCGGAAGAAACAAATGAGACTTTGCTATCCCTGATCCCAAAGGTCCCTCTTCCGGACAGTATCTCCCAATTTAGGCCCATAAGCCTTTGTAATGTAGGTTATAAATCATCACGAAGGCTTTAACGAATAGATTGAAGGAGCTTATGCCAATTTTAACCTCACAAAATCAGTGTAGCTTTGTTCCTAGGCACCATATCTTTGACAATATTGTAATATATCAGGAAGTTTTGCACACCATGAGGATCAAGAGTAGGGGGAAAGGAATCATGCTTATCAAGATTGACTTAGAGAAAGCTTATGACAGTCTAGAATGCAACTTCATCAAAGATATCCTCCAGAAAGTTGGCCTCCCAAATGACTGGATCAGAAATGTGGTTCAGACCAATTGAAGGAATCCGCCAAAGAGATGTTATATCTCCATACCTCTGTGTTCTATGTATGGAGCGGCTAGGACACATTAATGACCAAGCAGTAAGGGAAAGGAGATGGACTGCAATAAGTGTGTCGCATCATGGCCCACCTCTTTCCAATCTGTTTTTTGCAGATGATCTACTCTTATTTGCAGAAGCCTCAGAGAATCAGATAAATGCTATTATGGGGTGTTTAGAGAAGTTCTGCTCCATTTCTGGATAGAAAGTAAGCCAACAAAAATCAAGCATTGCCTTCTCAAGGAATATTAAGGAAGATCTAGCAAAGAGGATCTCTGAGATCTCCAAAATCTCAGTTACAACCAAACTTGAGAAGTACTTGGGCATCCCCTCCATTATAGGCAGTGTCCATGTTGGGCTCTTTCAGAATGTTCTAGATAAAGTGGAAGGAAGATTAGATGGGTGGAGGCCAACCTTATCTCTGGCTAACAACCCTTGCTCAGACGGTGCTAATCCTTATATTCAATACAGTCCACTATACTGCCTATCACTCTATGTAACAACTTAGACAAAAAAGTGAGTTTATTTGGGGAAGTTCGTAGGGCTGTCGGAAAATTCATCTTGTCAATTGGGAGATGGTGACCCAGCAAAGAGAGAATGGGGGACTGGGAATAAAAAAAGATGAGGACATGAACCCGCTTTTTGGCAAAAATGGGATGAAGAATCATTACGGAGTCGTACAAACTGTGGGCCAAAATTCTTCATGCAGAGTATGTGAGAGGTAAGATGGACTTCTCCAAGCTAGAAAAAAAGAGGAATGCTTCAAATGCTTGGAAATGGATGGTTGCGACTAGAAAGATTATCAAACAAGGAACTAGCTAGGGCAAAGGTTTACAATGGGGCTAGAACTCTCTTCTTGAGATAAGTGTGGTTGGGAGATGTACCCCTTAAAGAATTGGCTTTTGCAGAGATTACTTTGGTTGATTCCTATAAAACCGTGAGGGGTTATTGGAGCTTCATGGAGGGTTGGAGGTGGAGCGATCTAGAAGGATTGCTACCACCCCAAATTTGCAGCAGGCTCTCAACAGTGATGCTATGAGGTGACGAGGGGGGGGGGAGGGGTGAGCTATGTTGGGGAGGAACCAAAACGAGGTCTTTCACTGTAAGCTCAACATATAACTTAACAATGTAGCACCCCCGATCCACTAATGGAATTTGGCAGGGAATATGGAAATTGAAGATCCCTCAAAGGATCCTAGTCTTTGTATGGCTACTTGTGCATGGAAAAGTGCTTTCGAAAATGGAAAAAGTTAAAAGAGGTCTCCCTAGCAACTTGTATTGCTCATCAGTTTAGAGAAAGGGAGGATCTGAACCATATATTTAGATTATGCACCAAAGCAAACAATTTATGGGAAAGATCGACAAAGGATGAATTTGGGAAGAGCTGCCATATCATTCCTTTCACAAATTGGCTCTGTTGGAATCTGAAAATCAAGAATCAAGGGAATAAAGGGTCATGGAAGGAAAGATTTTCCATAAGTTTGTGGTGGTTATGGAAGTGGAGAAACGAGGAAATCTTTGGTAACCAGATAATAAATGTGGTACGGAAGGCAGACATGGTAAGAAGAAAATTTCTTGAAACTTTAGTAGCCTTCTCAAATGAAACCATAGTCTTGGGAAGGTATGACAGGCCAAGGTTTGTTTGGGTGGGGTGGAACAAACCCTCTAAAGAGTAGATGAAACTCAATACAGATGGTTACATGTAAAGGGAAACAATAAGGCCAGGAGCCGGCAAAGTCCTAAGGAACGAGGAAGGTCGATGGGCCCATGGATGCTTGCTAGACCTAGGGATATGTTCAGTTGAGGAGGCGGAATTATGGGCGCTTGTCCATGGAATAAGGATGACATGAGAAATTGGCTTGAAACATATCTAATTGAGACGAACTTGTGATGGTGAATTGGCTGTGAAGGATAGAAAAGGTTAACACCTCCTTTGCAACCCTCATTCAAGAGTGCAGAGACTGGATAGAGAAGCAATGGGTTGTCATCATTCAGTTCTCATATGGAAGGGAATGGTATGGTTGATATACAATGGTAAAGAAGGCGTTGAAACTCCAACAAAGTGTGTTGAGGAGATGGTATAATCCCCCAGAAGATGTAGGCAAATTCTTTAACAGGATAATCTACTGTGCAGATGTGAAGGATAGTTTTGTGATTTATTGGGCTCCTCTCCTTCTCAATAAAAAAATATATATATTATTATGGGTCATCATTTAACCGAATTTTGTAACTTTTTTATTGGTAGTTTCCTTTCACGTAAAAAAAAATTGAATTATTATTAATAGATTCTTATTTTATGATTATTTTTTATGAATATAGGGGACCATACTCTAGGTCTTATATGCTTGTAAATATGTATGATGTAGTTGGAAACAACATCCTAGTTATATTTTATTTGAACCTCAAGAAAAGCCTTACAACTCCATGATATGGATATAATGAGACAAACAAGCCTTTGAAATTAGGACCACAAATATTCATTTTTCACATGTGCATATATATATATATATATATATATATATATATATCGAGGACCTCTTGTCCTTACAGAAAGGCAGACGAGGGAATATTCTTTAAGCTAATGGGCCGTGTCGGCAGCAGTGCGGTTGTGTAGGCCGGCCCAAGTCAAATGCCCTTGTCGTACTCATCCTTAAAATAATCCCTAATATGAGTTCTTGTAGTTAGCAAATAAACAAAGTTTTTATTAATATTTTAAAAATTGAACAAGTGGTTAATCGAAAAAATTATCAATTCACAATTAAAGAATTGAATCAATAATCGAATCGTGATCGAATCAAATCAAAATCGAATTGAAAATGTTATAGGACGACGGTTCAATCGATCTGATAAATCTATCTGATTTTTAAAACACCATTTCTTTGATTTATTATTTCTCATATTTACTTCAATACAACTATCATTTCTCAAGTATTTAAAAATGGAAATAGGAAAAGTATTAAGGGCAAATCTTATCAGAATAAATATAGAATAGAAGTTAAAAAAAAATATATCAATAAAATAAAAATTAATTAATATTTACAATTTTTTTTTTTTGAAAAAAAAAATCCACGAAATTGGTGATATAATAAAAAATAACATGTATTGAGGCTGCCCATCATGGGCATCATGCCTACTTCAAATGATAGAGTGTTTAATGATTAAATCCAGTGAGATGTAAAGAAAAACAATGAGTGTAGGGTTAGAGTAAATAAGAATAGTTCACTACATTTATAACTAGTGTTTAGTTATCAAAAAAAAACATGCATTGAAACTATTTATGAAAAAAGGTAATATATGTATGAGTGAGATTTGTGACATTCAATGGTAATTTTCAGAACATTTGCATATGTAACATTAATGATTTGTAATGTTACTTAGCAATATTTTTTAAACTTAAAAAATTTATGGAATTGCGCTCATTGGAGTAATATAACATAAATTTATAACTTATATTATTAAAATGAAGTACTATAAAAAAGGAAATGAAATGCATAGTAAAAAACATATTATCTCAAAATTAAATAAATAAATAAACCTTATGATACAGGATTTTTTATCTTTAATATTACTAGCAAATAAATGTTAATATACTAATATTTTTTAATTAAATTTAATAAATATAATATTTGCTAATACAAATATATTTTATAATTAAATTTTAGTAATTATACATTATAATTAAGTACTCTTTCCAGATAGATATAATTTATTTTATTTTAAAACAACTCCATTAAAATTACTCAAAACATAGAAATTTAATGCACCTTCTTCAGTGGCGTTGGTAGATTAGAATCGAATCGAGGATCTTTGATACCACATTAAACATGTGCCAGACACAGCACCACGTAATGACGAAGGTGTCATCTTTTTTTTTTTTTTAAACACCAAACTTCAAACATTCATTCCTTATAATGTTAAAGAATTGCTTGTACTATGTTTTGTAGCAGCGGATTACAAAAATATATCAGACTAATATATATGGAAGTGTTCGAGCCCATTCCTGATATTTACATTGTTTACAAATAAACAAAATTACATATCTGAGATAGGCCAAGAAATTCTTGGGTGGGCGCACACAGTGATGCGTGACCTTTGACCTCTTGATGTGGTTGGTCCTATCCTACGGTTTCCTCTTTTGTACCTACACGGATGAAACACGGAGTGCTAAAACACTTAATTGAGAATAAATACATATGGATGACAAGTAGCACAGGATCATCACCTTATATACATGCATATATAATGTAGATATAACATTTACATATTTATCCATTTCTCATTTCTACTTTTTCATAACATATTCATTCTTATCATGGCTTCATACTCACTTTTCATGTCATCTTTGCTTTACTTGTTCTTATAAGTGTATACTATCATCGCATACTTGAGTCATTATCTTCTCATATCATATCTTATGTTTTACATATATATCATTTTCTTTTATATTTCATGCACCTGAAACACCCAAAGTGAATACGGAAATAATAAATCAGACATTCAAAGGTACTATCATTGTACGAGACAAAGGATTCTATCTCGTATGACCAACGAGTCAGCTATAATGATCCAAACGATCTATGTCATCGACCCAAACGGGCCTCAATATTCAGAACCGTATCCCGCAAAGAACTCGTATCCCAATATAAGATGCCTATCTATCCCTCTACTGCGCTTCTAAAGCAGACAATCCATAGCAGACATGCTCTGGCACATATCCATATTCTCGAATAATTATGGTCATCCAAGAATCATATGCGACATTATAATCATTTATTCGAATCTTTGCATTTTTCATATCCTCATTAAATGCATAAATAACTATGGCTACAAAAGAGAGCCTACTATTTTTCACATTTTTGACCCATTATGAGTTCTAATTTATTGCTATATATATATATATATATATATATATATATATATATATATATATATATATATATATATATATATATATATATATATGGATTCTTGACTTAATGGGCCTATAGAGTCTAAGAACACTCGAAACTAGGCCGAATTTAAGGCGAATTAAGTCGAAGTCTCACATGAAAGTAGTCAAATTTCTACCCGGCCAACCTACCCAACCTGCCCTTTCCAGCCAGCTCCAGTACCCACTGCCCTCCACAGGAATATTGCCGGAATCTTGACTCAATAGGCTTTCCATAGAGTCTAAGAACACCCGAAACGGAGTTTGGACGAAGAAGTTATGACCTTCTAAAGTTGGAAGTCTCACATGAGTAGCCAGCCCTACCCGGCCAGCCTACCCTACCTGCCCTTGCCAGCCAGCTCCAGTACCCACTGCCCTCAACAAGCATATGGCTGGAATCTTGACTCACGGCCGATGTAGCTCAAGACACCCAAAACGGAGTTCGACGAAAAAAGTTATGACCTTCTCGTTGAGGTCACATAGGGTAGTCAAACCCGGGGCCGAAATGACCCGACCTAGCCAAGCCGGGACCGACCGGCCGAAATGACCTGACTTAACCAAGATAACCTAACCTGGCCGAGCTAACCTAACTTAACCGAGATGACCTAACCTGGTCGAGTCGACCGACCGCCGAGCCGACTTGGCCGACAGATCAAGCGAAGGTAAACGGACCATAACTTGCCCACAGAACCGAATTGAGAAATTCAAAAGCCTAACATCAAGTTCACTGATGTGGCTACAATTTACCAGAAGAACTCACTACCAAATTCCCTTTCTTTCTCACCCAAAAACCAGTCCTAAAGTCCGGCTAATGTGTACAATAAGGAAAACAGGGTAATTTCCCTTGGTTCAAATTGCAACTAGACATTTCCCTTGGGGAAAAACACCACCCCACAACCCTTCAATGAAAAAAAACCCGAGTAGGAAAAACCCCTACACAATTAATGGGTTAGATGAGTTTCCTAAGTCTCAAAATTGTGAACTTACTTAGTTTCCATACAACCCCAAAATCAACTACAAACCAACTCCAAACACATATATAGGAGTCTTAGAGTTTTTCTCAACTCAACCTTATCAAGAAATGAGTTTGGGAGTTTCCAAACCCAACCCATACACCAAATAGAGGGTTCCAAACCATGTATCTATACTTTCTATTCCAAAACTAAACAAATACCATACTCAAATTCCATACAAAAACACTAGACTTCCATACTAGAATTCATACCTCTCGGAGTTTGTCGAAACTCCCCAACTCCAGTCTCTATGTGAAGCCCTTGTCGTGAGAATGAACTCTTCCTTGTCTGCTTGAAACTGGTCAATCCGATCGATCGGGAAACTTAGAGAGAAGGTAGAGTCTCTCTCTCTACAACTCTCTCTTTCCTTTCCTTTTCTCCTTTTTCCTTTTCTTATGGATCACCCTTAATCGAATTTTCAAAGGAGGAAACTTCCTCCCCCTTTCCTACATGTCACATGTCTTTTCCTTGATTTTTCTTCCTTTTTCTTTATTTCTTTATTCCCTCTCTCTACGTTTTTTTTTGCTCCCATAAATGAGAGACCCTTTGATCTTATCCCCTTTTTGTCTCTTCTCCCAAGACCAAAATGAGATAATTTCGCCTTTGATCTTTCTCCTTTTAGAGTTAAGGCCATGTCATTTACTCATTTTTTCTTTCTTTCCATTTTTGCATTTAGGTCCCTCCATTTCTATTATTCTACTTTAACTTATACATATTCCTACTTTGCATATGAACTTATTAAATTGTGACCCTTAAACTTTAATAATCTGGTCTCTTATTTTATTTTTATCTTTATTTTAATTCCAGAAAAATATACTTTTACTTTTATTATACCCTAAACATGTTATAAAATTGTTATGGCATAATTTGGGGTGTTACAACTCTCCCCCTTAAAAGAATTTCCTCCTCTTGAAATTCATACCTGATTCGAAGAGTTATGGATATTGTGCTCTCATAGTTGCTTCCGGCTCCCAAGTAGCTTCCTCCTTGCCATGGTGCTGCCAGAGCACTTTCAATGAACGAAGGTTTGTTTGTTCAAGAACTATTTCACTTCTCAAGCCAAAATGGTCTGCTCTTCATCATAGCGACACCCCTATACTTGTGTTTCAGATTGCAGTATGGGCGACGACGAGCTAAGATTCTCCGAATCATCAACACATGAAACACATCGTGTAATTTGGCCAACTCCGGAAAGAGTGCCAATCGATAAGCCACAGCGCCAATATGTTCCATAATCTCATATGGCCCTATGAACCTTGGACTCAACTTGCCTTTCTGACCAAACCGTAGAATTTTCCTCCACGGTGATACTTTTAAGAAGACCTTGTCTCCCACTTCATATTCAATATCTCTCCTTTCAAATAGGCATATGACTTTCATTTCGACCACTAGCCGCCTTAACCTCCGCCTAATAATCTCAGACTCTCAGATCTTTACTATGTCCGACCCAATCACTTTATGCTCATTCAATTATGTCCAACACACAAGAGTTCTACATCTTCGGCCATACAAAGCCTCATATGGTGTCATGCCAATACTGGACTGATAATTGTTGTTAAAGGCAAATTCCATGAGTGGAATATACCTATCACAACTTCTAGTGAATTCCATTACACATCCCCGAAGCATATCTTCGAGCACTTGAATCAACCTCTCGGACTGTCCATCTATTTGCGGATGGAATGCTATACTGAAATTCAACCTAGCACTCTAAGGCTAATCAGAAGCTCCTCTCTGTAATCTCAAGGTAAATCAGACTTATCCACACACAATAGACAACGGCACGCCATGCAATCGCACAATCTCATCCACATATAACTCTACTAGTCAATCCATAGAATAGTCAATTCGACTAGTATAAATAATTTTTATTTCATCAACAATCACCCAAACAACGTAGCCATATGTTTTTGCAAAGCGATGTGGAAACCGACACAAAAATCCATGGTAATGTTATCCTACTTCCATTGAGGAATTGGAAGGGGATTTAACAAACTGTTGGCACTTGGTGTTCGGGCCTTTGACTTGCTACGTCAAACACTTAGACACATACTCGCCACATCTCTTTCATTCCCTTCCACCAATAAAACTGCTTTCAAGTCCCGTACATCTTATTACCTCCAGACGCATGGTAAATAATTGCATTATGAGCCCCAAATAGCTACTTTTGCTTTAGCTCTTTATCATCTGGCACACATAATCTATTCTAGAAATATAAACTTTCAGCTTCTTTCTCTAAAAACTCGATCTTGTCACCATCTCTAACCATCTGTAACTTTTTATGTAGCTCTTCATCATTTTTCTGCTCATCTATAATCATTTGCTTTAAAACGGGTTGCGCTTCTAGTTGAGCTAACATAGCTCCATCATCTGCTAATCTTCAATCACTATACTATAGTGACATTGCTACCACTGCCTTTTGGCTTAAAGCATCGGCTACTACATTAAATTTCTTCCGGCAGAGTCTATTATGGCCATAATCCCCCTAATTCTAACCACCTCCGCTGTCTCAAATTTAACTCTTTCTACGTTAGAAAGTACTTGAGACTCTTATGATAGGTGTAAATTCTACACTTTTCCCCGTATACGTAGTGTCGCCATATTTTCAAAGCAAACACTACCGCTGTAACACCCTAAATTATACCATAATCTGCCATTAACATTGCTTTATGCAAGATAATAAAAGAATGTGATATTTTTTCTTTAATAAAATAAAGATAAAATAAAATAAGCAAGAATGTGGAATTAATACAATAGTTAAGGGTAAATTACTAAGTTACCAATACAGGACCTAAGGGTCATAAGTTAATAAGTTCATATGCCAAAGTAGAAATATGCATAAGTTAAATCAAGAGTAATAGAGAGTCGAGGACCAAAGAGTAATAAAGAACGATATTATAATGAAATAAGGATGAAAAATTCAGGAAGAGACAAGGGCTTAAAGGAAAGAGGAGGAAGTTTCCTGACCTGGAAGTGAAATAAAGCTGATAAAGACAAAATAAATATCTCATTTTGAAGCCTTGGAGAAAGGGAGAGCAAATACGAACAAGAGAGAAGAGAGAAGAAAAGAAGAAGAAGAAGAAGAAGAAGAAGATTACAGGTATGGAACTACTAAATTTGAGTATGGATACATGTCTTGGGTTGTATGGAATTTGAATATGGATACATGTCTTGGGTTGTAAGGATTTGTGTTGTTTTGGTCTAGAAAGGTTAGATACATAGTTTGGAACCTATCTGCGGTATTTGCCTGGGTTTGGAAACCCCAATCTCATTTCTTGTTAGGATTAAGTTGAGAAGAGCCTAAGGATCCTAGATATGTGTTTTAGGAAGGGTCTAGTTGCAAGTTGAACCAAGAAAATCTCTATTTTTGATCATATGCAAAGAGTCTGACCTTAGAACGAAGCTTGGCCTAACAAAGGGAATCCGAGCAAGTCCTTCGATAATCAGATCCACATCAATGAACTTGATGTTAGGCTTTTGAATCTCTCAATTTGGTCGTAGACCAAGTTATTGTCTTTTTACCAAGGTCGGCTCAGCTAGATTCGTCGAGTCGGGGCCGCCCAGCCGAAGTCAACTAGCCGGACCTAGAACTGCTTCGGGTCGAAATAAAGAGAATTTGGAAGTAAGTCCCATCGCAGAGCCACATCAATAAATGATGTTAGACTTTTTGAATTTCAATTTGGAACCCTCAGAGATCTGGGTTATGGTCTTTTTACTCTGAATACTAAATGGGTGAGAGGTCACCATAGAGGTCGTCCAAGAGAGGTCAAGAATATGTACAGAGGTCACAGACTATGCAAAGAGAGGTCAAGAGATTCATGCAACAGAGGTCACAGACTTACGCAGTTGCAGGTCACAGAATTATGCAACAGAGGTCAGCGTGACCATCCAGAGGTCGCAGACTCGCCCCGAAGAGCTCACCGCCCCGAAGAGCTCACCGGCCCTATAGAGCTCACCGTCCGGCCTGTGCCGCCCGCCAGATTTGACTACGTATGACTCCAACTGAAGGTCATAACTTCGTCTGAACTCCGATTGCGTTTCAACTCTATGGAAATCCCATCGAAGTCAAGCATAAATCCATCCATATGTTTGAGGAAGATATTAGATGTCAAACCGAGGTGATAGATTGAGCTCATCCAGTCAAAGCCAGCTCATCCAGTTCAAGATTTGACTACGTATGACCTCCAACTTCGGAAGGTCATAACTCCTTCGTCCGAACTCTGATTTGGATGTTCTTGGACTCTATGGAAAGCCCATTGAGTCAAGAATCCATCCATATGCCTGAGGAGGATATTAGATGTCAGACCGAGGTGATAGATCGAGCTCGTCCAGGTCAGGTCAGCTCGTCCAGTTCAGGATTTGACTACATATGACCTCCAACTTCGGAAGGTCATAACTCCTTCGTCCGAACTCTGATTTGGGTGTTCTTGGACTCTATGGAAATCCCATTGAGTCAAGAATCCGTCCATATTCCTGAGGAGGATATTAGATGTCAAACCAAGGTGATAGATCGAGCTCGTCCAGGTCAGGTTAGCTCGTCTAGTTCAGGATTTGACTACGTATGACCTCCAACTTCGGAAGGTCATAACTTCTCCGTTCGAACTCCGATTCGAGTGTTCTTGGACTCTATGGAAAGCCCATTGAGTCAAGAATTCATCAATAGACAGCTTGATAAGATTGGAACTCATATTAGTTCCAGAAAACACGAAAGACAGTAGGCACTACAGGTAAGCATAGTTATGTAAGCATAGTTATTTATGCATATAATGAGATATGGAAAATGTAAAGATATGAATAAATGATTGTATATATATATCACATATGACACGAACGACAATAATGACTTAAATATGAGATATATAATAAAACATAAAATACACATGGATCACTCCCATAGAACCTAGTAGAGGGATATATAGGCATGCCTATAGTGGAAAGAGATAATGCTATTGGTGAAGATACGTATTGCCAGACATATCGGTGTCCTTGCTTCGTCGATTTACATAGATCCTGTTTGGATCAGTGGTCCCGAAAGGGTCACCATTAATACTTTGGGCCCTCATGGACCACCTGCTTTCATACAATGAATACAATGGGCTGCCCTCATGGTTTCCTTTATCCACTTCTAAGGTTTATGCATACGACATAAAAAGAAAATGATGTGTATATGCAAATGAAATGTAGAGAATACATGACATGATACGAGAAGCATAGCAATCGCTTATGCGACGATAAAGATACGCATGCACGTTAAGAAAGACAAGATGACATTTAAAAGTGATAATAGACATAAGAATTGAACTTGCATTTAAAAGTATATTTATATGAGAAATGATAAGAATCAGAATGTTATATGTGTTATATGCTTTAGAGAAGTAAAGGACCTCATCGCAGGTCATCCATGTGTATTAATTCCCACTAAGCGAATCTTAAAGATTCGTGTTCAATCCGTAGGTACGTAAGAGGAAACCGTGAGAACCGCAATCCACATCAACACCAAAGGCCACACATCAATAGGTGCTCAACGGAAGACCTTTAGGTCTATTTTGTATATGAAATTTGTAAACCAATGTAAATATCAGAATGTTGAACACTTCCATTTACGGAGCTTGTATATATATATTTTGTAACTGGGTCGCATAGTAATATAATACAAGTTAATTGTTTAACAATATATGAAACGAACTAGCTTAAAGTTTATACGTTGAAGAAAAATAAATAAATAAATAAAATGATTCTCACTGACACCCTATGCCAAGTCGCAGGCATCACAACCGCCGCCAACTCTGGGTCATGAGCGGATAATTCGCTTTATCTGGGCTTCAACCGTCTAGACGCATAAGCCAACACTTTCCCATCTCTGTGATTAACACATCCAAACCAATGCCTAAAGCATCACTATACAAGGTATACTCTTTTCCCAAGTAGGTTAAGGGCCAATACCGGTAAGCCTGAACCAACATCCCTTTCAACTGCTCAAAACTATTCCGCATTCGTCTCCACTCAAACTTTATTCCTTTCCCCGAAAGAACTGGGTAGTTTTGGTGGGGCGTATGACAGAAAGCTCACAAATCTTCTATAATAACCTCGCTAGGCCCAAGAAACTTCTCACCCTAAGCATTTCGAGGTGGTTTCCAATTCACAATGGCCTCAATCTTATAAGGTCAACTCTTATACCTCTATCGACACACATGGCCTAAGAAGGAAACTTTTAGCCAAAAATCACATTTGCCGAGCTTAGCATATAACTTCTTTCTCTTAGCTCAAGTAGACTATTTTCAAATGTTAATTATGTTTCGCATCTTGTATCACACCGTGATGTCATCAATAAAGACCACTACAAACTCGATCCACATGTGTGGTCTAATACCTTATTCATTAAATCCATGAATGTTGCCATAGATTAGTCAACCCAAATGGCATTACCAAAAACTCATAATGGCCATATGGGTTCTAAATGCGGGTCTTCGCATCTACTTCCTTTTCGCCTCAACTGATAATATCCGCACGCAAATCAATCTTCTCTCTTCGAAAAGACACCTAATTCTTCAACCGACCGCATCTTCACCCCTAAGAATGGGTATTTATTTTCACTATCACCTTATTGATTTACGATAATCGATGCAATAATCAGAGTGTCATCTTTCTTTTCACAACAAAACAAAGTAAATTTAGAGAAATGACCGGGTTTACAAACTTTATCTAAAAGCTCTTGTAATTGACTTTATCCTTTTTATCTGCTGGAGCCTATCCCGTGACAAAGGCCTTAGACATGTACTATTCCTGGTACAATTTCTATGGCTAAGTCCACCTCCCTCTCGAGTAGAACACCTGGTAACTCTTCAAGGAATACATTTGGAAAATCCCTTACTATTGGAATCTTTTCTACATCAACTTAACCTCTCTTGGAGTCAAGTATCATAGACAAAAATGTCTCATTTCCTTTTCTTATAAATCTCCTCGCCTAAATGGCGGAGATCACATTGGACATTACACTTGAGCCAATGCCTTGTACTATTACTCAACCCGTCGAGCATCTCAACACTATCGCCTTTGACCATTAATCAACGTATAGTTCGATGTTTAGACAACCAATCCATTCCCAGAATCAAGTCAAACTCTCAGAATGGTAAGGTTATCAAACCACGAAACTTTCTCGGTTGAACAATGGGGGCAATTTTTGTATACGCTATTCACACTAACACTTTGCCCCAACGGACTAGTCACATGCATGTCATATGTTAATTTCTCCATCACTGGTACTTTGTCAAATACATACTCCATGCACACATATGAATGAGTAGATCCAGGATCAATCAATGCATGCATTTTAATATCAAAAAGAGAAAATATACCGGTTATAACCTTAGGAGCATCTCGATCCCACGAGCTCAAGATATGCTCATGTCGTAAGCCGTACATAGATTCCATCCACCCGCCTTGACACTCCAGGCCTCCTAGTCCTATGTCAAGCTCCGCCCCCTCGACCTCTACCTCTATCTCGAGCCCACGTAGTGAAGCCGCAACTCTCCGTTGTTACTCTAAGGATTCCTACTGGCCCCTTGACTCCATTCGACAATTTGCCATAAAATTTTCAGTGCTTCCACATCTGAAGCACCCTCCTGTCAATAATCTACAAACTCCAAATTGCCTTCTTTGGCAATGAGGGCATTCTGGAATTTCTCCATGTCCAACTGAAGTAACTCTATCTGTACTAGGTGCTACATTGGACCCTTTCCTTTCTACCTCTTGGAGCGAAACTATACTCTCATTGAGCTGGAGACTCCCTAACTCTTTTCCCTAGGGAGGACGAAGCTCCTCTAAATAACTTCTTCTTTTGAGACCTTTCTTTGCTGCTGGTTTCTAGTCTCTCCACTTTCATCAATTGTCACACCAAAATGCCTTGAGGACCGGGCTTCCTGCATATTTGCCGAGATGGCTGAATTTTCTCATACTCAACTACAGATAAGTTCCTTTGCTTCATATTCGTAAATCAAGCTTCCACTGCATGGACTCCTATACATGTCTCAGAATATACTTCGCTCGAACTTTGACAAAGAATTCATGTCGCGTGGGATTTGAACTCTCGGACTTTCGAGCAACAGCTTCCACCAATCATATGTCTCACCTCGCAATAGTGAGATCGCACATAATGCTCCTCTCGATCGAGGGCATCTAACCTCTTCTAATAATTTTCTAGCTTTTCTAACCAAAATCGGCTTCACTCTTCTTCCATGCTCACCCATGGAATTCCTTTCGGCCTATGTCTTCATCAGTGGTTTACTGGAGTTTAGACGTCAATCTATCCAATACCCGAGCCATGTCTTATGATATTCTCAGCAAGGCTTCTGTGGGCTCATTAGGTACATTACTCGGGAAAGGCTCAAAAGCCGATGACTCTTGTTCCCTGGTTAACACTCACGCTTCTTCAACACCGGGAGGGATTGATCCATCTATATAAAACACAAGGACATCAACATCAGGCCAACACATTACTAAACATATGCTTTCCTATCATATACTCTATTCCCGAGCCGCTTAAACCTAGGCTTTCCAAACGGCAAACCTAGGCTCGACACCACTAACTCAGAGCACCCCTTCTTTCGATTCGACCACGGCAGGTCCCAATCGAATCCTGACGCTCGATACCATTAAACTCAGAATTTCATATATATATATATATATATATATATATATATATATATATATATATATATATATATATATATATATATATATATAAACTTATAAACTTATAAACTTTAAGCTTGTTCATTCATATAATTTTAAACATTTAACTTTCAGATTATATTCTGTAGCAATGATTACAAATATATACAAGCTCCATATATGGAAGTGTTCAACATTTACAATATTTGACATCACTACAGCCAAAACAAAAATTACATATACAAAATAAACCAGCACCAATGCACCTAAATGACGCGCCTCATCATTACGCATTGTCATAACCCAGTTCTTTCGCACTTACACCTGATGAAAACACCGCGCTAAACTTTTAATGCTTAGTGGGAATAAATATATATATGGATCTAATTCGTAGCACGGATCATCACACTTCTATACACATGCATATACTTATGGAAAATATAACATTTACCTATATTTATCCATTTCTCATATCTACTTTTTCATAACATGTTTCATTTTTATCATATTTCATATACTTTTTATGTCATCTTTCACTTTACTTTTTTACTTTGTTCTGTAATCAGATACTATCATCGCATAGAATTGTTATGCTTCTCATATCATATCATATGCTTTACATACACTTATCATTTTTTATGTGCCTATGCCCGTAAAACCTTGTAACGGATATTGCGAAATAACCCAGATGTACCCAGTTGTTATCAATCGTATTTGGCATAAAATGGATTCTATCTCAGATGTGACTAAAGTACGGTCATTGTACGAGATAATGATTCTATCCTGTATGACCTAAACGGGAACTCGCTATAATGATCCAAACGGATCGCGTCATCGACCCAACCGGGCCTCGAGACCAGAACTCGACAAGAATCGTATCCCTATGACATGCCTATCTATCCTCTCTACCAAAGTTCTAAGGCATAATCCATGTGTATTATATGTTCAGTACATATTTCATATTCTCGAATAATTATGGTCATCCAGTAATCATATGCGATATGTACAATCATTTATTCGAATCTTTGTATTTTTCATATCTTATTATATGCATAAATAATTATGGTTACCAGCATAGCCTATTGTTTTTCGTGATTTCTGGACCTAATATGAGTTCCAATTTTAATAATCTATATATAGATGGATTCTTGACTCAATGGGCTTTTCATAGAGTTTAAGAACACCTGAAATTGAGTTCGAACGAAGAAGTTATGACCTTCTGAAGTTGGAGGTCTCACATGAGTAGCTAGCCCTACCCGGCCAGCCTACCCAACCTACCCTGACCGACCTGCCCTTGCCGGCCAGCTCTAGTACCCACTTCCCTCCACAGGAATATGGTTGGAATCTTGACTCAATGGGCTTTCCATAGAGTCTAAGAACACCCAAAACGGAGTTCGGACGAAGAAGTTATAACCTTCTAAAGTTTGAGGTCTCACATGAGTAGCCAACCCTACCCGCCGTACCACCTGACTCCGTCGACCACCTGCCCTCACGGCCACCCAAGATCACTGTCCCACAAGCACACATGGTTGGAATCTTAACTTAATGAGTCTATTAGCTCAAAGAACACCTGAAACGGAGTTCTGATGAAGAAGTTATAACCTTCAGTTGGAGGTCACATAGTAGTCAAACCCAAATGAACACTGACCCAATGCGAGCCGACCTCGACTCGAATGACCCGACTAATTAGACTGCGAGGTAAATCCACCATAACTTGATCTACAAAGGTCCGAATTGAGAAATTCAAAAGCCTAACATTAATTTCACTGATGTGGCTACAATTTACTAGAAGGACTCACTATCAAATTCCCTTTCTTTCTCACCCAAAAACCAGTTCTAAAGTCCAGCTAATGCATACGATAAGGAAAACAGGATAATTTCCCTTAGTTCAAATTGTAACTAGACATTTCCCTTGGGGCAAAACACCACCCCACAACCCTTAAACGAAAGGAACTCCGAGAGAAACCCCACACAATTAATGGGTTAGATGAGTTTTCTAAGTCTCAAAATCTCGTAATCCTTACTTGGGCTTCCATACAACCCCTAAATCAACTACAAACCAAACCCAAAACACATACATAGGAGTCTTGTAGCTCTTCTCAACTCAACCCTATCAAGAAATGAGTTCGGGAGTTTCCAAACCTAACCCATACACAAAAATACAGGCTCCAAACTACGATTCATACTTTATATACCAAAATCCGGGACAAATACCAAACTCAAATCTCTATACAAAAACATCTAGACTTCCATACTTAATCCATACCTCTCTAGCTCGTCGGAACTCCCCAACCCGCCCCATGCCCTGTCTCGGCGATTTAACTCTTCTCTGGTCCGTCCGAAACCGCGGCTCGACGTAAACCAGACAGGCTGTTTCTCTCTCTATAACTCTCTTTCCTTCCTTTCTTTCTTCTCCTTTTTCCTTTTCTTACATCACCCTTAATCATATTTTCAAATAAAGGAAATCATCCCCTTCCTACGTCACATGCCTTTCCTCGATTTTTCTTCCTTTTTCTTTATTTCTTTATTCCCTTTCTCCACGTTTTTTTTTTTGCTCCCATAAATGAGAGACCCTTTGATCTTATCCCCTTTTTGTCTCTTCTCCCAAGACCAAAATGAAATATTTCGGGGTCTGATCTTTATCCTCTTGTAGCTAGGCACGTCGGCTTACTTCATTTTTGCTTTTTCCCATTTCTCTGTGATTATAGCCTCCCATTTCTATATTCTTACTTTAACTTATACATATTACTACTTAAGATGTTTAACTTATTAAATCGCGACCTCAGCCCCGAATAATTCGTTCTTGTTTATTTTATTCTGAAAAAATATACTTTTACTTTTATTATACCCTAAACATGTTATAAAAATGTTATGGCATAATTTTGGATGTTACGTTTAAAAAAAAAAAAAAACTCACGGGAAATAAAATGACAATAGAGAAATTCATTCATTTGTAGGTGCTCAACCCCTATATATCCAATACAACTACGTACCAATATGCATCAATAACTTTTCATTGATAAAGAACCTTAATGGAAGCGTAACCCTAATAACATAAATATCTCAATATAATAATCAATTCTGAAAATACTATTTTCTTATTCTCCAAATTCAAAATGAAGAATTTTAACTTCAAGATGAATTTATTAATCTCACTATCTTCTTTTCTCTTATTTCTTGAGGAAATTCTTGAACCAGGTTGCTGACAGCTTTGGGTATCTTCTCAATCCATCTTTATAATCAACAAAGTTTATACCAAATCGAACTGTGTAACCCGAATTCCATTCAAAGTTGTCTAATAATGACCATGCAAAATATCCTCTCACGTTGACACCATCCCTGCGAATTAAGAAAAATGTTACATGAAATATAATACATGCTTATTATTATTATTATTATTATTATTATTATTGACATCTATTCACTTAGTATTATAATAACATTGTCATATTCTATTTTCACAAGGACTCAACTTTATAGTATTGTCTTTTTATAGAACTCAAATCTAATTTTTCCTTATACCCCGCCTAACCCTTAACCACGAGACTCCACATTATAGTATTATTTTCTCATGGAAACCTAAATTTGGTATTTTCCCTTATATCCCGTCTAACCCTTAATCACTTAATCATGTCTCATTGGCGGTTTATGATTTATCTATGCAATCTTCATTTACATATGTAGATTGTATGTTCTAGGAAGTAAATATAACTTATATTATTTTTAATATACTTACTTGATGGCTGACTTAAGGTAAGAAAGATGGTGATAGTAGTAGTATATCCTTAAGTTGTCAACAAGGGCTTCTTCAAGTGATAATGTACTATTATTCACTTCATCAATTCCTGCAAAATAATGGGGAGATATTCATATTTAGGTCATTATTTCTTGGTACCAAAGTAGAAATAATTAATTAACAACTATAGAAATTCATTACCATTCTCTGTAATGTAAATAAGTGGAACATTATACTCGTTCTTTGTGTACAACAAAATTTCTCGAATTCCACTTGGATATATGTAGAGCCAATCTGAAGCTGCCTGAAAATTTATTTCAAGGAAATGGAGATAGTATATATTATTTATTTATTTGTCTTATATTTGGTTTTAGGAGAGCACCTATAAAACAAGAAAATCAAAGAAAATACTAATTGCCCGATTGTTTACGGTTTTTAAAAACTGTATTTTGTTTTCAAAAACAAGGAAACACACAAAAGACGTGTTTGGTTGACAGATTTTTATATTCTAAAAAACATATAAAACACTAAATTCAAATAATAAGAACAATTCTTAAAGAATACTAAAATGATATTGTTTATATTTTTAAAAATTATTCTCAACAGCTAAACCATAACCAAATGTGTCCTAAGGCTATTTGGTCTTTATTTTTTAAAAACAGTGTGTTAACCCGAAACTTCTCTTATTGTCGTGATAACACCAAAAATAATGCTCAGACAAGCTTCCAAAACTGGCTTATAATAGTTTTAAAAAACAATAACCAAACAAGACCTACAATTTCGTTCAAGATATGTCATACCTTTATGCCAATAGGGATGCCATTTCGTTGAGCTGCATTTCATAGTAACATATATGGTTAATTTATAAGTATATTCACTTGTAACGTATATATATATATATATGTATGTATAGTAGTTTTGATTAAACTTACTTCATAAGATTAGCATTTAAATATCAGTTGTGTAGCTAGGTTTTGTATTACTAGAGGGGGAGCATAAGATGCATAATTAGCAGTGTAGTAATTCAACTAAGAAAAATCATATGACCTTTTTTACCATCATGGATTGCTTCTCAGAGAACTTAGGCAATCGGTTTCAACAAGTGATCGTGTATGTATGAGGATAGTCTCCATTAGTTAATGGATCCATGAACCTGCAACAAACATGCATGGAAGATTAACATAAAGTAATTACTCGTCATCAATTTTAGCATATATCTTGCATGCACTTGTATTTTCTATTTTTTAAAAGCAAAAAAAAAAAAAACATAAATAGGAAGAAAAATCGACTTTTTTTATCAACAATGTTTTAAAAACTAAACTGGACTGATCGGTTCGATTGATTGTACATTCGATCGATAACCTTTTCGATCCAATTCCAATCCATTTCAAACCCCTAAATCATGAATCGATAACTTTTTCGGTTTAGTCATGATTCAATTTTTAAACATTGCTTTTTTATGTTAAAACATATTGTTGATAAATTTTAATATTAAAATAAGAATAAAACTTACTCATCACGCTCATCTCATACTCAGAAATGCTCAATGCTTCAAAAAAGACAATACATAAAAAGGTTAGCTGATTCGAGCCATACTGTAGACAATTTATATAAAAAGTATTTAGTAGTAAAAAAAATAAATAAAAAATAAAAAAACTTGGGCCCAGGCCCATTCCTTGCCAACAGTGGTAACCAAATGCAAATCAATGATGGTGGGTAGCATCATTTATGAGCGTTGATGGCATACTCCCCCACTCAATTTGGGCCCATTTTCAGCCCATTAAAGAAGTGGGCATCTCTATTTGTACAGTGGCAAGTGGCAACCACCAATTTTAATACAGTATTGTACTATAAGAAGTTGAAGTATTGAGATGCACCATAATGAAATCCACTGAAGGGGAAATGTTAAGGAGTGGACTACCCCATGGTATTACTATGAACGTTCATGTGATTGATGCAATACTCACCATCCAAACATAAAATCAAGAGCCCGCCTCGCTGCATTCTGGTGATGAGTCGCATTCGAAAATGGCACAAACCAATTGGACGCTAATGTGATTCCGATCTTGCCCTTCTGATGTGCCTGCTTGCAATTATTCCATAATCAGTTAGTCATATTTTGTTCTAAATTCATGATTTGATTATTTGATTAAAGTACATTTTTGAAAACTGAATTTCAGAAATATAAAGTTCTGAAATTTATTTATTTGAATAGCTTTTGAAAACACAGCTAACATCGTTTTAGTGTTATTTAAAAACTTTTGTTTTTCTGAAGATTTTTTTTTTGAAACATCTAAAAATTGTTCTTGATATTTGAATTTAGTGTTTTCTATTTTTTATTTTTTTTGTATTTTTTAAAGCAAAAAAATAAGGAATTAACATGTTCTTTATATTTTTCTTGCTTTTCTTATTTTTTAGAATAAAAAATAGTTTTCAAAAATTACAAACAAACAAGCCCTAACATTTCATCAGTTTTGACTTTATTTTGACAAAAATATCTTAATTATTTCTCTAACATTTCATCAGTTTTGATTTTATTTGTAAAAATATCCTAATTGTTTCTTGGAAAAATAGCTGCCTTTTAAAAGATGCATATAAATACATTAAATAACATTTTTTTTTCGAAAATAAGTTACATTTTAGAAAGAAAAAAAAAACATAAAGAGGGTTAAATTTACAAATATTAAATAATTTAAGGTTTTTTAATCACCCTTAAGACCTATCTCAAGGGATAAAAAGGAGGGATGGATCATGGATGTATTTGAAGTTCTTAGGCTCAAACCCTTATTAAAACAAAATACTATAATAATATAATGTAAAGTAAATCGATGTCAAAAATATAAAAAACAAGTCTTATAATCATTTTTTTTTAATATGTGGTGGGTAATGATTGAAACCTGATAGTTGAGCTTGTAGACATGGACGGCAGCTGCATGGGCAAGAAGTTGGTAGTGTGAGACCAAATAGGGCTCAGTGCCGGAGTCTCCGCCGGTGCAATTTAGCTGTTGCCATGCAGAACATCTCGCCGGCGGAAATATCCCCACCGCGTAACCACCCAAACTATAGCTCCATGGCTCGTTTAATGTTATCCAATGCTTTACTCTGTCCCCGAACTCCTTAAAGCAAACCTCCGCATAATCTCGGAAATGATCCCTTGTTAATCATATCGAGAAACAATTATCAAATTTAGGTTTAATATAAATATCATACTTTTTAACATCAATGACATATAAAAAGGCGAACAAGAATGTACAAATAATACTTCTTCATGGAGTACTTTTAAACATGCAATGACCTTATGCTAAACCATGTTAAACAACAAATTAATTTTCCTAAAAGATCAAATTTCTAGAATTTGGATTCAATATATAGGATATCATACTTCTTAACATCGTTGACATATAGAAAAATAAACAAATATATACAAAAACTTTTAATTTATGAACTTTTAAACATGCAACAACCTTTCATCAAACCATGTTCTCATATTATGTTAAACCGTAAATTTTTTTTTAAAACATCAAACTTCTAGAATTTAGGTTTAATATGTATATCATCTTCTTAATAACATCAAATTTAATTCTTTAAAACGTTTTTAAAAAACTATTCTTTGAAATATTAATAAATATGATTTATTTATTTAGTTTTCTCTATTTTGTAGTATATGTAGACTAGTGGAACATGGGAAGAAAAGTGACTTACACAATGTGGGGACTCAAGAAACCACCATACTCATCTTCTAGGGTTTGAGGGAGGTCCCAATGGAAGAGTGTCACAAAAGGTTGTATTCCTGTTCATGATCATGAAGAACAAATTAATAGATTATTTTTTAGTCATACTTTTAAATTTAATTGATCAGACTTAAGAGAAATGAATGATGAAATAGAATCTTGACCATTGGCTAGGAGCTCATTGATGAGATTGTTGTAATAGGCAATTCCTTTCTTGTTCACCCCCCCACTTAGCTTTCCATCTGATGCAATATTGCAATTATAGGAAAATCATAAGGGTTAGAATTGTGGGGTCCAACCCGATAAATACTGTTGCAGTTGCAGCAGCTACGTAAGGATAAGGAGAAGAATTTCTCCACGTTGATGTGCTACATGGGCTAACTTTTTTTGTGGATGAGAATTGGCTTTGTTTCAATTCCATTTCGACTAATGGAATTCATAGAAGGATTAAATTCTTGCCCATAAATAAGTTTCAAGGAACATAATTAAATGAAAATTTCAAAATATTATAAAAAGTTTCAAATATCATTCTTTTAATTACAAAGAGTAATCGAACAATATATTAAATAAATAAGCATCACACCAGTACAGAAATGATAAAAACATAAAACTCCATAAAAAAAGTACTAAAAGAAAAAACCAAGACGCGAACATATCTTGCGTGGTATGACATCTTCAAGGTCACTTTATCTCAAAGCCGATTATTTTATCTGATTATCTGGTCGAGGCTTCCCCATTCTAAAGTGTTTAATCACGTTATATCTGGCCATTATTATCTTACCATCTTATTATCTCGCAGACGTATGCACCCATCTATCTATACTCATTTTCCGGCATTATGATACCACCATACGTCGCTTTTATTAGCGCGATCACCAAATTTCTAAACTAATGTATTATTTACATTTTTGATCGATTATTAATCACCCAATCATTGATTAATTTCTTAAATGCCATTATTACTATCCAATCATTTTATCCTATGGATTGACATTACCACCCAATCGATATTTTATTCTGTGGATTGGTTTTGCCTCCAAATTGTTGCTAATAATTACAATTGATTGACAAAGTCATCCAAATATTATTTGTTGTAATATTCCACAGGCTATTCACAATCCCAACAAGAATTCCATAAAAACTTTAAATAGAATCACTATCAAATTGGTTTTTAAGATTAATTTAAGTGAAGAAAAAAAAAGGAGAAAAAGAAAGGAATAAAAGAGTAGAAAAATATAAACCTATATCATAAAAAAAATTCACTTTCCTCACCTTTTAAAATGGGATTTTTTAAAAACAAACATTTTCTCCTTTTTCTTTTTTTCTTTTCTTTTTTTAAATATTTATAGGTAATTGGGTTGTGATTTGAAACAAAATATTATTGAAAAAGGTATTTTCATTATTTTTGAAGTTCTTAATTCCTGAAAAGAATCTCACAATAAATAAAGAGAATATTAATATTATTGACACTATTATTATAACAACAATAATACTGCTACTACTAATACTACTACTAACAATAATAATAATAATAATAATAATAATAATCTTTGTCAAAAATAATAATAATAATAATAATAATCTTCTTCTTACTTGGCAATATTCTAGACCATGAGATTGAAAATCTATAAGCATCGAGATTCATTCCCTTCATGATCCCCACATCTTCCTGCATTTACCAAGATTAAGAAATAACTTTGAGCCAACTTGGTTTAAAGTTACTACCTTAATTTTTCCTTCTTTTTTTTTTTAAACAATAACCTTAATTTTTTCTAAACAATATAATTTAATAACATGAAGAATAACTATATATAAAGAGACAAGATGTAATATATATATATAGTATATACCTGTAACGATGATAAGCATCAATTGCTACACTTCCGTTACTTCCATCTTTTATCCTTCCTGTAAACAAATTAACCGAGGAAGGTAAGTAAACCACTTGACTAATTAATTATAAAAGGTTAGCGGTACAAAAAAAAAATTTACAATATTTTAAATTATTTTTCATAAGTTCATCCAGCAACTAATTTTAATTTCTCAAAATATTCTCTTTGACTATTCTTTTTTTTTTTTTTCCAAGTTCAATTTTGATTTTGAAAGATTACAATTGACAATTAAAAAAATCACCAAAGGTGGGGGTAGGGGTTGTTCTGAACGGACTACTGAAAACTGAAAAGTATGGGGGAGGAAAAGGCATCTTCTTCATGATTCCTTGGTCTCATGCATACCTGCAAATAATGGAGAAGAAGACCATGGATTCTGCAATACGACATGCTTTCAACTGAATAATCATATAAGTTATGAAACCCATTTTTGTGATATTAAAATAAATAAAGAAATATTTTTAATAAGCATGAGTATCTAGACCAGACCAACTTTCAAGCATCTCGACGATTAATTCCATGAGATTTTAAAGTTAACAATATGATAAATTCTTCAATAATCCTAAGGAGACTCAAATTAGAGGCCATCGAATCAATTATAAATAAATAATTACAATTCTTAATGTAAGCCAAACTCTACAACAATCTAAATGCTATGAATTAATCATGAAGCAACAAAGAGAAAATGATAACGTTAAATTGATTTTGGAGAGGAATTAATTATAACCTGGATACTTATGGGTGAAAGTGTCCCATATACTAGGTCCTCTGCCATCTTTATATGCAGCACCTTCATACTGAAAAACAAGAGAAAGAAAACATGATCAGCAAACAGTTAGCAGATCAGCAAGCTTGAATTCCAAGAATTCATCACCTGGTAAGAGGACGACGCCGTCCCGAAAATGAAACCCTCCGGGAAGCTGTTCCGGTTGAGCAAACCAGTGCCATAGTTTGGTGTCTCAGAAGCTTTGATAATGGTGACTGAGCTTAGAAGAAGAAGAAGAAGAAGAAGAAAGCTAATTAAGAGAAAACAGCTCTTTAGTAGTGCCATGCTCTACTTTCCTTGGCCTGTCCCTTTATATAGAAAAGTCTAGGAGATTTCATCATTTATTAATAGAAAGAAATGGACAAACATAATTTTTTTTTTAATTATTTTATTCTTTATGATGATAAAATATCAAAAATAAAATGACAAAAGATATTGGACAAACAAAATAAAATAATTCGGAACTCCATGTTTTTTTTCCTTTAATTATATTTTAAAGATAACAAAAAATAAAAGATAGGACAAGGTGGTCTAAAAACCATGAGAAAAAGATATTCTCAAGTTCACATGTAAGTAGCTAGAGGTTGGGATGAATATATTTTAAATCATTTAATTTAATAATAAATTTGATTAATTCAAGTCTTCATTCAACGCTCGTGAATTTAATCCAATTTGTTTTCAATTAGTTTAACATAATAAAGGTTTGTCTCAAAAAAAAAAACATAAAGTATAGAGGCTTGTATCTAGCGCTAATACAAATCATCATCCCCATCCTTTTGAAAGGGAGGGTAGGGGAAGAGAATTCTCACACATGACAAGATATAAGCTTAGAATTATATAATATTCAAAATGCCAAAACTATTTTTTTTATTAATCAAAACTAAATTTAAAATAGAAATAAAAAGATATTTATAAATAAAAATAAAATTTTATGTATAATAGTTTCTTTATAAATAAATAAAATCTTTTTTTTTTTTTTTTACATTTATTCACTTTCAATCAATGGGCATAAAGATTGTTATTCACTTTCATATCACAAAGATTTTGCCTTATAAGGATCTGACATCGAAACCCGTCACGAATTATTGGTGTGTGCATCCACAATCAGATAAGAGCTGAATTCTAAGATCACATTTTTTACTGATTCGAACGAAATTGTGTGAAAGCACTCCAAAGGTACTCGCAAGTGGATCGGGGATGAAGGTTCTTCGAGTTCGCTGTAGACGACCTAATTATGCTCGCAGGACGCCCAAATCTCTAGTCCGCTGACTACCCATCAACCCTGGCCGGAAACACTGCGAACGCCGACCAACATCTCTCACGAAAATCTAAGAAAGCCCCATTCAGACGGGCGGCTCTACCCTTAAGACATAACTCCGTCCTAACACATCCAACGACCACATGGTCCAAATGAGAGTAACAATGGCCATCAAATTCCGATCATCACTCAACCAATATATCCCAATCAAATACATCTTGTTATTCAAGAGTCGATAATTCACTTAAACAAAACATATATCAAAATTCTAGAATTTAATACACGTGATACATAATGATAACCAAAGCCACAACCGGCTTCTCAAACCCGCCAGATCTAGCCGTCTCGCACGCCCCCGTACCAAAATATGTTCCTCGACAGCATGGTTAACGTCAAGAAATGAATCACCTAAACGCTACTCTCCACCTAAGTGCATAAGGCAATGCTCCAACAAACAAACATCTCAAGAATGGCTAGATCCACCAACGCCTACACGCTCAACTCATACTCCGAGTCCTCACCGACTCCCCACACTTGCCTGGGCTTCACGCATTTGTAGAAACATTATTTTTAACAAAGATATTTGTTATTATTTGTGGACTACCCTCCGATATAAGTAGTGGACCGACTTCGATGTTATATTTAGTGGATTACCCTCCGAGATATATCAATTGGGCCGACTCCGACGATTGATAATTTATATGGACTACCCTCCGATAATTATTATTTTTAGTCAACTCTCCGAAACCATTCTCTCAAGAATCACCTCAACTCAATCTAATTGTTCTTAGGGCGCCAACAAGATACGAATGTATGATGTCAATTCCAATACAATTCATATAACACGCGAATATATATAACATGATATACATTTACATAATTAATC